>CM036755.1:26699316-27299316 GCA_020796225.1 Arion vulgaris
GCTATAAATAGTATACAGTATGTTCGTCAGTTTAGTTGTCAAATGGTTAGCATTCTATTTCCGATCCAGAAGATAGATTTCCAATAACATATATATGTTCTGAAATATGAGTAAGCTGCAAGCACCTGCAGACAATATGGTATTTCTCACAGACTCACTGTCAGCTTTACAAGCCCTGGAGGCTAAATCCGCTGACAGAACAGTACAAAACATAAAAAGAGAACTTGCTCAGTTTTCAGAAAAGGCAGAAATTCACTTGCAGTGGATTCCATCTCACTGTGGCATTGCAGGCAATGAGAGTGCCAATGTCTTAGCTAAGGAGGGCAGTGCTAAAGAGCAAATTTACCAACCCTTGTCTTTTCAAGAGGTTAAAACCCTCATACAGAGAAAATCTGCAGTAGACTGGAATACTAACACTGGATGTGATTATGGAAAAGACTCCATCAAAGACCAAAGCAGAACAGACCAAGTCATTATATTTCGACTGCGCACCGGACACTGCAGACTCACCAAATACTTATATAGACTAGGAATAAGTCAAACAGCTCTCTGCCAGTGTCAGCAGGCGGAACAGATACCAGAGCATATCATTCAAGACTATCTTCTTCTGGAGGCGCTAAGAAGCAATATGTGGCGACACCCAGTCGACCTGAAAACTAAGCTTTGGGGAAACCTGACAGACCGAAACTGACTACACAGTGTGTGGTCCACCGTAAACTAAGCGCATCACCAGAGATCGCTGAAGAAGAAGTAGATCTTAATAACACTAGAGCAATCGAGTTGATAAGAAACTTAATTATCAGTTATATGGAGACTATCATCATAGCATTCCGGACACGTTCATATGTGCTCGAACACGCCAGTTCGATGTTGATTAATCAATCTCTTTGCATATTTGGTATGTCCTCCTTTCGGCCACACCAATATTGGCACCCATCTCTCTCAATCTGGTAAGTGCGTGGCATTCACAGCTCTGAAACTCCTCTGTTCGGAAAGACTTTCTCAATGCGTGAAGAATGTCATTTTGGTCCATAGCAGCTCCCTCTAATATTGTAGCCATGACATCCAATCTATCAGCTCATTCATTACCCCTAACTCCTGCGTGTCCAGGGACAAAAATGAAGGTGATTTCTCTGATCATTGTCTGTAAGTGGCAATGTATATATACCCTGTTTCGTCTCACCATTCCTGATTCAACTTTACGAATCATGCAGGACAAATAGAGTTTGATCAAGAAGACAAATGTCAATACCTTTGATTGTCTGTCCTTATGTTTGGCAATAACATTGAAGTACAGATTAAAATTCATTGAAAGTATTTCAATTAGTATAGTTCAAAGTGTGTTTTTTTATTGTGTGTATCGTTGTAGATTTCTGTGTCTCAGTCTCATTCTCTATGTCTGTTGTTCTGTCTGTATGTGTCTCTGTCTGTTCGTGCCTCTTTTTGTTAGCTATGACTGTCTCTTTATGTTTGCTTTGTATATTTGTTTCCGTCTATTGTCCTTTTTATGTCTGTCTCTGTACATCTCTATTTGTTAATCTCTCTGTCAATCTATATATATGTATGTCTCTGTGTTTCTGTTCATCTCTTTTGTCTTGTCTTGGTCAATGTCTCTATATTTATGTGTCTCAATGTGACTCTATCTGTCTATTAATGTCTGTCTATGTTTGACTCTGTCATGTCTGTCTATGTTTGACTTGTCATGTTGTCTATGTTTGACTCTGTCATGTCTGTCTATGTTTGACTCTGTCTGTCTGTCATGTTTGACTCTGTCATGTCTGTCTATGTTTGACTCTGTCATGTCTGTCTATGTTTGACTCTGTCATGTCTGTCTATGTTTGACTCTGTCATGTCTGTCTATGTTTGACTCTGTCATGTCTGTCTATGTTTGACTCTGTCATGTCTGTCTATGTTTGACTCTGTCATGTCTTGTTTCTTGTTTGACTCTGTCATGTCTGTCTATGTTTGACTCTGTCATTCTGTCTTGTCTTGTCTTCTGTCATGTCTCTCTCTGTCTTCTCTGTCTGTCTGTCTTGTCTTACTCTGTCTGTCTGTCATTTTGCTCTTCTGTCTGTCTATCTTTGACTCCTGTTCTTGTCTCTCTTGTTCTCTCTGTCATGTCTGTCTGTGTCTTGACTCTGTCTCTTGTCTCTCTTCTCACTCTGTCAGTGTCTCTCTTGTTTGACTCTCTCTGTCTTCTATGTTCTCTGTCTGTCTGTGCTCATTTTCTCTCTCATGTCTTCTGTGTTTCTTTTGTCATGCCCTTTATGTTTGCTCGTGCCATGTACTTCTTCTATTCTTTGATCTCTGGTCATGTCCATGGACAAGACTGGACGTCGCAGGTCTATGTTTGACTCTGTCATGTCTGTCTATGTTTGACTCTGTCATGTCTGTCTATGTTTGACTCTGTCATGTCTGTCTATGTTTGACTCTGTCATGTCTGTCTATGTTTGACTCTGTCATGTCTGTCTATGTTTGACTCTGTCATGTCTGTCTATGTTTGACTCTGTCATGTCTGTCTATGTTTGACTCTGTCATGTCTGTCTGTGTTTGACTCTGTCATGTCTGTCTATGTTTGACTCTGTCATGTCTGTCTATGTTTGACTCTGTCATGTCTGTCTATGTTTGACTCTGTCATGTCTGTCTATGTTTGACTCTGTCATGTCTGTCTGTGTTTGACTCTGTCATGTCTGTCTATGTTTGACTCTGTCATGTTTGTTTCTTTTTGCCTTTTTATGATGGCGCTCTTCCGTGCCATGAAACTGGAGTGTGCAGAATTGTCTCTCTCTGTCTCTCTCGGTCTCTCTGTGTGTGTCTCTCTCTGTCTCTCTCTCCGGTCTCTCGTGTCTTTCTCTGTCTCTGTCTCTCTGTCTATTTGTGTCTCTCTGTCTCTCTCTGTCTCTCTCTGTCTCCCTGTTTCTCTGTGTCTCTCTCTGTGTCTCTCTCTGTCTCTCTCAGTCTCTCTGTGTGTCTCTCTGTCTCTATGTTCTCTCTCTCGGTCTCTCAGTGTCTCTCTCTCTCTCCCGGTCTCTCAGTGTCTCTCTCTGTCTCTCTATGTGTCTCTGTCTCTCTGTCTCTTTCTCTCTCTCGGTCTCTCTGTGTCTTCTTGTTGTAGTCTCCATTTGATGTTGCTGGGTAGCCACTGTGTATTCTTCTTCTTTTTCTTTGGTGATCTCTGGTCATACGCTTAATCCACTATGGACAACGAACTGGACAGTCAACCAGGTCTGTCACTTTTTCTCAAAGGTTTGCTTTCAGGTCGACAGGGTGTAGAAACGTGTTGCTTCTAACCTCACATAGAAGAGGACAGTCTTGTAGGATATGCCCCGGTGCCTGTTCCGCCTGCTGACAAAGACAGAGAGCTGTTTGACTATGTTCTAAACCACACCTTCCATTTTCATCACATGACCAAATCTAATGATGGCTGCCTCTATCTTATGTTGATAATGTTTTCTCTGTATCTTAATCTCAATTACCACATCAACATTAGTTATTATATTAGAAGGGTAACGAATGTGCTGAACTCAATCGGACAGAAGTATGGACAGAGCCGATATCATCAATGTGATATTCTCTCAATTGTGTGATATAGGTGGGTCTCAGACATCGGAACGAGGGCGAGAATTAGGAATTAAGTTTGGAAATGTCAGACTGTGTCGATTTTGTGGTAGAGAGAGAAGATATACTAATCAACTTCTCATGGGTACAGTGGGAAAATTCACTTTAGGATGGCTTCTTCAGCGCAGTGCAGAGCACGAATGGGAACGTCATATGTGCCATTACGTGGATCGCATAACATAACATAACTATTAGCATCTGATGTGTATACTATTTACCATTGACACAGAACAACGAGCATAACCACAATCAACTCTAATATTAGGCCACATAACTGACCGGAGAAACCCTTGACCTAGTTTTGAGTTTAGTGCTGATTTTTGTATATGTTTGAAATAACATTGCAAGCTTTTTTGCAATTTTTCTAAATTCTGTGAGTCTATGGTTATTTATTAGTGAACAATATTAATAATACTGATATTTCGGAAAGAACTAAATGTTAAAGAGAATTGGCTGATAAACAACATACTATACAGAAAAGTTAGATACTTTGGTCACATCAAACGTCACGATGGCCTGGAGAGAACAATATTAGAGGGCAGGGTCCCAGGACGCAGAGGCAGTCCAAGAAGAAGATGGGCTACTAGATATTAAAGAAACCATCGACGAAGTGTGTGAACTGGCTAGAGACAGAGTGAATTTCAGATGTGCTGCAAAGAGAGCAACGTCCTATAAAGGATACGCACCTTGATGATGATGATATTTCTTATTGTTAAACTTAACTTGTTATATAATATAATCTTGATTTAACATGTTGTGTTGATTTTAAAATGAACCTTTACACAATAATGATCTCTTTACACAATACACAACAATAAGCCTTGTAACAAAATTACGTTCTCTTTTAAAGACAACAACAATAATGGAACGTGAGGATCACACGAGGTTGTGGTCTGATTTCCTAGAATTTATATCTGAGCCCGCTGGCCGTATGGTTATCAGAGGCTACGGCATAACAAACCGGTTGCATACTGAAACATAACACGACATCATACCATCATATGACGTGTTTGGGTGTGGATTTAAAAAAAGCAGAACTGAACATTGAGAAAATATTAGACGGAGTACATTTCTATTGTAAACAAAAGCAACGGAAAACGAAAGAAACTTAGAGAGGCTCCACCCAAACAAGAAAGTTGAAAGGGTAAAGACGATATAAATAGCATGTTTCAATAGTAGAGTTCATAGTTCATGGTTTCTCTAATCGTCGTTCAACCGTTAACTTGTCTCGTCTGTCATCTACTTCACTTGTACTGTTAGTTAAAATAAAATTCCTCATACAAATCGTCATGTGAAATACGGTGCCTGTGAAAAGTTACCAACAATACCAGAAAAAAACAAAGTCACCAACATCAGGATAAGAAAAAAAGTTGGCATTACATTAAGAAACAAACAATGAAGTGGTTTGACCACTTAATAAGAATGCATTCAAACTCCACAGTATGCAAAGTCTTCTACAACAGAACATCAGGAAAGAAGGCAAAGGAAGACCACGAAAAAGATGGTTAGATGGCATAGCAGAATCCTGTCAAAGAGTAAAAATAACAATCACACAAGCCACCAGAACAGTGCAAGACAAAAACAGAAAACCACGACACCGGTTAACAATTCAGTAACAGTGTGACGACACCGGGCAACAATTCAGTAACAGTGTGACGATACCGGGCAACAATTCAGTAACAGTGGGACGAACACGTAGCGGGACAACAATTCAGTAACAGTGTGACGACACCGGGCAACAATTCAGTAACAGTGTGACGACACCGGGCAACAATTCAGTAACAGAGTGACGACACCGGGCAACAATTCAGTAACAGTGTGACGACACCGGGCAACAATTCAGTAACAGCGTAGATACCGGGCAATTAATTCTATAACATGAGCGTCATGGCAAATCATCAGTGTACATCCGCAATCAATCATAACATATTGCCCTGCACATTCCTCAGGTGATGTCTCCTTCCATAACAGTGTGACGACACCGGGCAACAATTCAGTAACAGTGTGACGACACCGGGCAACAATTCAGTAACAGTGTGACGATACCGGGCAACAATTCAGTAACAGTGTGACGACACCGGGCAACAATTCAGTAACAGCGTGACGATACCGGGCAACAATTCAGTAACAGTGTGACGACACCGGGCAACAATTCAGTAACAACGTGACGACACTTTGCAACAACTCGGTAACAGAGTGACGATTAAAGAAGAAGAAGATTCAATAGCTTGTCCTGAACAGTATATTATCACCGTAACAGTAATTCGGAATTGATATCTTTCCTCAGCATCAGAAGCTGTCATGCTCAAATCATCAGTTACATCCTTTATCAATATTACCATTGTCTTCCTCTTCTCCTCTTTATTGTGATGTCTCCTTCCATAATGGTTTTCTTCTCCAACCCTTCGTGTCTTTTCCAAAATACTTCTTTTTTTCTCTTTCTTATTTGTATCATACGTCAGTTCTCTTTGACATTCAGCTCCTTCTGTATATATCTATTCTTCTCTTTGTTCATTGTATACGGACTACACCTATGTAACATTTATAATTCTGGAGGTCTCTCTGGTTAAGTGGTTACGCCCCTGCCGCGCGTTCAGTAGGTCGTGGGTTCAAATCCGTACCGCTCACGAGAGCATTTTTTTCCAGAGACTGCTATGATTGTTGCCGGTGGTACGGAGTTCGCGCTGTGCACAATGCTCTCGGCAGCTGGCGTGCCATTTCTACGGAGAGGTGCCAAGCCTTATGGTGTAAATATCTTCACTGGTGAAAATCATACAACGGTCACATAGAGTGGACAACAGGTAGTTGTTCTAGAACAGTCGCAGAAGTAACCCTCGGTCACATAGAGTGGTCAACGGATAGTTGTTCTAGAACAGTCGCGGAAGTAACCCTCGGACTATAACCACTTACAGACTGACCAGCATGGTCAATGGTGATGTTTATAGGGCAGCTGCTGCGCTAGAAAAGAGGGAGTACTGCAGTGGTCACCAATAGACTCTACCTGTGTAGGAGTCTCCGAAACACTAAGCATATCACTACACTCCTAGAGTTCTTGGAGTCTTCTGGGTCTTCAAGAAAGCCAGGTCCAAAATTAATTGAGGCAAGAAAACAAAGAAACAGACATGGGGTAAATCCCGATGCAATGAAGTCAATCCTTCGGCTTCAACACCGTTTAGACATTCTTTTTCTTCAGCGATCTCTGGTGATGCGCTTAGTTTACGGTGGACCACAAACTGGGCAGTCAGCTTCAGGTCTGTCAGGTTTCCCCAAAGCTTAGTTTTCAGGTCGACTGGGTGTCGCCACATGTTGCTTCTCAGCTCCTCCAGAAGAAGACAGTCTTGCAGGATATGCTCTGGTATCTGTTCCGCCTGTTGACACTGGTAGAGAGCTGTTTGACTTATTCCTAGTCTATATAAGTGTTTGTTGAGTCTGCAGTGTCGGTGCGTAGTCGAAATATAATGACCTGGTCTGTTCTGCTTAGGTCTTTGAGGAGTCTTTTCCATAATCATATTCAGTATTTGTCTTCCAGTCTACTGCAGATTATTCAAAAGTAATTAAATAAAATTAGTCGCACAAAATCAGTAACCGGGTAATAATTTGGGGGTAGTTAGTGGGGAGGAGGAATTGGATTAAATTATTGGAAGCGATGATGGTGGAACATTTTTAAAACAAGGTTTGGAAACATTTAATCCATAAGTGCTCCGATCTCCTTCTTAGTATGTTTCTCTGCGTTTGAGAGTCTGAGGAATTTAATGGCCGCATAGTTAGTGCAGTCCCCTGTCAAGCTGTTGAGGTTAGGATTGTTCATTTATGCTTACAACAGAAAAAAAATACGTGGCCTTAACGTGGAGTTAACACAGGTCTCCTGCATGGGAGCCGTGCTGTAATACATGGGAGCTGTACTGTAATACAGGGGGTGCCGTGCTGTAATACATGGGAGCCGTACTGTAATACATACATGGGAGCCGTATGTAATACATGGGAGACTTGCTAGTAATACATGGGAGCCGTACATGTAATACATGGGAGCCGTGCTGTAATACATGGGGGCGTTGCTGTATATCATGGGAGCCGTGCTGTAATACATGGGAGCCGTGCTGTAATACGCATAGGGAGCCTGGCCGTGCTGTAATACATGGGAGCCGTGCTGTAATACATGGGAGTCGTGCTGTAATACATGGGAGCCGTGCTGTAATACATGGGAGCCGTGAACTGTAATACATCTCGACCGTCCTCCTGCCAAGCTTGTTCGTAATGCGTTGGACGACGGATGTGAAGACCCCTGTGAGTGCGGTTCAATTTCACGGGCTGGTAGAAAAGCCACAGGTTCTTCAGATTTACGGTGTTCGTGGCACCGAACCGAAGGGTTACGATGTCCATGGCACCGAGCTGAAGAGCTAAAACCTCAAGTGCTCCTGGATCGGGGAAAAAACAACAAAAACACATTCTACCAGACGGCTATAATATATATATACCACTGGCTAATATATGCATCCACAGCTTATACATGATCAGGTACTTGTCTACAATTTCACGGCAAAAACTGCGTCATTCTAAATATAGACTGTTTGCGAGCATTGTTCTAAATATAGCGCAGAGGTTCTCCATTATTTATGTTATTGACGTAAAATCTCGTCATTCCCTGAGTGAGTGAGTTTATGTGGCGTCGCCGGACTAAATCCAGAAATTTAGACCCCTTCGTAGCTATTATTGCTGATACCATAAGTTTCTGGCCCCCACAGTAACACTCCTAGTCCTATCCTGCCTCCTTCCACCTTACATTCCCACATACAGTCCTTTTCAGGGCTCCCAATTCAATTAAAACACTGCTTATTTACATACAAAATACACAATAAACACCACATCCGTGACCTTTGAACCCGGTTCTCCTCCACGTTCACAAACACTGATGGCGGACTGACGTCACTTAACTTAGGTCAGCGAGGTTTCCCTTTTCCTGCGGTGAAATTGTAGACAAGTACCTATGATCATAAATATGCAAACATCTTTGAAGGTTAGTTTTTGTTTAGATAAACACACAACGAATTAATGTTAAAAAAACAAGTTTTAAAACAATAATTTTTGGCTGAAATTTTGCGAGTCGGCTAACTACATATATAAGTCTCGGGAAAGCCACCTGTTACGACTGTGCCACATGTTCTTTGTTAAAAACCCGTCTAATTTACACAAAAGAATGACTTTCTATGTATGAAATGTGAGTACTTTGATGAGATAGTAGACCACTGCAATGATAGATACGACCTGTATAATCAGAAGCATGTGAAGGAAGAGTCTATCAAGATACTCTCTCCGTTCGCTGCTTGAAACTAAGAGTCTATGAGTCTGGAAAAACACGTAATCACAAAGTACTGTAGTTTTACAAATTACAAAAACAATGACAAAATAAGCAACGTTACGACCAACAAGGCCTTTATCAAGCAAACGAACAACAGGAGTGACAAATTTAAAAAAACAAATGGACAACTAAAAACAAACGTTTCTAATGAAAATCTGAAAATAAAAACGAATAACGAAATAAATGTAACACAAAAAAACACAAAAAAAACTAGAAATAGAACGGAAGAGAAACAATGAAAAATCTAGTAAATATATAATTTGAATACATTCAACATATGATCCTATAGATCACAAGGTATGATAAGAGAAAGTACTAAGAAGCATAGGAATGTAATACGTTGAGCCCACGTGGTCGCAAGGTACCATACAAAGAAATCAAGAGATTCTCCAGAGCAAATCGACTGCGATCATTCAAGGAACATGTTCGGATGGCTGTGACCTCGTGTCCTATCGATAGAACATGTTCCTCGGATGATCGCAGTCGATTTTCTCTGGAGAATCAGTTGATTTCTTTGTATGTACTTGCGACCACTGGCTCAACGTATTACATTCTATGCTTCTTAGTACTTTCTCTTCCCATGCCTTATAATCTATATGGGCATATGTTGCGTGTATTAAGTTATATATTTGCTAGATTTTCATTGTTTCTCTTCCGTTCTATTTCTAGTTTTATATGAGTTTTTGTGTTCATTTATTTCGTTATTCGTTTTTATTCCCATATTTTCATTAGAAACGTTTGTATTTGGTCGTCCATTTTTTTTAATTCGTCACTCCTGTTGTTCGTTTTGATATAGGCCTTATTGTCGAAACGTTGCTGTATTTTGTCATTGTTTTGTAATTTGTAAAACTACAGTACTTTGTGATTACGTGTTTTGCCAATCAAATAGTTTTACTGCAGTCTCATCTATTTTGTGAAAATGATTCTGGATGCATTTTCTAGACTAGTCTGTTACGACTTACACGGGAATTTAAATTTAAATTTAAAAATAAATAATACGCTGATTTTTCAGACAAAATATAAAGTTCTACTGGTTATGGATGAACATTGTCTTTATTTAAAGTAATTGTCTACTGTTGTATTTTATTATTGTTAGTTATTACAAGTACTAGTTTCCTACAGTTGACGACATTGCAGACCTACTGCGTGATTGGTCTAGACCGGCAGTAGGAAAATTCTTGCGCTGCTTTGATTTTTAGTAACATTTCAGTTACATCCAAGCATTGGTACTGTCTGTTACATTTAGAACAAATACTCGTTACTTTCTTCCCCCTTTTTTTTATTATCATAGCACTCTGGACATGCCTATCCTATAAGTAAACCAATCTTCGACTTAACAAATCCTGCAGCATCCAGTGGCTCAACACGCAAGTTCTATATTGATACTAATGTAGCGAGTATTCTTCTTCTTCTCTTTCACCATTTACTTCTTTCTTTATAGAAGTTTAAAAGCCGATGGATTGACTTCATTGCACCGGTTTTACCCATATGCTCGGACCCTCTCCGCAGAAATGGCACGCCACCTGCCGATAGTATTGCACAAAGTACGAACTCCGTAGCTCCGGCAACAATCCCAGGGGTCTCTGGAAAAAACTGCACTCGTGATCAGAAGACCGTGGTCCGGATTTGAACCCATGACCGTAACCACTCAGCCACAGAGACCCCCCGCTCTTTATAGAAGTGTTGTCACAATTGACTTTGTGTATATAGGGGCAGAGAAAAGTGCCCCTAAGTAATTGGACTCATTGGTTTGTTTGAGTGCTCGTCTCTCGTGCAAACGGTACCAGGTTCGCTTCCTCGGAAGCTATCGGGATATTGTCCAGAGATCCCTGATCTCAGTGTAGGTGAGATCGAGTTCCTATCCTATCAGAGACTGACGATAAATAGTAGGTCCCGTGTTCAATTTGAGCATGTAAAAGAACCCTTGACAGTTCAAAATCAAGAAGAGCAGGCTGGAAAGCCGCTGTCAGGGCAAAATTCATTTGAAAAAAAATAAAAATAAAATTCTTACAAAAATATCTTCACCATCTTCGAAATTATATCAGGGACCTCGCTGGTGCTACAGTGTTGGTGCACTGTTGCTGAGATCTTCCTGTGTAAGAAAGAGTTTGGAGCACACATGGTTTCTCACCGAAGTGCAATGATGATTGTCCTATCAATAAATAAATCATTTTCTATGTTCGCCAATTATTATTAGGTAAGCACAAAGGTGAACCTGAAACAAACTTTGATGAGAGAGGCAAGATATATCGGTATCAGTTTCATGAAGGAGATTGAGCGAGTTGTCCAGGAAAGTACGGTATAGAGAAATTGATTGCATGCCCAGTGTATTGAAATTACCGATAGTAATCCTTCTAACTGTTAAACAGTTAGTCACGAGTACTGGTCTACAGAAGAAATGGTGACCACGTATGCATTAGGGAATGAAGAGTTCTAATTAGGTAGATAGACAGATAAATAGATGATGATAGATAGATAGATAGATAGATAGATAGAGATGGATGGATGTATGGGTGGGTGGGTGGGAGAATGGATGGATGGCAAGAGTTTTAAAAACGCAAAGACAACGTAACGAGCAATTCTTTGTTTCACGCTCGTTACTTTCGGTTCCAGACCGGAGTAGGTATTCGAGTATTGAATAGTTACTATTTGCACTACTCTAGTGTTCTAGGCAGCAGAACGATAGATTGACATTGTTATTAGATTTAGTTGTTTACGGAAAACAGTTTTTTATTTTGGTTTGAATTCCTGGGACACTGTTGGCGGTTATGGCCGTCTATGGTGGTAAGATTAAGAAAGATGTGAACGTATTCAGTGACGGGGATCATACATACAGTGTCACACGATTCAGTAGTGCTGGAACTATCGATAGTTCTAACATAGGCGAGAACACAGGGATTAATGTTGCAAATTCTAAATCTTCTGAGGATTCCTTGTCCGATACATCTAATCACGAAGGAAATAGTCATAGTGTAAGTTCTCAAGATAGATTCGTAGCTGATACCATGCACAGAGATTTTACACCCGATATGAATCAACAAAGAAACAGGCAAGTAGTAAGCGGCTTACTAAGCCAGTACCCAGGCGAAGGTGAAAATATGCATAGGGGATCTGGGGCACCACCACACAGTTCCGATCAAAGGTCTACATTTGTAAGTAGCATCAATGTCAGGGATGCTAAACCTCCACCTATCCCTTCATCGATGATGGGAGGAAATGTGGGACTTACAATTTCAACAAATTTCCCCACCGGACAAGTTCACTGGCAGGGTGGAAGATCTCCTTCAGGAATCACTATCACTCCATCTTTTGATAACACTAACAGGAATGTTTTGCTGAGTAATACACGGTACCCTGCGCCAAAGACTTCAATCGTAAACTCTACAGCTAATAATAGTTACACAGGTCAGTCACATCAAATCAATGTCCAGTACCAGTCTGTGTACAATCCTGGCATGCCCACTGCCAGTGGTAGCTCAAGTCCTCGCTCTAGTATTGGAAGTGGGGTGATTCAAGAACTCAAGCCCTGGTCCTAGTATGGCCAATCAAGTATATTATGAGCAGAAATTTGGCAGTCCAAGATCAAGTCTTGCTCTTGTGAGCCCTTTATCCAGTTGGAATACAGGAACATTTGATCCTAAATATTCAAACTCAAGAACAACAGGACCTCAAGACAGAATACCAGTTCAATTTTATGAGCCGTCATCATCACACATCTACACTGACCCTCGACAACGAACGCTGCCACCACAATCTTCTACAAGTGTTCATACCTCAACTTATGCAACAGATATCAATGGTGGTCATGTGCAGAATCAAGCAGAAAATGATGGAAATAATATGCTCATGTCTTCTTCAAATGCATCATTTTCATCTGCAGGATTAGATTCTGCCTTGGATCCTCAGAACCTCCCTCCTTCTCTTCCCGTCAGAGTACCACTAAACTCAGCACAAATGATGAGCAGATCAAATCTGGATGCAGAGAAAGCAGTTGCGGTTCTTACCCAACAGCTGGAACGGGACTTGAGTATCACCAACTCAGTGTCAAAGAAAAACCCGGATTTATCAACAGGTTCTCATTCAGGAGAAGTTGAACCTCCTCCTCCATATCACGGTCCGCATGATGTTCAGACCGCACTAAAGCATCCTACCAATCAATCTGAGCCACAGAAATCAAACGTGAGATTGGTAGCCCCAGTTCAAGGTATTCAAATGCAATCTGGATCAGTATCTTCTCCAGTCCGTTCTACAAAATCTCCAGGGATGAAAACTCAGTTATCCTTCCAAGTAACTCCCCCAAAATGCAAAGGTCCATCAGATGCAGAGAGAAAGCTAGCAGCCCTGACTCAGCAGTTGGAGGATGAAATGGATCATGTAGCCACAGGAGACTACTTTGGTAAGAACATCGTTTACATGTAGAACATGTTTTCATTCTTCATTGTTTACCAACATCAGTCACTCCTAGAGTCTCTCCTTGAAATATCTTACTATTTATCTGTTATCACCTGTTTTTAGAATATTGCCTCACTTGATTGATTGGTTAATAGGAACATCATCATTACACTTCGCTGAGTAACCATGTGTGCTCAGGTCTCTTATACAGGAAGATCTCAGCTGCAGTGCACAAACTCCGTAGTGCCAGTGAGGGTCCCAGATGTAGTTTTGAAGATGGTGAAGATATTTTTGTAGGAATTTTATTTTAAATATTTTCTAATGATGTTTACCTGGGCGTCGGCTTTCCCACCTGCTCTTCTCGATTTTGAACTGTCAAGGGTTGTTTTAGGTGCTCAAATTGAACACTAGATCTACGTTTTATTGTCAGTCTCCGATAGGACTAGGAACTTGATCATCTACACTGAGATCAGGGATATCTGGAAAAATATCCAGATGGCTTCATGAGGAAGCGAACCTGGTACCTTTGGCGTGAGGACGAGCAGCTAACTTCTACACCTCAGAGATCCGTAATTTAGATTGGATTACTTGCCTATTATCAGCAGTTATTAGAGTATCTCAGCAACAACTGTTATAAGAAAGAGAAGATGGAGATATGTTGGACACACCTTGAGAATCAATGATCAAAGATTACTAAAACAGGCATTGAAGTGGAAGGCAAAGGGTTTCAAGAAGGAGAGGACAACCTAAGGAGGCCCTGAAATTAACTTTGCTGAGAGAGGCAAGAAATATCTGACTCAGTTTCGTGGAAGGAATGGAGCAAGGTCTCCAGGACAGAGTGGTACGGAGAAATTACTTGCAGGCGCTATGCAACGTATAACGATACAAGAGGAATATATCAGTTCATTAGTTACCTATTATCAGCAGATCTTGGACTCGCTCATACTTTCTTCTTTTGTCCTTCTCTGCTTGTTCTGCCGTTTGGCGTAGCAGGTTTAACTGATGATCGGTTTATGAGATAGTGCACACTCGGTCGCTCGATATGCTGTGTAGTTTTAAGATGTTCGTAACTTCATCAATCCATCTTTTTCTTTGTCTCCACCTTCCTCTTGATTCAATTTTGCAACTGGTGTATTCGGGTTTATTCTCACTAAGTGGCCAAACCATTTAAGTCTCTATTTTTCAATAAATCTAATAGCAGGTGTTGTTCCGACTGTTCTTCTAATTTCCTCATTCTTATAGGAAATTAGAGCAGTAGGAACAATACCTGTTGTTAGATTCACTGATTACTTAGCTATAACCTTAGAAGATGTCCTTATTGATATATATATATATCACATGTAAAATGAATGCATTTTTATAATTTCTCATTTTGTATCTATTGTCATTCATTCTTGGAGTAGCATTGTTTGTGAAAATATTATCCATCCTGTGAATCTATTCAAGTATTATCCACTGTTGAGATCTGTAGTTATTATCCATTGTTGAGATCCATAGTTATTATCCACTGTTGAGATCCGTAATTATTGTTCACTGTTGAGATCCGTAATTATTATCCACTGTTGAGATCCGTAATTATTATTCACTGTTGAGATCTGTAGTTATTATCCACTGTTGAGATCCATAGGTATTCATTCTTTGAATCTATTCCAGTATTATCCACTGTTTAGATCCATAGTTATCAATTCTTTGAATCTATTCCAGTATTATCCACTGTTGAGATCCATAGTTATCCATTCCTTGAATAGATCTCATCATTGCCAGATCTGTTGTAATGAGATGGGGATCAACTGTATCACAGTTATTTTAAACTGTTGTCTTAGACTGTATATAGTGTTGCTCTTCTGTCATACTGGTCTGCAGTATTATGGTTCATTAGTCGGGATAATAAGATATTAAGATAGACTATGTAATAAGGACATCAGAAGCAGAGTGGGCATAACTTCATTCACCGAATACATCGAAAGATAACAAATGTAGTGGTTTGGACATTTAATAAGAATGGAATACAACCAACCACCAATAACAGCATACAATAAAAAGAGATCAGATACTAGAGCTAAGGGAAGACCAAGAAAATGATGGATAGACATTATCAAGACCACACTAAATAAACACTGATATAACACAACAGGGGTGACTCATCTGGCGCTGGAACGCTGAGGAAGAGACCTAGGGATGCTACCCTAGTAAATAAAAAGTGTAACAGGAATTGAATGTGCTGGCCGGCCTACTTGTAGATGCATAACTGGCACAACGTACAATCGGTCTTAGGCTCAGATCACATACAAATCACACAGACTGGTTGACAAGGGGTCAATATGGAGCATTCGAAGAAGAAGAAGTTATAACCTCAAAGGATATAGATGCCTATATGGCAGCATCTTTGATATACCTGTGAAAAGTATGTACTAGTTTCAGCACACTCACTGATCTACCTGGAGCAGGTGTAGTCATCTGGGCTTAGCTAACCATTATTTACAAATATTGTTATTGTTAAAAATATTGTTGTGTACATTTTAGTTTATTTATAGACACAGTATTTTTGTCATGTCCTCCACATCTTGAAGCAGGTCCTTACATCAGAATATTTTGCTTACGCCTCTCCTTTCCTACGACTAAGATTAAGACAGTTCGATACAGGGTTCAGTATAACATTAGTAAGTTTAACCGGAGCCAACTATAAACTTATGGGCCTTCAGACTCAAGTAAGAATTATTGAAAATCAGACCACAACTACACCACATGACGTCACATTCCAGTATTGGTGTATATAGATGAATTCATTTTAAAATCAACACAAAATGCTAAATCAAGTTTATATTATGCAACAAGTAAAGTTTAACAATAAGGAATATCAGTATTATGAATATTTTTCACCAATAAATAAACATAGACTCACAGAATTGAGTAAACTTGCAAAAACACTTGCAGTGTTCTATCAAACATCTATATTTTCCTGCCCCTTTTCTGGACTAGGCCAGGGAACAACCAGTCAGTTGTCTGGTTTAGTTATCTAGAGTTGGCTGTGGTTTTACTGATTCTCTACACAGTTTTATTGACCTCTGGACGGAATTATTTTTTTTAAGTTTAAAAAAAAGTGCACCCTTAGTTTAGCAAAATTAAAATATTGTTTCTAAATAAATGATTTACAATATAACTTAATAAATATCGATTTGAAGACAAATGAAAATATAATGCAGGAAACATTTTAGCATGCTATAAAAATTTTAATTGGGAGGTAAAAAATTCAACAGGCCCTGAGAATATGTGACAAAAACCAAATAAATGTGAAAAGTAGAAATGGAGAAAAAGAACTATATATGTTGTTTTGGACATATAAAGAGACACGAAGGGCTAGAGAAGACCATCATGGAAGGTGATATTACGGCAAAGAGAAGAAGAGGAAGATGACGGAGAAGATGTATGAAGGATGTAACTGATGGATTGAGCATCACGACTGCAGAGGCAGGACATCTGGTCTATGAGAGAGAAAAATTCTGAAGGACTGTTGGGGTGGCAAAGTTCTGGCCAGGACAAGCTATTGGATGATGATATATATTATGTGGAACACATCAAACGACATGAGTGCCTAGAGAAGATCATTTTATAGGGAATGGTGCCTGGAAGAAGAATGAGAGGAAGACCTAGAAGACAATGGGTACCATATGTCATTGTCAAGCTGCGCGGCCAACTTGCATAGAACAGTGAGTTTTTCAGGACTGCTGTCATGGGAGCCAGGTTCCAGAAGGGACAAACTACTTGATGATGATGATATGTTATGTCTACCGTATAGGAATTCTTAAATTCTTCACTTCTGGTGTATCATTTGCTTGATAAAGGCCTTTTGATCAAAACGCCACTGTCTATTGTGTCTGTATTCTGTAAAACTACAGTACTTTGTGTTTTTTTTGTGTGTTTCGCCATTGCTACATAGTTTACTTCAGTATTTCCTTATATTGACTTCTTCTTCTTTGCGTTCGTTCTTTACCACCAATTTTAATCACTCTTTGTGATATGTTTGATCTTTGCCAAGAACGTGTATACGTTGTACATTGGTTTGTAGACCCTACACGCATAGACTTCTACACGTTTAGGACACGTGCATCCGATTTTAGCCAAACCTCCTTAGTTTGCCTCTTACGACATGCGTGGCCGGTAACAGTGGTTCTATTCTTTACACATCAAATTTGGGCCCGGTAACCACTCGGGCGACTTATATTGACTAATTGTTGTACACCGCTAACATTTTGTTGACTCCACATTGTTTTTGAAAGACTTTAAAGAGATACTGCTATGTGTTTTCTCCATACATCCCACCGTATAGAAGAGAAACTTTCTATACTTACAAAAGACATGTTTTAGTTTATTAAGTATTATGTGTCTGTATTTGTTATCTTGATCAAGGCCTATGGTCGAAAAGTCAAGTGCTGTTTATTTGTCATATTTAATAATTAATTTTTCATTGCTTATGTAATGCTGTTATGTAACCTGTCTTTGTTCAATAGTTTATATTTCAAAAAGAAATGTAACAACATATGGAGTAGCGTAGCTGTTGGTCAACTCGCTTCATAGACGTATGATCCGGGTTCAGTTCTACAGTGGCTGGAGAGTATTGTTTTGACCGTACAGGCTATCAGGTCGACCCAGCCTCATGCGGGTTCCCGTACAGGCTATCAGGTCGATCCAGCCTCATGTGGGTTCCGTAGGGCTATTGGTCGACCCAGCCTCATGTGGGTTCCCGTACAGGCTATCAGGTCGACCCAGCCTCATGTGGGTTCCCGTACAGGCTATCAGGTCGACCCAGCCTCAAGTGGGTTCCAGAAAAAGTACTTCTAAGTGCAGGCGACTGACATGATATTGACCAAATCACCCATCGTGTGCCTACAGTCAATGAAAAATACACTCCTAAATCCGTGTTTACCAATATACCTTCTTCTCTTCTACCATTTACTTCTTTTTAAGCGTTGGGGGAGGAGGGGGATGTAGTGATCGTGTGTGTGTGCTTGTTCTAATGCACTTTGTAAACTGATATCCATGTTCGTAAGGCTATTCTTGATGCCGTCTCTCCATATCTTGCGGGGTCTTCCTCTCGCTTTGTTGATCTGTTGTTCCTATATACCTTGTTGATCTGTTGTTCCTATATACCTTGTTGATCTGTTGTTCCTATATACCTTGTTGATCTGTTGTTCCTATATACCTTGTTGATCTGTTGTTCCTATATACCTTGTTGATCTGTGCCTATATACTTTTATCTGTTGTTCTCTTAGTATACCAGTTGATCATGTAGTTCCAAACCCTGTTGATCTGTTGTTCTATATACCTTGTTGTATGACAAATTGTTCCTTTATTTTTTCTAGCCTTGATTTTCATTTAAACCATAGATTCCCAAACTTTTCACCCACCCCACTTATGCACGACATCAACTTGTAACGCGCCCACGCCCCACTTTGTACGACATCAACTTGTAACGCCACCGCCCACTTTGTCGACATCAACTTGTAACGCCACCGCCCACGCCACTTTGTACGCACATCAACTTTGGTAACGCCCACCGCCCACTTTGTCGACATCAACTTGTAACGCCCACCGCCCACTTTGACGACATCAACTTGTAACGCCCCCCGCCCACTTTGTACGACATCAACTTGTAACGCCCGCCACCCCCCACTTGTACGACATCAACTTGTAACGCCCCGCCCACTTTGTCGACATCAACTTGGTAAGCGCCCCGCCACTTTGTACGACCAACTTGGAATCGCACGCCACCGCCACTTTGTACGACATCAACTTGTAACGCCCACCGCCCACTTTGACGACATCAACTTGTAACGCCCACCGCCACTTTGTACGACATCAACTTGTAACGCCCACCGCCCACTTTGTACGACATCAACTTGTAGCAGCACTTGCACGACACACTACGCCGCCCTTTGTCGACATCAACTTGGTAACGCCACCGCCCACTTTGTACGACATCAACTTGGTAACGCCCACCGCCCACTTTGAACGACATCAACTTGGTAACGCCCACCGCCCACTTTGCACGACATCAACTTTGTAACGCCCACCGCCCACTTTGTACGACATCAACTGTGTAACGCCCACCGCCCACTTTGTACGACATCAACTTGGTAACGCCCACCGCCCACTTTGTACGACATCAACTTGTAACGCCCACCGCCCACTTTGTACGACATCAACTTTGTAACGCCCACCGCCCACTTTGCACGACATCAACTTTGTAACGCCACCGCCCACTTTGTACGACATCAACTTGTAACGCCCACCGCCCACTTTGTACGACATCAACTTGTAACGCCACCGCCCACTTTGCACGACATCAACTTGTAACGCCCACGCCCACTTTGCACGACATCAACTTGTAACGCCCACCGCCCACTTTGACGACATCAACTTGTAACGCCCACCGCCACTGCACATCAACTGCCCACGCCACTTTGTACGACATCAACTTTAACGCCACCGCCCACTTTGTACGACATCAACTTTGTAACGCCCACCGCCCACTTTGCACGACATCAACTTTGTAACGCCCACCGCCCACTTTGCACGACATCAACTTGGTAACGCCCACCGCCCACTTTGAACGACATCAACTTGGTAACGCCCACCGCCCACTTTGCACGACATCAACTTTGTAACGCCCACCGCCCACTTTGACGACATCAACTTGTAACGCCCACCGCCCACTTTGACGACATCAACTTGTAACGCCCACCGCCCACTTTGACGACATCAACTTTGTAACGACCGCCCACTTTGCACGACATCAACTTTGTAACGCCCACCGCCCACTTTGCACGACATCAACTTTGTAACACCGCCCACTTTGCACGACATCAACTTTGTAACACCGCCCACTTTGCACGACATCAACTTTGTAACGCCCACTTTGCACGACATAAACTTTGTAACGCCCACCGCCCACTTTGAACGACATAAACTTTGTAACGCCCACCGCCCACTTTGCACGACATAAACTTTGTAACGCCACCCCTTCACATTATAACAGCTTACCAACGCCCCTCCTCCTATATATATATATATATTACATGCTCTATTATCACAAGAAAATTGAGATATTTCTGTCATACGTGGTCAAATTTCAAATGATTATATGCATGAAATAGAAAATTGATGAAAAAATGGATCGTGTAAGATGGGCATAAGATGAATTAAAATGCAGAATTCATATTTTTAATGATTGTATAATCGCACAACCACGAAACCCCCAATGCTTCTGAACACACTATCGCCCCTGGGAGCTTCAGCGCCACTTGGGAGGTACCGCCCACTTAGGGAGGTACCGCCCACTTTGGGAAACGTTGATTGAAACCAATCCACGTCAACTACTAGATTGCAGAAGCTGGGATTGAAGATTGAAGTAGCAAGAAAAGAACAGCACAACAGGTATATGAGTAAGCTCATCAATCAAAATCGAACTGGTACGTCAGTCGCTGGACGCTGTTGGAGATATGAGAAGATCGGAGCACCTATGAACATGTCCGGAGTGCAATGAAGATATTCCAAACTGAAACTGAATGTGTAAATTATGCTTGTTTTTAGTGTGTTTTTGAATTCACCTCAGATTTGTGTGTGCTTTCTTGTCTTACTTAGGTCAGTGTGTGACTTGTGGGGACAAGATCACCGGAACTAACGAAGCATGCCAGGCAATGGGAAATCTGTATCATACCAAGTGTTTTGTATGCTGTTCATGCGGTCAGTATAATCTTTATTTCTGCTGTCCTGTCTCCTTTTCATCATATTTCTTGAACCTCTTTCTTACAGACTCACTATCAGCTGTGCACGCCCTGTAGACACAAGAGGGTTGCGCGGGTTCTATCCTACACTCAACGTTCCACACTTGAGGAAAGGAATTGATCCTCCTACCTCATGCACACTAAGGGCTATAAATGTGAAGTGACTTCATACCCTAAGGTCTGAAAAAGCTGCTGCACATTTTTATTTATTTGATACGTTTAAGTAAAAGACAGTGATCAACAAGTAAACAGTGCAGTTGAGATCAGAATGAGAGTTATACAGTGCTACATAGAACCAATACTGACATACGGATGCGAGTCATACATTTAAACAAACCAACAATTGAGATCAGATGCAGATAGAACTCAATACTGACATACGGATGCAGTCATACAGTAGAACAAACCAATACTGACATACGGATGCAAGTTATGGACAATAAACAAACGACAACGGAGATCATGCTAAAAAAGACAAAATCAGAATGAGAGTTTTCAGAAGCTAATAGAAACCATGGACTGAAATGACAGGATGGAGTAAGGTGCACATAGAACCATACTGACATACGGATGCAAGTTATACAGTGCTACATAGAACCAATACTGACACACGGATGCAAGTTATACAGTGCTACATAGAACCAATACTGACATACGGATGCAAGTCATGGACAATAAACAAACAGATCGAAAAATCTCTGAGGGCCACAGAGATGTGGTTTTATAGAAGCATAATAAAAATCCCATGGACTGCTAAAATGACAAATGGTGGAGGTGTTGAATGAGGTCGGGACACAGAGCAAGCTAATCATAATTATCTTCTTCAAACGATCCATATCGACCACTTGTTAACCACTCTGTGTGATTTGTATGTGATCTGAGCCTAAGAGTGATTGCACGTTGTGCCGGTTATGCGCCTACATCATATTTATGTGACGCTTTTTATTTACTAGGGTAGCTTCAATAGGTCCTACATCAGTCACATCTTACGACAAGCCTTGTAGGTCGCAGTGGTACTATTCTTTGCTCCCTTGCGAGCTCTGACACCATGCGGTCGTATTATCAATATAAGAAAGAGGCAATCATTATTTTTTCGGACATGTAATGAGAAGGGGAGGGTTAGCACACATTGTTTACAACCGGTAAAATCGAGGGGAAACAAGACAGAGACAATTGTGGACAGCCTGACTTTATGGCACGGAAGAGCGTCACTATCTGAGATGATGATAGCAAAAATCAGGGGCAGAGATTTGTGGAGACCCATGATCGCCTACGCCAGTCGGCACGGCACCTGATGATGATGAGTAGAGACTTGTGCCATTGCTTTTTGAAACGGTTCTATTTGCTTATCAACTTTGGATCCCTGATGTACCCTTAGGGACAGATACCAATATGGATGAACCTTCTGTCTTTGAAATCAGACCAGCATGGCGGAATTGGAGCCATCAGAATCAGGACTGTTTGATTCTGGACACGACTTTGCTTGCGCATTTCCACCATGTTTGGTCGGGTATTTTCGGTTTCGTTTGCCGAGCTACTGAGTTAGTGCTTGAGCAACGCTGTGAGCTATGAATGTTACATGAAATGCTTTTGCTGTGTCAACCGTGCGTTTGTTGTGGGTATTCAGAAAATAGCGGACAGCGGTTATGACGAACCGACTCAAACTGCCTATGCAGTGATACTGCGTTTGCAGAAAGCTGGATTTTGTCGCGATTGATGTTCCCTTCAACATGAATTGCAATTCAAGTGATGAACAGTTTTGTGTTGACACTTTAGCGACGGCCATATGCATTTATGCGGTGCTTGCTTTTTGTGGCGGTACGGCTGTTTCATTCTGGAATTAATTCACACAGGAGACAGTTGTTAGCATTTCGTGTGATTTTCGTTAGCACAGGAACGGAGCAATTATGGTGTGACCCGTTGCAATGAAGTTGGAACCGTACATATGAACTTTGAACTATGTTTTCTTAGTTGTTGAATAGATCAAACTTCCATCTCACGTGATAACGGCATCGTACTATTTGCCAGGGAATTCCGTTACCTTACTTACCGTGCTGCCTAGTTCTGCAGGATACCTACACAACTGTTGGGAGTGAGAGGGGGAGTGGTGTGTTGTGTACTGCTACTGCACACAAGCAGACTGCCCGGAGTGTACTGAAGATATTCCAAACTGAAATGAAAAGCAGATTCTGGTTCGTGCAGGTCAGAAGCGAGGAAACCAAATACTGCACACAAGCAGACTGCCCGGAGTGTACTGAAGATATTCCAAACTGAAATGAAAAGCAGACTCTGGTTCGTGCCTGGTCAGAAGCGAGGAAACCAAATATGATTGATCTAAATATGACGTGACTGTATCTCACCTTAAGATACTGTCCCTTACACACTAATATGAACTGATTATTCTGTGTTTTATAGTCGACGCTGTTTATAAAAGACACGACTTAGTGAAGCTCTTTTTTTTTAGATCTAGCTGTTTGTGTTCCTTAAACAACGCTAGACTGTTGGGCTAGACAATGGCCGCCTTAGTATTAATGGTTTGTGGTTCGAATCCTAGTTTAGTAATCTGTTCTTTTTCCTGTAGACCCTTATTCTTCTTCTTCGAACGCTCTATATCGACCACTTGTTAACCACTCTGTGTGATTTGTATGTCATCTGAGCCTAAGAGCGGTTGTGCCAGTTATGCGCCTACAAGTCGGCCAGCACATCCGATGTCTGCGATGTTTTTATTTAAAAGGGCAGTTCGTGCACTGCCGCTGAGATCTTCCTGTGTAAGAACGAGATCGGAGCACACATGGCTACTCACCAAAGTGCAATGATGATGGTCCTATCAATCAATATCGGGAGTGTGGTTTAGTCTAACAAGCCAAATACATCAAAATGACCTGGTTGCATAAGTTACAAATACATCAAAATGACCTGGTTGCATAAGTTACAAATACATCAAAATGACCTGGTTGCATAAGTTACAAATACATCAAAATGACTTGGTTGCATAAGTTACAAATACATCAAAATGACTTGGTTGCATAAGTTACAAATACATCAAAATGACGTGGTTGCATAAGTTACAAATACATCAAAATGACGTGGTTGCATAAGTTACAAATACATCAAAATGACCTGGTTGCATAAGTTACAAATACATCAAAATGACGTGGTTGCATAAGTTACAAATACATCAAAATGACCTGGTTGCATAAGTTACAAATACATCAAAATGACTTGGTTGCATAAGTTACAAATACATCAAAATGACTTGGTTGCATAAGTTACAAATACATCAAAATGACCTGGTTGCATAAGTTACAAATACATCAAAATGACCTGATTGCATAAGTTACAAATACATCAAAATGGCCTGGTTGCATAAGTTACAAATACATCAAAATGGCCTGGTTGCATAAGTTACAAGTTAATCATATCCTTTACAGGACTTTGCAAATCAACACCAGCTTTTTTAACGCTGTTTGTGATTTTCTAGGCATTATTACGTTCAGTAGTTTGCCATTGCTTTCTGAAAGGGTGACGCCATCGTCCTTTTGTAAAAAATCCACGCGAAACAATTTGCAACCAAACTGTCACAACGTAATTCGTCGGGGTTAATAGACCGAGTCACTATCCACTAAGCCACATACGCCAGCAGTTACATAAGCTGCAATAAAAACTGATATTTTAAAAAACAATTTAAGCGTTATATTTTACAAGAAGCGCTAAATGTAGCACTTAATATAAATATTATTGTTTAAGCAAGATGGAAATACTTCTCTAGGAAAGGAATAAGAAAGAGAGAGAGAGTGTGTGGGAAAGATAAATCTTCTAAAATATTTGAAGAACTCACGTAGAGAATCAAGATACCACGCTCGTACCGCGCGTTCTTAACATACATACGTTTAGGAGAAGGGAGGTGGCTGATGTTTAACTGAATACACCAATTGTTACCCTTTTAAGTTTATCTCTACGGGAGATGGGTTCAAGGCTGAAGTGAGCGTCTCGAAATTCTTACAAGATAGTAAATATAGAATATGCAACGAAACAAAAAATAAAAAAACGTATAATACAGAAGGGACTATTCTGACATGCAGACGCGTGGAAGAGAGCGGAAATTAAACGTTGTTTCGAAAGATTGACTTCATTGCACCGGGTTTTACCCCCATATGGCTCGATCCCTCTCCGAAGAAATAGCACGCCAGCTGCCGAGAGTATTGTACAAAGCACGAACTCCGTAGCTCCGGCAACAATCCTAGGGGATCTCTGGAAAAAATGCACTCGTGAACAGAACGGCGCGGTGCGGATTCGAACCTTCGATTCGCAAGGCATGAGCTTAACCACTTAGCCACAAAGACCCCCGAAATATATGCCCCAGGTGAGAATCGTACTCCAGACTTTCAAATCGCTCTTATATTGTGATTATGAGACTGACGCGCTACTGAGGGCCTTTTCCCAACTGTTGCATTCCTAGAGGCGGTAAAAAAAAACACCCCACCAATATGGTTTAATCCAGTGTGAGAAACAATCAAACAAAGAAAGTGTTGTTAGATCACTTTCTCCTGAGCTAGTTCTGACTTCAACAAGACATGTTCCTACAACATCAATATGGCACACATACAGTTTTGAAAGTCCTGCTGTTAATATTACCTACGTGTTTACCTTCCTGTAACTGGTCTACTAACATGTCCCACGACGTCGTGGCTGTCAATAACGTTCGATAGATAAGCAATCGATTGATTGATTGATTGATTTGATCAGAGCACTAATCTATCAGTTAGTAGGACACAGGGTTCCAATTCCAGGTAAGATATAAGGTAGGGGTTTGTTTATGTTGAGAGTAGAACAATAAAATCACTACCTGTACGCTTCACTACCTATACGCTTCACTAACTGTACACTTCACTACCTGTACACTTCACTACCTGTATGCTTCACTACCTGTACACTTCACTACCTGTACACTTCACTACCTGTACGCTTCACTACCTTAGCTTCACTACCTGTACGCTTCACTACCTGTACGCTTCACTACCTGTATGCTTCACTACCTGTACGCTTCACTACCTGTACGCTTCACTACCTGTATGCTTCACTACCTGTACGCTTCACTACCTGTACGCTTCACTACCTGTACGCTTCACTACCTGTACGCTTCACTACCTGTACGCTTCACATCTGTACCTTCATGGTGAACTTCACTACCTGTATCTTACTACATCTTCACTACCTGTGCTTTACTACGATGCTTCACTACCTGTATGTTCACTATATACCTTCACTCTATGTTACTGTGTACTTCACTACCTGTATGCTTCCCCTCCTGATCTCACTCCTGTGACGCTTCACTACCTGTATGCTTCACTACCTGTAACCTTCTTCACTACCTGTATGCTTCACTACCTGTATGACCTTCACTACCTGTAACCTTCACTCCTGAATGCTTCACTACCTGTACGCTTCACTACTGTATGTCTTCACTACCCTAGTCTACTACCTTCACTGCTTATACCTGCACAATCTACACTGTTTCACTACCTGTACGCTTCACTCACTGTCGCTTCACTACCTGTATGCTTCACTACCTGTATGCTTCACTACCTGTATGCTTCACTACCTGTACGCTTCACTACCTGTACGCTTCACTACCTGTACGCTTCACTACCTGTATGCTTCACTACCTGTACGCTTCACTACCTGTACGCTTCACTACCTATGCAGCTTCACTACCTGTCGCTTCACTACCTGTACGCTTCACTACCTGTATGCTTCACTACCTGTATGCTTCACTACCTGTACGCTTCACTACCTGTACGCTTCACTACCTGTACGCTTCACTACCTGTACGCTTCACTACCTGTACGCTTCACTACATGTACGCTTCACTGCATGTACGCTTCACTACCTGTAAGCTTCACTACCTGTACGCTTCACTACCTGTACGCTTCACTACCTGTACGCTTCACTACATGTACGCTTCACTGCATGTACGCTTCACTACATGTACGCTTCACTGCATGTACGCTTCACTACCTGTACGCTTCACTGCTGTGCTTCACTATGTCGCTTACACTGTATGCTTCACTACCTGTACGCTTCACTACCTGTACGCTTCACTGTCTGTACACTTCATGGTGACAACTTTGCCATATAGATATCTTCTCCTCCACCACTTACTTCTTTATAGAAGTGTTGGGGCAGGGGGTGAAGTGATCTTGTGTGTTATATATATATTCCTCTTGTACTGTTGTAACATTACATAGGGCCTGCAAGTAATTTCTCCATACCACTCTGCCCTGGGCAACTCACTCAATCTCTTGCATGGAATTGAGTCAGATATTTCTCGCCTCTCTCAGTAAATTTATCTCCAGAATAAACCTTCTAAATTTCATACCACCTCCCCTCTCTTCTATCCCCCTAACCCCGATCCCCCCCCCACAATAGTAAACTTCAAACTCCGAAAAATGTTCATCTCCTGATACCATAGTCTTGCATTTGTCTTGTTGTCTGATATGATCTTCAAGTTAGCAAGCACTCACAGAGTTCTACTTTTGTAGATAAACAATCCTGAACATCTAATTACTTTCTGCAACAATTCTGACAGTTTCCCTTTGTTGACGTCAGTCAGCTGTTGCTGTATAGTTTATAAATAGATGCACAAAATATTCTCAGGGACATTAACTCTGGTTCAGTATATAATATTTTATAAAATATCTCAGAATAGTTTCCCTTTTCTCCATAGAAACAGTGTTACAGTTGATCCCATGATACAATATAAAAGGATTAGGATAATCCAGTGCTGTCCAATGCTAGTCTGTGTGATATATCAATGCTACATCACTACTACACAATAACTTAAGCAGAATATCACTTTGGGGCTTTATATGCGAAGTGATTAAAAAGTTTGCCTGGAGAGTTGAAGGTTGTAGGTTCGGATCCAGACCAAACTACATGGTCAATTTTTTTTCTGGAGATCCCTAGGATTGCTGCTGGAGCTACAGAATATGTGCTTTATTCAACACTCTCGGCAGGTGTCTTACCATTTCTGCAGAGAAATACGAAGTCATCTGGGAAACCTTGACAGTGAAGTCAATTGCTTTGCTGTTAGATTCCTTGTTACTAGCCACTTATACACTGGGGCTACATCTATCGAAGTATCATTATTCAGTTGATGGTTATAGATGTTTGTCTCTCTCTCTCTCGTGATCACCACCTAGACTGATGTACCAGATTTCCTCATAAATTCTGCTGATGTTTTTAGGAACTTCATCCTTCCGTACAGCTTCTCATTTAGCTCGGTATTTTCCGGCCAGGTTTCATTTTTCTCAGGCCTGCTATTAGGGGGAAGTCTTGCAGTAGATGCTCTGTCGTAATGTTAGCCTTTCTGCAGTGGCACAGGCTAGTTGTGCCAATTTAAAATTTGTTGTAAAGGTAGAACCGGAGTCTGTCATGGCTGGTACGGAGGCGGAATATGGTAACTAGTTTGCTACTGGACAGACCACAGTACCCATCTTTGGTGCTGTATTGAGGGTAGTCTTGAGTCCACTTCTGTCTATATCGCCAGCTGGTACGGAGGCGGAATATGGTAACTAGTTTGCTACGGGACAGACCACAGTACCCATCTTTGGTGCTGTGTTGAGGGTAGTCTTGAGTCCACTTCTCTCTATATCGCCAGCTGGTACGGAGGCGGAATATGGTAACTAGTTTGCTACTGGACAGACCACAGTACCCATCTTTGGTGCTGTGTTGAGGGTAGTCTTGAGTCCACTTCTCTCTATATCGCCAGCTGGTACGGAGGCGGAATATGGTAACTAGTTTGCTACGGGACAGACCACAGTACCCATCTTTGGTGCTGTGTTGAGGTATCTTGAGTCCACTTCTCTTATATCGCCAGCTGGTACGGAGGCGGAATATGGTAACTAGTTTGCTACTGGACACAGTACCCATCTTTGGTGCTGTGTTGAGGGTAGTCTTGAGTCCACTTCTCTCTATATTGCCATCTAATGGTTGTTTTAGCATCCTCGTAGCTGATTTCGTAATCAGTCTGCGAAGTCACCTCCTGTCTTTGCTAGCTGTCTGCCTCTCTTATATATCAGTGTGATGGGATCCACTGTATGACTGTGCGTTGAATGAGTTAATAAGATGTTTTGTCTCTGAGATTAGTTCAAATTGTATAAGGAAGCCATTTTTGGATATCTCATTTCAGGTCGCACCCTTCGAGGCAAGGCCTTCTACAATGTCCATGGTAAAGTGTATTGTGAGGAGGATTATCTGGTATGTGTTTCTGTCTGTTTGTGTGGGGTAGTATGATAATTAATGCTAATAGGATCTGGAGGAAAGAGTTATAAGTAAAAAGTAAAGGAAAGAATTGTTCATATCATAAGTCGCCTGTGTGCTGCCTGGGCCACAAAGGGAGCAAAGAATAGTAACACTGCAGCCTACAAAGCATATTGTAAGAGGCAACTAGGTAGGGGCTAATGGAAGCTACCTAGTAAATAAAAAGCATCACAGAAATCGGATGTGCTGGCCTACTTGTAGGCGCATAACTGGCGCAATGTATAATTGCTCTTAGGCTCAGATAACATACCAATCGCAAAGAGTGGTTAACACGTGTTCTATATGGTACGCTCAAAGAAGAAGAATCTCATAAGCTATATATGGTAAACGGTGTTAGACCCGTATTTTTCATTGACTGTGGCCACACCATAGGTAATGTGGTCAACATCACACCGGTTACCTTTACTTCCCAGTGTCTTTCCTGGTGTCCTTTTCAGGCTGGATAACATGAGATCTGATATGGTTGAAACAAAATTCTGCTCCTGCTGTGGAATTGACCCCCGAATTGTGAATCCCACTCGCTGACCAGATTAAGAGAGATGGGTGTTGATATTTGTACATCCCGAAAAGAACGACATACCAAATATGCAAAGAGATTGATTAATCCAATTTTTCTTGATCCAGAAGGCATGTAGTCATTGACCGGTGCATGCATGATTCTGTTCGGTGCAGGCAAACACGAATCTGGAATCTTGACTTTCTGCATCCCGGATTGAACCGCACACTCAGAGGATGTCACTAGTCCACGTACGAAACCTGGGCAGAGGGATTAATCAACATCAACTGCGTTGGGCATTGGAGCGCTGGATTTGTTGAGGCAGAGATCGGACACCTATGGATGTGTCCAGTGCTATGATGATAGTCTCATTTAACTGATAACTGTACATGCAGTATCAACCAATCAAGGACCATGCCTACCAGTGTAGATGATTATGTCTATCCACAACTCTCTCTCTCCTTGGTGCAGTTTATCAGTTTTGACACAATCCCTTGCTGAACCAAGATGTCGTATCATCCAACATCTCCTTCCATCTTCCACAATTACTCCTGTGTATTTTATCCGTGAGTGTCTGTAGCTCAAGCGGTAGTGAGCTCGATCACAGACCCAAGAATACCTGGTTCAAACCCCATGGTGGGCAAGTTTGGAAGCACATTTGTTTCCGTGGTATTTTTACAAAAGGTAAAAATTGACCTCACCAAAATTCAGAAAGCAATGACGGACTAGTGAATGACTTGTTTACTGTGGTTGATGGCTATGTCCTTTGGGATATGCCACGATTTTCAATTTTTTCATATTTTATCCGTAGCCACCAACTTTTCCAAACGTCATCTCCTCAATATGTGTCAGAAGAACAATAATTGTCTAATACTTATTCTTTTGATTTGGTTTCACTGTGTGAAAACCTCGTCTTTTTTTGTCACAGTCCATGGTATTGTCAGCATTCCTCTGTAAAATATCTCTTACACTACTAGCCATTTTATTTACGCTTTGTTCACTGTCCACGATTCACTGCCGTACAGAAGCATTGATTGTATATAATATTAAAGTATACAATACCTTAATTACCAAGTACACTTTAATGCTAATTCGTTCCTATTCTCAATTTTCAGTATTCAGGCTTCCAACAAACAGCAGAGAAGTGTGTTGTCTGTGGACATCTCATTATGGAAATGGTTAGTTATTCATGTTATTTGTAACTGTTTTTTTCTTTCCAATAACTAAGTCAATTAATAATGGAAATGCATGAGAAAAACAAAATCTATATCTCAATTGTGACAAAAACAAAATCTATATCTCAATTCAATGTGACAAAAACAAAATCTATATCTCAATTCAATGTGACAAAAACAAAATCTATATCTCAATGTGGCAAAATCTATATCTCAATGTGGCAAAATCTATATCTCAATTCAATGTGATAAAAACAAAGTCTATATCTCAATTCAATGTGACAAAAACAAAATCTATATCTCAATTCAATGTGACAAAAACAAAATCTATATCTCAATTCAATGTGACAAAAACAAAATCTATATCTCAATGTGGCAAAATCTATATCTCAATGTGGCAAAAGCAAAATCTATATCTCAATGTGGCAAAATCAAAATCTATATCTCAATGCGGCAAAAGCAAAATCTATATCTCAATTCAATGTGACAAAAACAAAATCTATATCTCAATTCAATGTGACAAAAACAAAATCTATATCTCAATGTGGCAAAATCTATATCTCAATGTGGCAAAATCAAAATCTATATCTCAATGTGGCAAAAGCAAAATCTATATCTCAATGCGGCAAAAGCAAAATCTATATCTCAATGCGGCAAAATCTATATCTCAATGTGGCAAAAACAAAATCTATATCTCAATGTGGCAAAATCTATATCTCAATGTGGCAAAAACAAAATCTATATCTCAATGTGGCAAAAACAAAATCTATATCTCAATGTGGCAAAATCTATATCTCAATGTGGCAAAATCAAAATCTATATCTCAATGTGGCAAAAGCAAAATCTATATCTCAATGCGGCAAAAGCAAAATCTATATCTCAATGCGGCAAAAGCAAAATCTATATCTCAATGTGGCAAAAACAAAATCTATATCTCAATGTGGCAAAATCTATATCTCAATGTGGCAAAAACAAAACCTATATCTCAATGTGGCAAAAACAAAATCTATATCTCAATGTGGCAAAAACAAAACCTATATCTCAATGTAGCAAAAGCAAAATCTATATCTCAATGTGGCAAAAGCAAAATCTATATCAATGTGGAAAACACGTAATTACAAGTACTGTAGTTTTACAAATTACAAAAACAATGACAAAATGCACAGCGTTTACCAACAAGGCCTTGTTGGTGAACGTTGCTGTATTTGTCATTGTTTTGTAATTTGTAAACTACAGTACTTTGTAATTACGTGTTTTGCCAATCAAAAAGTTTTACTGCAGTTCCATATATATATCTCAATGTGGCAAAAACAAAAATAATGCCAACGGATTAAACAAACATAACAAAATATATTTTTATCAACAGAGAGAAAATAGAAAATGCCAACAGTTTTAAATATCTCAATTCACTGCTAAGAAGAGATGGAAATGGGTTGATGGAAATAAAAAGTATGGAATGGAACTTATAGGAAAACAAAGATCGGAATACTAAGAGCATGCATGTTTCTAGTGTCAACTGGGTATGGGTGTGATGCATAGACATTTAACAAGGCAATGGAAAAACATATTTGTGCTTTGAATATAAATTGTACAGAAGAGTCCTTCGTATATCATGGACAGAGAACAAATAGATCTATCCAGAAAGAACTCAAAATCAAAGACAATTAGCAGATAGTACACATATAAATGATAAAACTAAAATATTTTGGACATACAAAAACACAAAAGGTTGGTGACATCCCGACAAAGAAGAGAAGTAGAAGATGAATTCAGGATGTTACTGATGTGTGACGGCTGCAAGAGGCTGAACATCTGTCTTACGAGATAGAGCACATTTTAAAGGACTGTTAGGGTGGCAAGGTTCTGTTCAGGACAAACTCAGGAAAATTATAATTTTGTTTCATCAGGATGATATTCTAGCCAATGTCCATACTGGCATATATCATACATGCACAGTTCACCTTTGATGGTCTCCAATAATTGCATTTCATTTTAAAAGCTCTTTTATTGCTATTGTGTTTGACCAGAAAATTTGTAAAACTTTTTTAAACATTTATTTTGAAATTTTTCCAGCTTGTTTATGATGTTGTTTGCCATTTTCCAGCACTCACTACTTTATAATAACACTCCCAGGGCAATGCTTCTATATATTTTAAGTTTTCTTTAAAGATTTAATCATTTGACTTTCCAGATTTTGTTGAGCATTGCGAACATTTGAATTGCTATCTTTATTTTTCCAATGATGTACTTTCCAAATGATGATCCTGCATTTTAATGTAATTTATTCAACGCTGAATTCATACAGATCTTGCAAGCAATGGGCAAGTCCTATCACCCTGGCTGTTTCAGATGCTGTGTCTGTAACGAGTGCCTGGATGGTGTCCCTTTCACTATTGATGTTGACAATAAAATATATTGGTTAGCAGATTATCACAGGTAGGATCGACCAACACCTTGTATATTATCTTTCTTCTTCTTCGAACGCTCCATATCGGCCACTTGCTAACCACTCTGTGTGATTTGTATGTGATCTTAGCCTAAGAGCGATTGTACATTGGGCTAGTTATGTGCCTACAAGTAGGCCAGCACATCCGATTTGTGCGCTGCTTTTAATTTACTAGGTAGCTTCCTAGGTCCTACATCATTCACCTCTTATGACATGCCTTGTAGGTCGCAGTGGTACTATTCTTTGCTTCCTTGCATGCCCCAACACCATATAAGCGATGTTATCATATTATTCTATTTATAGCAAAGAGGTGTCGGATTAACCGAAAAAGGATTATTTGGTGACATTGTTGGTGCACTACGACACAACACAAACAAAGAAACAAAAGTAAAACTTCTGAGAACATGCATATTCCCTGTGGCAACATATGAATGTGAATCATGGGAAACATTAAAGAACAAACTTGAAGCTTTTAAAACTAGGTGTTACAGAAAAGTTCTTAAGAACATCCTGAACAGAGAATAGAAAAAAAAACATCCTACAAGACCTGCATATCGAGGAACATTGGCTCATAAATAACACCATGTTTCGGAAAATGAAATATTTTGGCCACGTTAACTGATTGATCCCCTTTAGCTGCTGGGAGCGCTACTATGTATTTGTTTTAGATCTATCTTAAAGTAAATTCATTTACCTACAAAATGGTTTATTACTCATAAAATTGGTTCATAATTAACCCTTTCGCTCTGTATTATTTTGACCTCTGGACGCATTTATTTTACAATTCCAATTTAACATACAATGTCAAGTAGTTTAAATCTTTATAACTCTAGTACTGTTTCTATAAAGTATGACATATTATATATGAAATTGTTGCTAGTCGGATGTGGAATACATTAATATAATAATATTTTACATCGGGTGATATACGTTTGAGAAAATTAGATTATTGTAGCATGACTATTTGGAAAAAAATAAAAATCGTAAAAAATATTTATACTCACGGGTTTGTATTACATCTTAATATTCATAGATGTTTCCAGAAGTAGTAGGTAAATGAAGATAATCGATGTGCGAACATATTCTATAAGTTTCATCTAACTAGGTGCAGCAGTTTTTATAATATTCACTTTTTAGTGCGGACACATCAATAAATGGAAAGTGGAACACCCATTCTTTAGATGCAATTATTACATTAGACTTACAACTATCGATACTGCATTTCATAAACAATGAGCGACTCGTGGGCTAGCTACGCCACACTGTAAAAACACTAGATGGTTACAGAACAGAGAGCGAACCGAGTAAACGCTGGCTGAAACCAGACACATCGCCGAAGGATAAGCACCAGAGCTCAAATGGTGCTGAAGATGTGACATAAAACACACCAATGCTAAGGCTGCATGAATCAGATTTCCACATGAATAGAATTTATGGGAGATCTGGTACATTGGTCTGGGTGGTGATTGTGCGCCGCGAGAGAGAGAGGGAGGGGGAAGAGAAGAAAACCTGGATATACCTGAGAGATAAAATCACAATTGAACTGGCTTTAACTCATAGTGACCAGGGTAGGCCATGTTTACAAGCCATTTATTTAGAGTACAAAAAGCTGTTTAGTGTGCTCCTGATAAAAAGGCATCAACTCAAGCCATGTAGTGTAGCGTTTAGTCCATAAAGAGTTATGGCTGAAATCTCATATATATATACCACAAAGACTGGTTTAACAATTGGTTGATATAGAGTGTTCGAAGATAAAGAGATATGTGTTCACTCTATTTTCTTGAACTAATATTAATTCATTTCTTATTATAGTGACCTGTTCGTTTTCCTCATCACAATTATCAAATGTGGAAGATAAGTTAAACAATAACAACAAACTTATCAAGTGGACCAGTCTTACAGATGTAAAGAGGATAATCCTGTATTGTCAGTGAAATTACAGTGTAATGTACATCAAACAGTATTTGTGTCAAGGTAGACAATTGCATTAACATGTTGTCATTTCTTCTGTGCAGAGTATATGCCCCTAAGTGTGCTGCTTGTGGGCAAGCTATCACTCCAGTTGATGTAAGTATCTTTTGATCACTGTTTCACTTAGTAGTATTTAAGACTTCTGGACACGATAGTAACAAATACTTCTGTTCTGCAACAGCTTGATATTAGAGTTGACTATTAACTGATTACATACCATGTGACACTCAAGTGTCAATATATCTTATCGCATGGACCATGTGTCACTCAAAAGACGTTTACTATTGTGTTTCGTTTTTATTACGTTTCGTTCCGATTAGAGATTTATATTAACCGGAAACAATGTAAAAGTGAAGTATAAATGATAACAAATACATAGCATCGTGGCTTATGCTAGAAGTAGAAGTGAAACAGAGTTTACCATTTATTCTAAACATAAACTGCAGTAAAACTATTTGATTGGCAAAACACGTAATCACAAAGTACTGTAGTTTTACAAATTACAAAAACAATGATAAAATACAGCAACGTTTCGACCAACAACAATCCTTTGACAGGATTCTTTGTATGGTACCTTGCAACCATGTGGGCTCAACTTATTACATTCCTATGCTTCTTAGTACTTTCTCTTCCCATGCCATGTAATCTATATGGGTATATGTTGCATGTATTCAAGTTATATATTTACTAGTTTTTTCATTGTTTCTCTTCCATTCTATTTCTAGTTTTTATGTGTGTTTTTGTGTTACATTTATTTCGTATTCGTTTTATTCCCAGATTTTCATTAGAAACGTTTGTATTTGGTCATCCATTTGTTTTTAAAATTTGTCCTCCTGTTGTTTGTTAGCTTGATAAAGGCCTTGTTGGTTGAAACGTTGCTGTATTTTGTCATTGTTTTTGTAATTTGTAAAACTACAGTACTTTGTGATTACCTGTTTTGCCATTTATTCTAGGATACCATGTGACCATAAAAAAATAGCGATTTTTCATGAATGGTCATGATACTAGTTTGTGAACAGTTAATAAACCTTACATTCCTTCACTATTTTCTTAATGTTTGTGTATTCATAAATGTATTACCTATATAAAGAGAGCAGTTAGACTGATTTATACAACATATTGTTCATCAAGGCCCTTGGCAAGTTGGATTTTGTTTCTCACAATTTCAATTAGTGTTTTTAATTCATTCTAATATTTTTCATACATAGTAAACAAAACATTATATTTTCGGATATAATAAATATTTTGTGAAAGTACATTCATTTATCTTTAATTTGATATATAACAAGTTCAGTTTTAAATAATATTTAGAAACAATATTTTAGTTTAGCTAAAGTATGTGTGCAATATTTTGAAGCTAAAAAAATAATTCCGTCCAGAGCGAAAAACCCGGTAGTGAATCAGTTAAAGAGCATAAAATCAAGGAAAACTAAATATTTAGGACACATCAAACAACTTGAGTGCATAGAGAAGACAATTTTGGAGGGAATGATGCCTGGAAGAAGAATGAGAGGAAGACCTAGAAGATGATGGGTGCAAGATGTCATTGACGATCTGAGAATGACTGCTGCTGACGTCGGTCAACTTGCACAAAACAGGAGTTTTTCAGGACTGCTGTCATGGGAGCCAAGTTCTGGAAGGGACAAGCTACTTGATGATGATGATGGACATGACAGTTAGACCTAACTACTTACTGTAATATTTCATTAAAGTAGTATATATTATATACTACACCTCTTTCTTTCTTTTGTTTTATCGTTACTCTGTTACCGGGTTGTTGCCCAGTGTTGTGGTTTTCTGTTTTTGTCTTGTGCTGTTCTGGTGGCTTGGATGATTGTTATTATTGCTCTGTTACAGGATTCTGCTATACTATCTAACCATTTTTTTCGTGGTTTTTCTTGCTTCTTTCCTGGTGGTTCTGTTGTAGAAGACTTTGTACTGTGGAGTTTGGATGCATTCTTATTAAGTGGCCAAACCACTTCATTCTTGTTTCTCAATGTAATTCAAGCAAATTTCTCTCTTATGCTGATATTGGTTACTGTCTTTCGTGTGTTGTAACTTTCTTGTAGCAGAGCATTTCACATGTGGTTATTTATTGTGACTGCACTTTGCTCATTGTCTGTATTGCTCTGTATAACATTTACATTAAATGGCAAAAATCCTTTCAGTTGTTTTATCTTAATCCATGCCTCAGCCATTTATTGATATGGGAAAAATGCATGTCTTAAAATTCAAATTATTGTTTAGAAATCAGCTATCTTCCAGTTTTTAGTTATTTTAATTTCTACAGTCATGTTAATTTCTGCAGTCGTGTAATTTTGCAGTCATGTTAATTTCTGTAGTCATGTTTATTCTACAATCATTTACAGTTTAATTTATCATTTATACCACACTGCTGCTACTAAATTTGACAAACTATCAAAAAGAGCATGTGACAAACCAAATTACATTGCAACAAAGATTGCAATCTATCTCTGAATGAATATCGTGTCATATCCTTGACAGGAGATTGCTTCAATGCTTCAGTAAAGGAGTCTTGGTTTCTAAGGTAAATAGAAAACATTTCAAACTACTGAACGTATAAGTGTGCTGAAAATCATCACTCATTTACTGTGGCTAATGGCTACATCCTGTAAAGGATGAAATGGCCTTGCCTGTATTTAATGTTCAGTCGATACAAAATTATTCAGGTTAGGAGTTTTTCTTTACATGCTCAATAAAAATTTCCTTCAATCAGTTGATCAATAATGATTTTTGTCTTGTTCAGAACTGGGGAGACTGTTCAATGGTATCATGGATAAATTTTCATGTTGACTGCTACCACTGTGAGGTATGTGTTATCATTTGTTGTCATGTGATACGTTATTCTGTATACTACAAGAGCTTCTATGTTATTTTCAAATTGATGTTTATCATGTCAAAGATCCTTAACAAAATCGATCAGTCAGTATTCTTCTTTTCTTCCAACAACATATCAGCATTGTTAAACACTCTTTGTGTTTGAAATGTGATCCAGCTAAAGTGATTAAGTTATACAGTTATGTCCTCAAGTAGGAGCACATCGTATTTATGCTCGCTTTTATTTACAGGATAGCTTCCTAGATCTAAATCAGTCGTCTCTTACGAGATGCCTTATGGTCGCAGTCTACTATTCTTTGCACTCGATGGACCAGGCAACAGAGGCCAGTCAGCACTCAGACTGCTAGAAGAAATATGACATAGAGAAATCCAACATCAATAGAAGAGAATTATTAATCATTTTCATGATGTTACAAAGTGTTTTTTTGTTGTTATTATATTCTTGAGTACTATTTCTTGTGCTTTTGTGTTGTTCTGTGTGTAGATGTTCTTGTGTAGATGTTCTGTGTGTAGATGTTCTTGTGTAGAATCACAAGACTGATGTTGGAAATACAATTCTAACATTTAAGGATATCGATAATCTAAACTAAATAAATAGACATTCTAAAATTTTACATTTGGAATTTAAAATATATATCCTTTCTTCACATTTCAGGATTTTGACTTGCTTCAAATGTTAGAAAATAAAATATCCTTTCTTTAAATGTTGGAAAATATCCTTTCTTTAAATGTTCGAAAATATCTTTTCTTTAAATGTTAGAAAATATCCTTTCTTTAAATGTTAGAAAATATCCTTTCTTTAAATGTTAGAAAATATCCTTTCTTTAAATGTTAGAAAATATCCTTTCTTTAAATGTTAGAAAATATCTTTTCTTTAAATGTTAGAAAATATCTTTTCTTTAAATGTTAGAAAATATCCTTTCTTTAAATGTTAGAAAATATCTTTTCTTTAAATGTTAGAAAATATCCTTTCTTTAAATGTTAGAAAATATCCTTTCTTTAAATGTTAGAAAATATCTTTTCTTTAAATGTTAGAAAATATCTTTTCTTTAAATGTTAGAAAATATCCTTATCTGTATGATGGTTGCTGTTTAGATGTTGTTTTCAGATTTTTCCTAAACATTTTGTTGTAAAACATTTCCCAAGTCCAGAGAAAAGTTATATTTGTTTACTAGTCGACCATGTCTGTTATTGTGATCTGTTGATCATTCTACAATTCAAAATAGTGCATTCATCAGTGTGTGTACTTGCAATCTTGGTACTTGCAGTCTTGGTACTTGCACTCTTGGTACTTGCAGTCTTGGTACTTGCAGTCTTGGTACTTGCACTCTTGGTACTTGCAGTCTTGGTACTTGCAGTCTTGGTAATTGCACTCTTGGTACTTGCAGTCTTGGTACTTTAATGTAAGTACTTAGGTATGGGAGATCACTGAAGAAGAAGGTATGGGTACTTTAATAAATGTACCGAGAAGAAAATTCTTTGGAAATAAGAATATTGGGAAAAGAGTGGGTGCTGGACTTTATCAGAAGCTAAGTTGAATGGTTTGGCTGCATGGAGAGATTGCCAGCAGACAGTGCACCTCAAAGAGCAGTGCTACTCTGATGCAGTGGATGCTTGTCTATGTGTATGTACTTTAGTGTGGGTAACTCAGTACGAATACTTGTCTATGTGTGTGTACTTTAGTGTGGGTAACTCAGTACAGATGCTTGTCTATGTGTATTTCAGTGTGAATACTTGAGTCTGTGAGCTTCAGTGTAGATACATGTGTGTTGGTACTTAGTCTATGTGTGTTTCAGTGTGAATACTTGAGTCTGTGAGCTTCAGTGTAGATACATGTGTGTTGGTACTTAGTCTATGTGTGTTTCAGTGTGAATACTTGAGTCTGTGAGCTTCAGTGTAGATACATGTGTGTTGGTACTTAGTCTATGTGTGTTTCAGTGTGAATACTTGAGTCTGTGAGCTTCAGTGTAGATACATGTGTGTTGGTACTTAGTCTATGTGTGTTTCAGTGTGAATACTTGAGTCTGTGAGCTTCAGTGTAGATACATGGGTGTTGGTACTTAGTCTATGTGTGTTTCAGTGTGAATACTTGAGTCTGTGAGCTTCAGTGTAGATACATGGGTGTTGGTACTTAGTCTATGTGTGTTTCAGTGTGAATACTTGAGTCTGTGAGCTTCAGTGTAGATACATGTGTGTTGGTACTTAGTCTATGTGTGTTTCAGTGTGAATACTTGAGTCTGTGAGCTTCAGTGTAGATACATGGGTGTTGGTACTTAGTCTATGTGTGTTTCAGTGTGAATACTTGAGTCTGTGAGCTTCAGTGTAGATACATGTGTGTTGGTACTTAGTCTATGTGTGTTTCAGTGTGAATACTTGAGTCTGTGAGCTTCAGTGTAGATACATGTGTGTTGGTACTTAGTCTATGTGTGTTTCAGTGTGAATACTTGAGTCTGTGAGCTTCAGTGTAGATACATGGGTGTTGGTACTTAGTCTATGTGTGTTTCAGTGTGAATACTTGAGTCTGTGAGCTTCAGTGTAGATACATGTGTGTTGGTACTTAGTCTATGTGTGTTTCAGTGTGAATACTTGAGTCTGTGAGCTTCAGTGTAGATACATGGGTGTTGGTACTTAGTCTATGTGTGTTGGTACTTAGTCTATGTGTGTTGGTACTTAGTCTATGTGTGTTGGTACTTAGTCTATGTGTGTTGGTACTTAGTCTATGTGTGTTGGTACTTAGTCTATGTGTGTTGGTACTTAGTCTATGTGTGTTGGTCTGTCTGTGTACATTTTGTTGTTGCATGTTTTAAATATATCATCATATCATTTCTTTTTGGTGTAGAGGTTAGGTACTCATCTCTCGTGCCAAAGGTACCAGGTTCATTCCCTCGTAGAGCCATTTGGATATTTTCCCAGAAATCCCTGATATCAGTGTAGGTGAGATCGAGTTCCTAGTCCTATCAGAGATGGACAATAAAACATAGGTACCATGTTCTATTTGAGCACCTAAAACAACCATTGACAGTTCAAAATTGAAAAGAGCAGGTTGGAAAGCCGCTGTCCAGGCAAAATTTATTATAACAGATTAAAAATAAAATTCCTACAAAAATATTTTTACCATCCAAAACAATTATATCGGGGTCCCTCTCTGGTTCTGCGGAGTTCGTGCACTGTAGCAGAGATCTTCCTGTGTAAGAAAGAGATCGAAGCACACATGGTTACTTACAAGTGCAATGATGATTGTTCTGTCAATCTTCATTGCGTTTCTGCTCATTTCTTTGAAATTGTTATCATAAATGTTGATTGTTGTATATTTGTTCTATATGTGTTGATATTGTTTCAATTACATCATTTCATTTCTGAAATTGTTATCATAAATGTTGATTGTTGTATATTTGTTCTATATGTGTTGATATTGTTTCAATTTCATCATTTCATTTCTGAAATACCAGCCGGTTTCCAGTTGATAACTAAGGACAAATGTAAGATATTGGAAGATTTCTCCAGCATGTGTTGAAGTTATCAATATGTACATAATGAATGTGCATCTTCACGGACGATATAAGCGTATTGAAGTCAAGGTTTTTTATGTGTGTGTGTGGGTGTTTTATTTGTGCATATTGCTTTATGTATATGCATTTTTGTTCATTTTATGTAGAGCTGACTAAGGTTATGTAAGCACCAAGTTGTGTTTGCTTTTGTATATTTTTTGCATTTTTATTAAGTTCAGAAAATTTGGATTTGAGTCTCTTAGATTATTTGGGTGTTGGTTGCAGTGGGGAACTAATTTTTTATTTCTGTTGATTTTTTAAAGTTTTTATTGTATTAATTTTTTTGCTCACCGATTATATCACCCGTTGATATCTTTTAAACATTTGTTTATTATTTGAGTAATGGAAATTATGGTTTTTAATTTTTTTTTTTTTTTTGTTTGTTGAATTTCGTAATCTTGAAATGAAATTTTGTATTCAAAATATTTTTTTAAAATTGTTCTGATTTTGATCTTCTTTCATCTTTGTGTTTATTTTATCAACTAAGTTAAGCATTCTATGTGATTGTTCTTATCAACTACTAGTTGAACATGTAAAACAAACATGACAGCTCAACAATTGAGAAGAACTAGCTGGAAAGCCGTTCCGGAAAAAAATTAGAAAGTTTTAAAAATAAAAATTCCAAAAATATTGTTTCACTATCTTCTAAATTATATCAGAAACCCTTGCCGGTACTACAGAGTTGTGTACTTCTGCTGAGATCTTCCTGTGTAAGAAAGAGATCACAGCACACATGGTTACTCACTGAAGTGCAATGATCATAGTCCTATCAATCAGTCTTATCAACTAAGTTAAGCACTGTTTGTGATCTGTGTGTTTTGCACACAGAGAACATGAATATGTTGTGCACCGGTTCATAAGGCACCTACAGTATGTCAGACAGGCGCACTAAAATAATGTTGGCCTTAAGATTATGTTGTGATTTTGATAACTTAAAAAACCACATAGAATTAGTCTAGAATTATGATTTTGTTGAAACTGTGAGTTTCATTTCCGAAATGATCTTTCACTATCTTTATTACGTTATACCCCGCACCACTAGCCCTCACAAGCCACTTGAAAGTAACTGTACTTCTCTAAGTATTCCTATTCTGGACATTCCTCTCTATGTTTCTTCTTTCTCTGCACAAACGATTAAATCTTTTGATCGTTTGTGCTAGAAAAACCTTGATCGCTTCTCTGCCTTTTGGCTAAGATCAAAGTGTAGTATCTGTATCGCTTGATATCTGTCACGTGTCTCATTATATGGGTTTACAAAGATATCAGCTTGTGTTACGGAACTAGTGTCCATTTGATCGAAGCGAAAGGTCGGAAGCCTTCATTAAGCCACATGGCTACCCTTGTACAAAACTGGGAGTGCCATCGATCGAAGGATTGATGGGGCTTGATAGTTTTATAAACGTTTTCACGTTCCGTTTACGGTCCCACCTGGTATGGCACATCTGGGACGGGCCCCATAAAAAAAAAAAAAATGATAACGCATTTGTTAAATGTCCTTGTCAAGTTTTTGTGTCTGCTTCTCTTCATTGATCAAGTGTATTCCAGTTCAGTTCATTCTTCGCAATGTTATTGGGTAGTTTCTTCACTGTGTATCCTATCCATCTCCTGCAGATTTCTTCCCTCAACCAGTTCTTTGTTTGGTTCTGTAATCATAACTCTACACTACCTTTAGACAGGGAAGAACAAGCAGAAGGAGACAGAAGGACATCAAAGAAACCTTGAACATGATGCTGGAGTTTATAAACCACTGTTACTCAATACTCAGGTCTTGTAAGATGTCTTTATTCCATCTCTTCTTTGTCTGGGACATTGCAACATTTTTTCTGCAACATTTTATTTCAGAAGATTTTTATTTTGTTTTTAATGCTTGTGTTATGGTTCATGATTTACATCCATATGTTACTATGGAAAAAAAAGAGCATGTCCTCAGAAGTTCTGACTTTTGTTTCCTTGCTTGTGTTATGCTAAAGGTTCAATATACTAATTACACTATGAATTTCTTTTGATATTTTTTGGAGTCTCCATCGCTATTAATGACTAAATCAAGATGTCCAAATTTTTTAAAATTTTCATTGTTTTCCTTGGTAATGGAAATTTTGTTAAAACTACCATCATCACTTTATGTTATGTCCTGTATGTGACCTCAGTTTACCGGGGCCCAAATCAGGGGGTGTAAAGAATAGAACCACTTTTACATTCTTCAGCACTGACTTCACAGTTGATAGAAAGATTCTCAGCTTTGCATTTGTTTTGATCTCGTTTGACTTCCTGATCTTACTCAATGCAATAAAGTGTCCCATTGCTTTTTGTATTCTTATCTTGACATCTTTGTTTGTTTTCCTTTATTAACATATTTCTTATAGCAGTTTAAGATCTTCTTCTTTGCGTTTGTTATATAGGACCAATTTTAATCACTCTTTGTGATATGTTTGATATTTGCCAAGAATGTGTATATGTTGCACATTGGTTTGGTAGGCTCCTAAATGCATATACCTCTACATGTTTAGGACACATGCATCCGATTTCAGCCAAACCTCTTTAATCGCATCTTACGACATGCGTGGCAGGTAACAGTGGTTCTATTCTTTACACCCCAAATTTGACCACTCGGGCGTAGTTTAAGATGGCTGTCAATATTATTCTCCCAAACATTTGTATTTGTTGGTGTGTATTGTGTTACACATTACATACACACACATTCCGACATGTCAGCTGTATAGTGAACATTGATTTCATGATTACATTTCTTGTGTATTAAGCAAATGGAAGAATAACTAACAAAATCCAACACAGATGCAGTAAAGCAAATCAAATCATAGGACTTTCTTGGCAAAGGCTGTTTATATATCACAATAAGAATGATCAAACTGGCCAAAACATAACGATCGAGAGAGAGAGAAATCATAGGACATATGGCACCAATTTTGGAATGGAAACTTGTCACCATGAACACTAAAAGAGCATTGTTCAACACAATCTTTCTCCATAAATTAATTATGCTATCAGTACCAAACCTGGAACCTGACATCAAACGATAGAAGAAAACTAGTCACGACAAAGATGAAGTGTCTGCACGGAATGCTGGGAGTATCAAGAAGAGACTGGTTGATAAATGAAGAAATAAAAACAAAACTGGGTAATACATCAATACTGAACTTCATCAAGAAACAACAAATTAAAGGGTTCAGCCACATAAGCAGATTACCAACAGACAGTACACCTCAAAGAGCAATGCTGCTCCGATACAGTCGATACAAAGCAAAAGGTCGTCCATGCAAAAAAGTGGAACTAAGAAAAAAGAGAGCCAGTAAAAAAAACACTATTTATGAAGTGCACACAAAAGCCCATTCAAGAAATCTCTTTTTATCCTGACTATAAGACAAAACATGATTAGATAAAAGAAGAAAATGACTTCTTGTGACAATTTTTAATTTCTGTTTATCATTAATTTTTGGTTGTGTTGGTTTTTTTGTTTTTTAAAGCATAATGAAAGACTGCACATTACCCTGCAAGCTTTTCTAAGTTATCAAAATGTTGAGCATGCTGTCCAATGATTTGTTGAGTGTGTTGAGATACTTGGTGGCTTTACTTATATATTTCTATTGAATTGCACTAACATCTTAGACACTTGAATTAGACAAGATAGATTGTCAGTGAATAACCATCATGAACCATCATCGTTTCACTTCAGTGAATAACCTTCTATACTCAGATGTTTGTATCAGTCTTATTGACAGGACCAGTCAATTAGCTGTATTGTTACAGATCATGTTTCAGTTTGGAATATCTTCATTGCGCTCCGGACATGTCCATAGGTGCTTCGATCTCCTTCGCAATATCTCACAACAGCGTTCAGCGAATGACCGTACCAGTTTGATTTTGATTGATGAGCCTACGCATATACCTGTTGTGCTGTTCTTTTCTTGCTACTTCAATCTTTCTCCAATCCCAGCTCCTGCAATCTAGTAGTTGACGTGGATTGGTTTAAAGGAAAATCTTCTTCGCAGCCATTCTCTATGAGGGCGTTCAAAATGTCAGCTCTATTCATTGGCTTGGCCCCTGATATAGTGGCAGAGCCAGCCAGCCTGTCTGCTCTTTCATTGCCAACAACACCCATGTGCCCTGGAACGAAGATAAATGTAATTCTGCATGTGTTTGTGCCTACTGATAGTATCTCAGGTAGTCTATTCCCTTTCTGTTTGTGTAACTTGTTAGAGATCTCACAGTACTAGGTCTTGGCAGTTACAGATTAAGTACTCCATTCCCTGTCTATGTGTGGAAGATATGTCACATTACTATGTTATGTCCTTTGCTAAACATGTCACATTACTATGGTATGACCCATGTTAGAATTGTTACAGTACTATGTTATCTCCCTTGCTAAACATGTCACATTACTATGGTATGACCCATGTTAGAATTGTTACAGTACTATGTTATAGCCCTTGCTAGACATGTCACTTTACTATGTTATGCCCCTTGTTAGACATGTCACACATCTTGACGCGGTGATGATCAGAGTAATCACAGTCAAAGTTTAATTCATCTTCAGAATCATTCAATACATCTTCAAAAGCTTGCTTTGTTGTAATCCTTTCAGATTGGCACATTCCAAAATTTTCATAGCATTTTTCAACAGAAAACGCTTAGAATATAACATTTAAACCACACAAAATTTACTCAAAGTGTTATTAAGTGGTATCATTATGCTAAACCAAGTAGTAACTCATAGATTGTCTTTGACTTCATATTTGTACACGATTTCTCTACAACCCATAACCAGCGCAAGAATTCCAAATCAAATTTGGCATAGCTAGACAGAGCACTATACTGGCAGACAAAGAAAATTAGTAAACCAACAAAGAACCAGTGTTATTATTTGCCACATACTGAGAGACATACTGAAGAGGAGATTGGTCACTTATAGACTAATTGGTTCGATGTGCAGTGATGATCCAACGACTGAACTAAACTGAGAGACATACTCAGGAAGAAATCAGATCACTTATAGACTAATTGGTTCGATGTGCAGTGATGATGATCTAATGACTAAACTACACAATTTATCTTTGCTTGCCAACAAATAACAGTAGAGTCTTATCAGAACTATAAAACAGTACATCAGGCTGGGAAATGTTAAACATGTCAGACCACTATATCGGAATCTCAGGTTCTAAGAGTTAATATGTCATTTTACCTTATCTTGATATGCCAGGTTGCAAGTTGTATGCTATTGTATTAACAAGTGATATAAATGTGTGACACCTACCTTTGTAGATCTAATGTCAGTTTGTTATCTTGATTTGACCATTTTGTGCTTCCATAGAATAGACTTATTGTGTTGACTAAAACACTAGGGAATGTCTGAATTGGATATATTGTAATGAATGTAACATTTTAGAGGATTTTTGTGGCAGTGAGGTTGCAGTGTTTGCCTAATGTGTCAAAAGTACTAGGTTCGCTTTCCATTTGCAGACTGGAAGCCACGGTTGCCTTGTGGTTAGTGCACTGTGAGTCAGGTTCAAGGCATGTGGTCTGGGTTCAACATTTTTTTTAGGCATAGCGGCTGTCAGGTACACTCAGTCTCAATAGGGTACTAGAAAAGCACTGGTGGTCAGTGTGATGTCGATGACTTCACTCGTGTGCCGTGGACTCAGCCTTGATTGGGTACTATAATAGCACTGAGAAGTAAAGACGTACAGCGTAGTGCTGACCACATCATCCATCTGATGCTACCGGTCAATGAAAAATATATGCCTAACCACGTGTTAGCGTCTGTAGCTCGATTACAACCCAAGCGTACCTGGTTCAAACTCTGTAGCGGGCAAATTTGGTAGCAAATTAGTTCCCTTGAATATTTACCAACAATCAAAATAGACCTCACCGTTCAGAAAGCAAGGGCAAAATACTGAACGTATAAGTGTTGCCTAGAAAATCGATGACTTATTTACTGTTGTTGGTGGCTAAGTTCTGTAAAGGATATGCCATGATTTTCATTTTCAACCACATGTTCCCCTTCTCCTCCTTCTTCTTCTCTTAGATTACTTTTATAGAAGTGTTGGGAATGTAGTGATCTTGTGTGCTTGTTCTTCTCTTCCATCATTTACTTCTTTATAGAAGTGTTGGGAGAAACATAGTGATCTTTGTGTGCTTGTTCTTCTCTTCCAGATTTACTTCTTTATAGAAGTGTTGGGAAATGTAGTGATCTTGTGTGTGCTTGTTCTTCTCTTCCACCATTTACTTCTTTATAGAAGTGTTGGGAGGAAACATGGTGATCTTGTGTGTGCTTGTTCTTCTCTTCCACCATTTACTTCTTTATAGAAGTGTTGGGGAAAAACATAGTGATCTTGTGTGTGCTTGTTCTTCTCTTCCATCATTTACTTCTTTATAGAAGTGTTGGGAAGAAACATAGTGATCTTGTGTGTGCTTGTTCTTCTCTTCCACGATTTACTTCTTTATAGAAGTGTTGGGGGAAACATAGTGATCTTGTGTGTGCTTGTTCTCTTCCACCATTTGCTTCTTTATAGAAGTGTTGGGGAGGGGGAAACATAGTGATCTTGTGTGTGCTTGTTCTTCTCTTCCAGCATTTACTTCTTTATAGAAGTGTTGGGGAAAAACATAGTGATCTTGTGTGTGCTTGTTCTTCTCTTCCACGATTTACTTCTTTATAGAAGTGTTGGGAGGGAAACATAGTGATCTTGTGTGTGCTTGTTCTTCTCTTCCATCATTTACTTCTTTATAGAAGTGTTGGGAGGTGAAACATAGTGATCTTGTGTGTGCTTGTTCTTCTCTTCCAAAATTTACTTCTTTATAGAAGTGTTGGGGGTGAAACATAGTGATCTTGTGTGTGCTTGTTTTAAGGCACTTTGTAAGCTGATATTCATTTTAGTAAGGCTGTTCTTGATGCTGTTGCTCCATCTTTTGTGTGGTCTTCCTCTTGCTTTGTACTCGTTATACTTTTTCTGTGTGGCTCTCTGTGGTAGGCGATACCAGGGCATTCTTGTCAGGTGTCCAAACCATTTAATCTGTTCCCCAATATACCTAAAGGTATGTAAAAATGTTCTTTACTATTGCATATGGGATACAGGTTATTTTCTAGTGATCCCTGATCTCAGCGTAGACAAAGCTGAACAACATATTCTATTCATGGCCTCATATCAGGCTAACTTTATCAGTATAAACCTATCCAGACAATTTGTTTGTATATTATTCATTGTGTTTTCTTATTGTGCCACTATTGGATCAAATAGAATCAAATTACTCATCTATTTTTAAATTTTAAGATTAATAATGTTACAAGTTGTTAACTTTGAAAACTATCACACATCAAAAGTCCGTTGAATTTATCCTTGAATAATTGTTGAAACAATTTGATATTGATTAGCATTTAATTAAAAAATGTAATTAAAATACAACGTTTAATCTTTATTATAAACTAAAGACAGTTTCTGGTTCAGAATTGCATGTATTCTCTAAAATATAAATAACACCTGAAATACTATTTAAAGAAAAAAATTAATAACGGCCCAGGGTGGTGTCCCCTTCAAACAAAAAAAAAGGCTTGCTAAAGTTCCTTGCACAGTGAATAATGCTGCGATGAAGATTTAATTTGATGTTCATTATTATCAAAGATATGCGTTCTTAAATTTTAAAATTTGTTCCATGAAAGTAGTAGTGATTATGTTTTGAAGTTAGATTTAAATTTGCTGTATTTTTGTCGTTGCAGGATTGTGGCTTGCAGTTGACAGACGAGGTTGACAAGCGATGCTACCCACTGGATGGACATCTGTATTGTCATAGTTGTCATATTGCTTGCTTGAATGCACAATTTCCAAATGAGACTTTCTATGTGGATCCTCATACTTTTAATATTCATAATCGTGGTGGTATGAGACAAGACAGCAGTCACAGAGATGATGCTCTTCCAGCAATGCCTCAGTATTCAGCAAGACCCATGCAAGCTGGTCTTAGTACATCCTCACCTTATGTTGTAGAGCAGACTAATAACTATAGAAGTGGTCATAGTTCGGGAAGGAACGACATCGTCCGGGGAAACAACCATTTTCAGAATGATAATTTTGGAAAGGAGCGAGGTGATGATGTTAGAAAGTAGTGCTCTTGGTTATGCAAGGGTCGGGGAGTATCGGTAGCAGCCATAGCAGGGAGGAAGTCAAAGTAGCTATCCAAGTAGCCCTGTTCATATTAGTTCCCCACCAAATCTCTTAAACAACCATTATGCAGCGGATATGAGACAAGGGCCAAGACCAGGTGAAGGATCTATGAGAGATCTCCCAACAGATTTGAGACAGGGGCCGAGACCAAGCGAAGGATCTGCAAGAGATCCAATGGATATGAGACAGGGGCCAAGACCAGGAGAAGGATCTACGAGAGATCTTTCAACAGATATGAGACAGGGGCCAAGACCAGGAGAAGGATCTACGAGAGATCTTTCAACAGATATGAGACAGGGGCCAAGACCAGGAGAAGGATCTACGAGAGATCTCTCAACAGATATGAGACAGGGGCTGAGACCAGGGGAAGGATCTGCGAGAGATCTCCCACCACCATACAGAGGCAACCCTGCAGGGAGCAGCTATGGTCATACCACCCACAGATCTACTGGAGACTATAGTAACCTTATGCAACACAGCAATTTAACTAGCCCTGAACACAACAGCTCATCTGGTGTGTACTACAATATAAATAACTCTCCATACCACAGTTATGGCTCCAACAATTTGGGGCCACAGAAAAGCAACACAAGTTATGCACCATATTTTAATAGCCCAACTTCAGTACCATCACGCACACCACCTCTGGGTTCTCAACATCTGGTCTCACAGTCCACATCATCACCCGGTCATCAACCGCCATCGTTACCTAAAAAGTCTGCCAACACATATCACATTACGGACTTATAGTTTATCTTTGGGTGTCCTTGTTAGTACACAAACTTAAGAATTTATGTAGAAACATATGTAGTGTCTGGCCGAATGGATTAGAGCACAGCTCTCTCATGTAGAAGACCCGTGTTCAATCCACGATACGGCCAGGAGTGTTTTTTCAGTCAGGGCTTAAAATAAAAATTCTAGCCTGAACAGTTTTGCAGTGACTGCACTAGCCGTGCAGCCATTAAATTCAAAGCACATGTCCACTCCTGTCCTACACTCCAAAAAGCGGTATTACAGGCAGTAATGACATTGTTTTTGTAGAAACATGAAACAAATAATGAAATTGACAGCCGGTGACTGATAAATCTCTGAATAAATAGAATCTTCATAGTATTGAAGAGTTGCTGGGATGTCTTTAGTTTGCTTATGAAACAGGAACAAGAATAGTACTGTCTTGACACTAGAGGATGATGGGGGTACTCTCATTGCTGCTTAATGATACAGCAGCCAAGGTAGGGTTTACTGTATTCATCCGCCTGCACCATATTGTCTGCTGGTCATGCCAAGTTCTGCTATACTCTAGGATTATGCTCAACATTTCATGAGAAGAGAATCATCCTAAGTAACTGCTTCTTTACGAGGGATGTCATTCATCAGATAACTGCCCACATTGGTGTCTCTATCCTCAGGTGTGCATCAGTAGCTTAAGCGGTAGTGAGCTTGAGCTTAAGCATGAGTGAGTTCAACCTTCTCAGCCTGCAAATTTGTTCGACATGGATTTTTATAGACGGTAAAATAGACCTCATCGTTCAGAAAGCAAGGCAAACACTGAACGTGTGAGTGGTGCCTAGAAAATTGACGACTTGTTTACTGTGGTTGATGACAAAGGTCTGTAAAGGATATGCCATGATTTTCAGTTTTTCATTTTTGGGTCTAGTCAGTATCTGACTTCTATTCAACCACAGAATTTGCATGCATTTTGTTCATGATTCTACAGATGGGCTACTGGTATGGTTTTGCACACAGAAAACTTCACTTGTGTCCGATCTGTTTGATCATAATAGGAATCTATGAGAGCTGACTTATGCTCAAAATAAATATAATCAAAAATTGTATGTTGTGATTTCTTGTCCAGGGATATCAAATATTTGTACACTCATTCGATAAATATGAAGATTGTTGTTTAAATACATTTGTAAAAACATTCATACCTCTGGTAGGGATGGCTGTCACTCCTTTTTCAGAGCGCATCCCCCTTTTATCCAAACCTGACTTCCAGCTCACGCCTGTGGCTCGTAGTAGATGTCAGCATGCAACAGTGGCCACCCCCCGGGGAACGGCTGTGGCAGGCAGGCTACACAAGGCGGGGGTAACCGATTCGGTACTAAACCAGTTGGTGAATGAGGGTATACAAACCCTGCATGCGAGGACTGGACTCGGCAGACTGTGCGGAAGAAACGATACTCTAGTTCAACGGACAAGACGGCATCTACCAGCAACGTGAGCATGGCCAGGCAGTTAGAAGGCCCTATCTATCTAGGCCCTGGTCATTTGCTGCACCCAGATCCTTCTCCAGCCATCTTGACTTTGTCCTACCACTTGGCATAAAAGGAATTGGGCGAGAGAGTTGAGATCTGCGAACCATGCAACTCGTTCTCACTTAAACAAAATCATTGCGCACATCACCCTTTCATTCATCAAACATACATTTCTCTTGGATGAAAAATGGTGGTCATCATCACTCGTGATGGACGAGCATCAACCAGAACATTCATTAACATTTGTGGAGCAAATTGTTTACATTTGTAGAACATTTATTTGTAGAACATTCACTAACATTTGTAAAACATTTATTAACATTTGTAGAACATTTATTAACACTTGTGAGCAAATTTTTTAAACATTGTGAACATTTATTTGTAGAACATTTATTTGTAGAACATTTATTTGTAGAACATTTATTAACATTTGTAAACATTTATTAACATTTGTAAAACATTTATTAACATTTGTAAAACATTTATTAACATTTGTAAAACATTTATTAACATTTGTAGAACATTTATTAACATTTGTAAAACATTTATTAACATTTGTAGAACATTTAACATTTGTGACAACATTTTTAAATTTTGTAAAACATTTATTAACATTTGTTAGAACATTACTAACATTTGTAGAACATTTATTGTAGAACATTTATTTGTAGAACATTTATTTGTAGAACATTTAATTTGTAAAACATTTATTTGTAGAACATTTATTTGTAGAACATTTATTTGTAGAACATTGACTAACATTTGTAGAACATTTATTTGTAGAACATTACTAACATTTGTAGAACATTTATTTGTAGAACATTCATAACCAATTGTAGAGTATTTATTTCTTGTTGTAGAGCAGTTTTCAAGAGCTTCTAGAGATGTCCTGTAGCTTGACCTATCATATGAAATATTAATACAGGATGTGACTCATTGAAACATATTTACTAATAGAAAATGTGACAATCCAGATACTTACCTTCATCTTTGTTCCAGGTCATTCTGGGGTGAAGGACAATGAGAGAGTGGATGCACTGGAGGGTAATGCTGTAGTAGAATGGGTCTTCTATGGACAAAAGCGACATCATCAACGTTCTAAGAGAAAAAATACGCTGTGAAGATTTCAACGAAGTAGATAAAGGGTATTCTCTATCTCGGTTTGTGCAAGTTATGTATACCGATAGTTGCTGCATGATGGGAAAACCATGAGACCAAAGTAGATAACATCAATCAGTGAACAGGAGTTGTTAGTCTAAACACACTGAAATACATGCTTGGGAGGAGATCTGAGCAATTATGGATATGTCCGATGAAGATGATCCTCCAATGAACAGTGGTATCTCTGTCGTTTCCTTGCTCTTTTTCTCCAGTCTTTCACTTTTCCTTCCAAGATGTTTATTCAACAGTATCATGTCTATGAATATCTTACTGCAGATATTAGGGTGGTGTCTCTGTGGCGCTTAGGGCATAGTGACTAGGTCTATTAACCCCAGCGTTCTCAGTTCGAATCACGCTCTGGACAGTGGTTGCAAATTGTTTTGAGAGGATTTTACAAAAGGACGATGTCACCGCCCGTTCAGATGGCAATCTGGAGTAGGCGATGATAGATCTCTACAAATCTATGTCATTCGTGTTTGCTATCAACTCAGATGTTGTTCATGCACTTCCATATCATGAGGAGGTCTAAACGGACAAAAATCAATTAAATTTTTGTGACAGGGCATGGGGTTGTGAGGGGAAATGAACGCGCTGATAGGCTTGCAGGTATGGCTGCTGAAAAAAGCAGACAAGCAATGGACCAGGCTGGTATTATAAATCCCCTAATTGATAGAGAGGATGTGTACATGATTCAAGTAATAGTGATGATTCTACAACACTTAGCTAGACTGCAAGAATTCCAAGTCAAGTATAGTGTAGCTAGACAAGAATCTTATGCTGGTAGCCAAAGAAGAACAGTAATCTAACAACGGACCGGTGTCGTTAGTCGCCACACGCTGAGAAGCATAATGAAGAGATCGGAGCACTAATCGACTAATTTCTTTGATGTGCAATGATGATCATCCGATGACTAAAATAAAGTCATACTGTCCAACATTTTCTTCCTCTGTCTCGTCTGCCCTCGATTTTACCAGGTGTCACAATATCTTATAAGCCTCCCCTCCTAATTACATGTCCACAAAATAATGATTGTAACTTTCTTATGCCATCATATCATAATAGAATTGGTTTAGTTGCCTTTTTTTACTGCTAATAAAAAAGTAATGAGTTGGATATATAGTACAGTTTATTCTCTAGTTACTCAGACTGAAAATGTATACACTGGAATGTTCTGAGTGAAAGGGCGGAGAGTAATGTAGAATCTTTTATATATTCATTGACTCTTGCCCCTTACTTTGTTTCCGGACATGTCATAACAGAATGAGACATCACCTGTACACTAAATTCAAGATAGGCACCAACGACCTGTGGCTTGGCGAGTATGACAACAGAGCATATCCTACAGAACTGCCCCCAGTATGTAGACCTGAGAAGAAAGAGGTGGCCCACTTACACGTACCAGCATCCAAGACAAACTGTATGGCATGGCTGATAATCTGAGGCAGATGGCTGCCTTTATTAGAAAATTCGAAATCTCAATCTAGTGAGAACGTTTCTAGAAAGAAGATTATAGCCAAAGGATTGATTTCATTTCACCGGGTTTTACCCCAGAGGGCCCAGTCCCTCTCCACAGAAATGGCACACCATCTACCGAGAGTATTGCACAAAACCTGAAATTCATAGCACTGGTAACAATACTAGGGATGTCTGGAAAAAATGTACAAATGAACAGAACTACTCAGTCTGGATTCGAACCCGTGACCCTTGAAACGTAAGGTATGGGCTTAGCCACAGAGATCCTCTTGATTATCTGATTGATAGATAGTAACATAATTATTGCACTTTGATGAACAACCATGTGTGCTCTGATCTCTTTATCACACATGAAGATTGTTTTATAGTTCGTCTCTGATAGGATTAGGCACTTGACCCCCACCTTTAATGAGATCAGTGGTAAACTGAAAAATTTAGTTCAGCCACCTTATGTGAGAAGCAAATCAAGTTTCAGTTTGGAATATCTTCATTGCACTCTGGACATGTCAATAGCAAATCGATAGCATAGGAGATTGGAGCAAATCAAGTAATGAGACACAAGCAAAGTTATCGGACAGAACTAGTTTGTAATAGTTGTGTTACATATCCTTCTTCTTCTTTTCTCGAATCCTGTTTTGCCTCACAGCATCATCATCATCAGGTGCCATGCTGGTTGGCGTAGGCGATCATGGATCTCCATAAATCTCTGTCGTTGGTGTTTGCTATCAACTCAGATGATGACGCTCTAACGTGACATGAAGTCAGGCTATACAAAATTTTCTCTCTCTATCGTCCTCTGTCTCGTCTACCCTCGATTTTACCTGTTGTCACAATGTGTTCTAAACCTCCCCTTCTCATCACATGCCGGAAGAAACATGACTGCTTCTGTCTTATATTGATGATAAGCTTTCTGTGTCTTGATCTCATTCAACACCTCAACATTAGTCATGTTAGCAGTCCATGGGATGCAGTACCGCCCACTTTGGGAACCTATAGTGTAAACACTTCATCTCTGTCATGACTAGGTTCCTTCTATTGTTGGAAATTTTAATGAGTGTGCTATTTGTCTAGCGAGTGTTTGTGAATTGATGAATGCCTATACCTTCTTGACCAGATCAAGAATGAGGTCTATGCTCACTTTAATCTTACAAATACTTAAACATATCCGGTCACAATAATCTTAACCGTGTTTACGTATCTCTATACGTTAGAAATGCTCTTTATTTAGAACACGAACCTGTTACCTTTTTTAATTTCCTAAAATCAAAACTACCCGCAGAGAAAGAGGCTTGCGGTAAGGCCTAGAAATACCCGGAGAAGAGAACTGGAAACTGATATTAAAACGATAGGCAAGACTGGGAAAGATTTGGAAGGGATGGCAAAAGAGAGGAAGAACTGGAAGAAGTTAGTTGAAGACGTGTGCTGTGATATGAGTTGAATGGTGAAGATAATCATAACACAATAATAGTATACATTTTTGTTATGTTTAAATTGTCAACATTATTGTTATACATTTGGTTGTTTTTGGAAGTGTTGCATTTTGGTGTATGCATTGTTGCAATTTTGGTGTATGCAGTGTTGCATTCTGGTATATGCATTGTTTCAATTTTGGTGTATGCAGTGATGCATTTTGGTGTATACATTGTTGCAATTTTGGTGTATGCAGTGTTGCATTTTGGTGGATGAAGCGTTGCATTTGGTGTGTGCAGTGTTGCATTTAGTGTATGCAGTGATGCATTTGGTGTATGCAGTGTTGCATTTTGGTGTATGCATTGTTGCAATTTCGGTGTATGCAGTGTCGCATTTTGGTGTATGCTTTGTTGCAATTTGGTGTATCAGTGATGCATTTGGTGTATGCAGTGTTGTTTTTGGGTGTATGCAGCATTGCATTTGGTGGATGCAGTGTTGCATTGGATGGATGTAGCCTCGCATTGGATGGATGCAGCGTTGCATTGGGTGTATGCATTGCGTGTGGTATGCATTGCGTGTGTGAAAGTTCTGAGTGTCTCATATTGTTGGAGAGAACCGCACAGAGTGCGGTCATTATGTACAAGAGAGTGCTAATTGGCTATTTGAAAGACAGAGTGCGGTCATTATGTATAAGAGAGTGCTATTAGTTTAAAAGAGTGCGGTCATTATGTATAGGAGAGTCGGCATTATGTATAGAGTGCGTCATAGCTAAGAGTCGCATATGTAGAGAGTCGGTCATTATGTATAAAGAGTCGGTCATTATTAGAAGAGAGTGCTAATTGGCTATTTGAAAACTCGTATTTTCTGCTTGAGATCCAACGTTGGGTACCACTTCACACTAATCTTAGCCAACAATGGCTAGAAGTACCTTTGTAACATTACTATTATAATATATTCTCTTGGTAACATTACTATTAACATACATATGCTCTTGGTAACATTACTATTAGCATAATATTCTCTTGGTAACATTACTATTAGCATACATATTCTCTTGGTAACATTACTATTAGCATACATATGTCCTTGGTAACATTACTATTAGCATACATATGTCCTTGGTAACATTACTTTATAATATTTCTTGGATAACATTACTATTAATACATATGCTTTTGGTAACATTACTATTAACACATATTCTCTGGTAACATTACTATTAAACACATATTCTCTTGTAACATTACTATTAACACATATTCTCTTGTAACATTACTATTAAACACATATTCTCTTGGTAACATTACATTAACACACATATGCTCTTGGTAACATTACTATTATAATATATTCTCTTGGTAACATTACTATTAACATACATATGTCCTTGGTAACCTTACTATTAACATACATATTCTCTTGGTAACATTACTATTAGCATACATATGTCCTTGGTAACATTACTATTAACATACATATGTCCTTGGTAACATTACTATTAACATACATATGTCCTTGGTAACATTACTATTATAATATATTCTCTTGGTAACATTACTATTAACATACATATGTCCTTGGTAACATTACTATTAACATACATATGTCCTTGGTAACCTTACTATTAACATACATATTCTCTTGGTAACATTACTATTAGCATACATATGTCCTTGGTAACATTACTATTAACATACATATGTCCTTGGTAACATTACTATTAACATACATATGTCCTTGGTAACATTACTATTAACATACATATGTCCTTGGTAACATTACTATTAACATACATATGTCCTTGGTAACATTACTATTAACATACATATGTTCTTGTTAAATTTACTATATACATACATACGCTTGTGTTAAAATTTGTTATATTACACCATCACATGTCTCAGTTTACTTAATGCATGTTATTCGTTTTGTATTTATTAATCAAGGTAGTCTCCCTTTTTATAATCAGTTTTTTTAACTGTATGTCTATAATTTATCTCCCTTTGACTATATATTTTGTTCACACCATCCTGTGTTTGATTGTTACTGTATTATTAACACAGTTGATTTACATTGATCATGTCTTTGTTTGGTTTTTTTTAAACCTTGAATGTAAGAGTGTGTTTTTTAAAAGAGTTGTGGCTGAATTCAATTTATGTCATATTTTCCCCCATTGCAGGTGTATGTACAAATTCAGCTGCAGTTTCTTTAATTATTAACCGATTTTGATGATTGATGAGAAATATACCATTTTGTAGGTCAATAAATTTTCTTTAAGATAGATCTAAAAGAAATACTATGTGGCTCTCCCAGCAGCTTATGGGAGTCAATCAGTTACACTGTAGTAAGTTTGACCCATGCTTATGTGGTTCAAACGTCAGACAGTTTGGAAGCAAATCCAATTCTGTGGAATTTTTACAAAAGGTAAAAATAAACCTAGTTATTCAAAAAGCAATTTCAAACTACTTAAGGTATAAGTGGTGACTAGAAAATCAACAACTCATTTACCATGGTTGATGGCTATGTCCTGTGAAGGATATGCCACGATTTTCATTTTCCTGTAAGAGAGGGACAAATGTTTCTGTTCTGCAACAGCTTGATATTAAAGAGAGTTGGCTATTAAAGAACATAACATCAAGGAAAATTAAATATTTTGGACACATCAAATGACATGAGAGCCTAGAGAAGAGAATTTTGGAGCGAATGATGCCTGGAAGAAGAACGAGAGGAAGACATATAAGACGATGGGTTGCGCGTGTGTGCTGGGCCTAAGAGAAAAAAAAATATAACTCTGCGCCTACAAAGCTGTTGTAAGAGGCACTGATCTAGGATTAGGAAGCTACCCTAGTAAATAAAAAGCGCAAGAAATCGGATGTGCTGGCTACTTGTAGGCACATAACTGGCACAACATACAATCACTCTTAGGCTCAGTTCACATACAAATCACACAGAGTGATTAACAAGTGGTCAATATGGAGCGTTCGAGGAAGAAGAAGTAGACGATGGTTGCAAGATGTCATTGATGATCTGAGAATGATTGCTGCTGGTGTCGGTCAACTTGAACAGAGTTTTTCAGGACTGCTGTCATGTGAGCCAAGTTCCAGAAAGGGACAAACTACTTGATATTGATGATGTCTGATGAGATTTGATTATGAAAATAGAATCTGGAGAACTTGATAGAATCAATGTCTATGATTCTATGCATATACAGATAATAAGAAATAATAAACTTAATAGAGGATTATCAAATGCTAGATTTTTGAGTATTTTTCTTCAGGAACATGTGGGATGAATTCACGTAATGCATAAGCTTTCGACAATTAGAGACAAAATTAGAAATAAAGTAATCAGAAGAAGACTGAATTTGAAACCAGTCATACAATTCATAAAATAACAACAGATTAAATGGCTTGGACACCTGACAAGAATGCCCTGGTATCGCCTACCATAGAGAGCCACACAGAAAAAGTATAATGAGTATGTAGTATGTAGCAAGGCTGGTCATGCGCTTGGTTTAATGTCAACCACAAACTGGACAGTCAGCTTCAGGTCTGTCCGGTTTCCTTCTTCAGCGATCTCTGGTCATTCGCTTAGTTTTGCTGTCTACCAACAATTGAGAAGTCAGCTCCAGGTCTGTCCGGTTCTCTTCGGCGATCTCTGGTCATTCACTTAGTTTTGCTGTCTACCAACAATTGAGAAGTCAGCTCCAGGTCTGTCTGGTTTCCTTCTTCGGCGATCTCTGGTCATTCGCTTAGTTTTGCTGTCTACCAACAATTGAGAAGTCAGCTCCAGGTCTGTCTGGTTTCCTTCTTCAGCGATCTCTGGTCATTCGCTTAGTTTTGCTGTCTACCAACAATTGAGAAGTCAGCTCCAGGTCTGTCTGGTTTCCTTCTTCAGCGATCTCTGGTCATTCGCTTAGTTTTGCTGTCTACCAACAATTGAGAAGTCAGCTCCAGGTCTGTCCGGTTTCCTTCTTCAGCGATATCTGGTCATTCGCTTAGTTTTGCTGTCTACCAACAATTGAGAAGTCAGCTTCAGGTCTGTCTGGTTTCCTTCTTCGCGATCTCTAGTCATTCGCTTAGTTTTGCTGTCTACCAACAATTGAGAAGTCAGCTCCAGGTCTGTCCGGTTTCCTTCTTCAGCGATATCTGGTCATTCGCTTAGTTTTGCTGTCTACCAACAATTGAGAAGTCAGCTCCAGGTCTGTCTGGTTTCCTTCTTCGCGATCTCTAGTCATTCGCTTAGTTTTGCTGTCTACCAACAATTGAGAAGTCAGCTCCAGGTCTGTCTGGTTTCCTTCTTCGGCGATCTCTGGTCATTCGCTTAGTTTTGCTGTCTACCAACAATTGAGAAGTCAGCTCCAGGTCTGTCCGGTTTCCTTCTTCAGCGATATCTGGTCATTCGCTTAGTTTTGCTGTCTACCAACAATTGAGAAGTCAGCTCCAGGTCTGTCCGGTTTCCTTCTTCAGCGATATCTGGTCATTCGCTTAGTTTTGCTGTCTACCAACAATTGAGAAGTCAGCTCCAGGTCTGTTAGGTTTCCCAAAAACTTTGTTTTTAGGTTGATTGGATGTGGCCACATGTTGCTTTTCAGCTCACCCAGGAGAGGACAGTCTTACAGGATATGCTTCTGTGTTTATTCCGTCTACTGACATTGTCAGCAATGTTATCTAAGCTGTCAGCTATAGATCATTTATATATAATATTTATATCATGTGTCAGCTATGTGCGGCAAAGAGGAAGACCACAGAGAAGATGGATTCACTATTTAACTGATGGTTTGAGCATGATGTCTACAGAGGCCTACGAGAGAGAGAGAAATTCAGAAGGACTTTCAAGGTGGCAGGCAACGTTCTGCGCAGGACAAGTAAGACCACGCAAAAATGGAGCGACGGCATCAAGAACAGCCTTACGAAAATGAATATCAGCTTACAAAGTGCCTTAAAACAAGCACCTTAAACAAGCAACACAAGATCACTACACCTCCCCAACACTTCTATAAAGAAGTAAATGGTGGAAGAGAAGAAGAAATCTTTTGCCTTAAACAGAAAAGTGTTGTGGGTACAATCCCACCTTGACGTTCCACAAGCCAGGAAAAGAATACAATCCCACCTTGACGTTCCACAAGCCAGGAAAAGAATCATTGGTTCCACAAGCCGAAGAATTTGGAAGACTCAAAACGATCTGGAAGAAAACAGTAGAACTGAAAGAAAAGCATCACAGCTCTAATACATTACAGCTCTAATACATTACAGTTCTAATACATTACAGTGGCTGGCCCAGAGTAGAGAAAAATTGTGTGCATTTGTTGCTGCCCTAAGTGCCAGAGGCGTCACAACTAAACCATGTAATGGTGGCCAAAAGAAATGGGTCATAGACTTAGGGTTAAGCAAAAGGTGGACATCACAGATAACAGAGGTGACGAAAGACTGTCTATGAAGCGCACACAAAGCCTCGTTCTATAAATCTCTTTTGACCCTGAAGCTGTAGGCAAATCAGGACTGAGAAAGATGAAAAAACAATGATAGAGAGACTCGCTCCATGTCTCCTTTTTCGATCTGCCGCTGAAAGGTAAAACAGGATTAGAGAATAGATAGATAGAACAACAAGAAAAACATGTCTTTGGTTGTCCACTGTAGTGTGTTATATCTGCGGTCCTTTCTTCCAGTTATTTTTCTATTGTTCTTCTCTAGGATATTTTTTGTTAGATCTTCCACGTTTTTGTTAACTCTCTGGTACCCATCTCAGTGCAGTTCTTGTAACAGAGTTGCTGATGACCACCATTTTCATCCAATAGAAATGTATGTTTGATTGATAAAAGGGTGACTTGCGCGATGATTTAGTTAAAGTGAGAAAGAGTTTCGCAGTTCGTCGATCTCACTCTCTCGCCCAATTCCTTCTATGTCCAGTGGCAGGACAAAAATGAGTAACATTAGCATCGATGCGTCGTAACACATGTCCTATCCATCTACAGCGTTGTTCTTGTTTTTGGTCCTGTGGACACTGTAAGCAGTTCTTGGTTAGAATTAGTTCTTGGCCACAGCACTTAGAAGATCTTGCTGTCACAAGTTGTCACGAAAGGTCGAACACTTGAACATATCTTGTTCTGTCATTCTCCAGCATTCTGATCTGTATAGTAAAGTTGATAGCATACAGCTGTGGTATATAGCAATCTTGGTTCTATTTCTGTATCGGGCTAATATTCCGACCGTCTGAGGGGCCACGAAAGTATTCATGCTTTACCCAGTATATTTATAATGCTGCGGGTAACAAGATGAGACAGTTTGCGAAATGAAGACACAAGGGAAAAAAGTGGGTACAACATCAGTACTGAGCTTCATCAAGAAACAACAAGTTAAATGGTTCGACCGCATAAGCAGATTACCAACAGACAGTGTACCTCAAAGATCAATGTTACTCTGATACAGTGGATACAAAGGTCGTCCAGGTTGACCTCAGATAATAGAGGCGACGAAAGACACTTTATGAAGCACACATAAGAGGACGTTCTAGAAATCTCTTTTTATCATTACTCTGTGAGGCAAGACATGATTGGAGATAAGAAAGAAAGAGATTTACTGTCAGATCTAGCTTCTTCTTAGTGGATGATAACGCAGATCTAGCATCTCCTTAGTGGATGATAACGCAGATCTAGCTTTTCCTTAGTGGATGATAACGCAGATCTAGCATCTCCTTAGTGGATGATAACGCAGATCTAGATTCTCCTTAGTGGATGATAACGCAGATCTAGCTTTTCCTTAGTGGATGATAGCACTTCCAAGATATGTGAAAGCGGTTATTTTTAACTTGTTTACCAATCACATCCGATTTGGCATTCATTTATTTGTTTGGGCTTGTTTTCCGTCTTGTTTCGTTATTGAAATCGCCTATTGCAATATATTGTCTGTATCTCTAGTCCATGTGTTGCCAAGGCTCGCAAGGGGAGCAAAGAATAGTAACACTACGACTTACAAGGCATTTCGTAAGAGGCGACTTTTTTCCCGATACAGAAGCACTTGAGCTTTCAGCTCTTCGGCTCGGTGCCATGGACATCGTAACTTTTCGGTTCGGTGCCACGAACACCGTGAATCTGGAGAACCTGTGACTTTTATGTCAGCCCGTGGAATTGAACCGCACTCACAGGGAGCTTATCACCCGTCGTCCAACACGCTACGAACACGCTGCCAGGCGGGCAAGATTGAATCCGTCGTTCAACACGCTACGAACACGCTGCACAGGCGAGCAAAGAGTTGAATCCGTCGTCCAACGCACTACGAATACGCTGGGCAGGCGGGCAAAGAGGGAATATGGTAGTGGCCTTGGGAAGCTACCTAGTAAAAAAGCGTAGCATAAATTTGATGTGCTGGCCTACTTGTAGATGCATAACTGGCACAATGTACAATCGCTCTTAAGCTTAGATCACATACAACTCACAAAGAGTGGTTAACAAGTGGTCACTATGGAGTGTTGGAAGAGAAAGTCTGTATCTCTGAGAAAGGATGTAACAAGAAACCACAATTTGCAAAGTCATGTTTTTAAAAAATATTTTATTCAAGTTTTGTCACAACCATGTTATTAAATACAGATGTTGTCCCAAAATATGGGACGTGATTACATGCCAGATGTAAGCTACTACATGTGAACCATTTAACGTGACTTTCATCATGTAATATCTCTGTAATCTGTCAGCTATTACATATGAACTGTTCAGCATGAATCACGTTACAATTTAATATATATATATATACGTATGATTTGATGCTAGTCCATCACGGGTGATAATGACCACACAAATTTTCATCCAAGGAATGTAGTTGCGTTATGTTTGTCTGTGTGTGCGTAGATGACTAGTGAGCCTGATGTGGGCTTACAATGTTCTTGTACAGTGTGAGCAAGGTATACTTGCACTTGTGGGGAGTCTTACTGCCTTTCTGTGCCTACCAAACCAATGTGCAACGTATACACTTTCTTGGCAAAGATCAAACATATCACAAAGTGATTAAAATTGGTTGTAAAGAACGAACGCAAAGAAGAAGAGACTGCCTTTCTGTTTTGACGTTTTTGTTCCCTCCGTGCTGTTCAGCAGGCCGAGGAACCGTGTCGAAGAAGTGTGCGCCAGGCTTATCTGTCTTGAGCAACATTCTCCCAGTTGTTGACATCTATGGAAGGATGTTATGTTTAAATATAGTTTGTTTGTCTTTACAGACAGTTAATTAAGTCAAAATGTTTCTGAATGATAACTTCCTGTGTTTTCTCAGTGACTCTGTATGCCAAAATTCAAGCTCAACACTGAGATCCTTCTGCTGAAAAGATTCTGCCTTTTATTGTTGTTTCCACAGTAACTCTGTCAGGCTTCTAGGGTATTCAAATGGGTTGGAATCGACCAGGAAACATTCTTAGAGAGAGGCCTGTCAGATATCACTTAAATCCTAGCAGTGGCTCGTTTGGTGCCGAACTTCTGGCAACAGAAGTTTCAACAAACAACCGTGTTTGGGCTATGCATACTATTCGCATTCTTTTTCGACGCTGATGACCGCGTACATAATTAAACTATGCTGATGAGAGTTTTATCATAAGGTCTGTTTTGACATAATTAGCAAGTGTTTACTGTGATAACTTGTGTTTTCTTCTCTCTTGCCTTCAGCTAATCTCACGACCGATTCGCCCTTGTTATGTGTACACATAACTGATCAGTTATTCAGGTTGGTCATGTTTCTTCATTGAGGCGGATCTCTGAGCATGGCGCCCTTTGGTTCTTCATGTTACAACAAACTGGGAGTCAACTTCACAGTCTGTCATTTTCTTCGTCAGCGATCCTCTGGTCATGCATTAGTATTTGCTGTCTATCTCAACTTCAGAATCTGCCAGGTCTGTTAGGTTTCAAAAAACTTTGTTTTTAGGAGTCATGCGCTGGTATGTACCACATTGCTGCTTCAGCTCACTCCAGGAAGCGACAGTCTTATTCGTCTACATTCCCTTTTCATTGTGTTTATTCCGTCTCACTGACACTGTCAGAATGTTTATCTGAAGCTGTCAGCTATAGATCATTTATATATAATATTTATATCATGTGTCAGCTATGTGCGGCAAAGAGAAAAAGAGGAAGACCACAGAGAAGATGGATTCACTACTTAACTGATGGTTTGAGCATGATGTCTACAGAGGCCTACAAGAGAGAGAGAAATTCAGAAGGACATTTAAGGTGGCAACGTTCTGCGCAGGACAAGTTATTTGATGATAATGATAAAGTCAGCTATTTCATATAAAGTATTCAATATGAATCAAGAAATACATGTGTAAGCTATCAACTAATACACATTCAACATGAATATTATGTACGTAATCTGTCAACGATTACACATTACCTGTTCAACATCAATACACTAATATCTATGTAAGCTATCAACGAATATATATCAACGATTCAACATAATGTAGCCACTAAGTGTAAAACTTAAATTGTACGTCTGTTCATATATTTTCAAGATATCTGGACATCCTACGGACTTGAAATTTGGCAAGATGGTAGCTTTCATAGATGGGAAGATGTAAACATTATTAAACCGTACTATTGGTTCGTCTCTATATCCAAATTTCAATCTAAATGATCATGAAAACTTAAAAACCGAAAAACGGGAATCCATGTTTTCCCTTGGCGGTGACATGTTGAAGCGATGATGACGACTATTATTATAACGTGTTTTAACAAATATTTGATAAGTAATTGCACATTCTACTGTACGGTAGACTCGCGTTCAATTCCCGCTCGAGCCAAATATATCATAATCATCATCAGGTTTGTGCCGGCTGGCGTAGGTCATCATGTCTCTCCCCAACTCTCTCTCTCTCTCCTTGGTGCAGTTAATCAGTTCTGATATCGATCTTCTGTTGAAACACGCCGGCAGGCATGGCATTTGATTGATTGATACATATATCCGTTGCATATCGCGTTTGATACATACAACTTTCACAAGAAATCTCCATTGTATTCGTTCTACAACCTTTCTATAGTTCATTCCACAATTCGTGAACATCTTTACCGACCGATATAAAATCATCCCTTTATATAAATTCTTGATTTTTACATTTTTATATAGGTAATAGTGACGACCTTCCAAACGTATTTTTTCCCACCCAAACCTTTAGTTCTGTAAGATTTTCATTATATGTTATTACTATAATTACCGCGATGTTGATATGGTATACTTGTCGAAATTTTACAGTACGATTGTCAAGTTTGTCTATAACTAAGCATTTCCGTGTTCCAAATGCAATTCAGTGCACGTCAAAATCGGGAATCCGTGGAATTAATCAGTTCACAATGTTTCCTACCGATTGTCATTGGCGTATGTACGCAACATTTACTTTCATTTATAGAAGTGGAAGGTATCATTTGTTCACAATGTCACCTTTCTTTTTATAATATGTAATAGGGATACGCCTTTGCAACCATTCGCCACCGTTTTGTGCATTACTGTAAATTCTAAACTTTGATGATCATTTTGTTGTGCTTATGCAAAGTTATATAATAAAAAACGTTTTTTCCATCAACCAAGCTACCTACCAGTTAGTTAAACATGGATTCGTAAGGTCGTGAGATATATAAGACTGCTTGCAAAATATTACTGCTATCCATCAGATAGATTTCGTACAAATGAAACTTTCGTGTGTTCATGAATTTTGGAACGAACTATACCAATTGTTTTCCATGTGAGGCAACAGTCTTTTAACTTTCTCTACACAGTTCTTCTACATATTCCCTATCCAATATCCATACTAGCATAGGACATGCATGTTAAGTTCATCATCGTTTTTTTAATAATAACGAACTCAGAAACGTCAAACAAACAGTTCTTCTACATATTCCCTATCCAATATCCATACTAGCATAGGACATGCATGTTAAGTTCATCATCGTTTTTTTAATAATAACGAACTCAGAAACGTCAAACACACAGTTCTTCTACATATTCCCTATCCAATATCCATACTAGCATAGGACATGCATGTTAAGTTCATCATCGTTTTTTTAATAATAACGAACTCAGAAACGTCAAACACACAGTTCTTCTACATATTCCCTATCCAATATCCATACTAGCATAGGACATGCATGTTAAGTTCATCATCGTTTTTTTAATAATAACGAACTCAGAAACGTCAAACACACAGTTCTTCTACATATTCCCTATCCAATATCCATACTAGCATAGGACATGCATGTTAAGTTCATCATCGTTTTTTTAATAATAACGAACTCAGAAACGTCAAACACACAGTTCTTCTACATATTCCCTATCCAATATCCATACTAGCATAGGACATGCATGTTAAGTTCATCATCGTTTTTTTAATAATAACGAACTCAGAAACGTCAAACACACAGTTCTTCTACATATTCCCTATCCAATATCCATACTAGCATAGGACATGCATGTTAAGTTCATCATCGTTTTTTTTAATAATAACGAACTCAGAAACGTCAAACACACAGTTCTTCTACATATTCCCTATCCAATATCCATACTAGCATAGGACATGCATGTTAAGTTCATCATCGTTTTTTTAATAATAACGAACTCAGAAACGTCAAACACACAGTTCTTCTACATATTCCCTATCCAATATCCATACTAGCATAGGACATGCATGTTAAGTTCATCATCGTTTTTTTAATAATAACGAACTCAGAAACGTCAAACACACAGTTCTTCTACATATTCCCTATCCAATATCCATACTAGCATAGGACATGCATGTTAAGTTCATCATCGTTTTTTTTAATAATAACGAACTCAGAAACGTCAAACACACAGTTCTTCTACATATTCCCTATCCAATATCCATACTAGCATAGGACATGCATGTTAAGTTCATCATCGTTTTTTTTAATAATAACGAACTCAGAAACGTCAAACACACAGTTCTTCTACATATTCCCTATCCAATATCCATACTAGCATAGGACATGCATGTTAAGTTCATCATCGTTTTTTTAATAATAACGAACTCAGAAACGTCAAACACACAGTTCTTCTACATATTCCCTATCCAATATCCATACTAGCATAGGACATGCATGTTAAGTTCATCATCGTTTTTTTTAATAATAACGAACTCAGAAACGTCAAACACACAGTTCTTCTACATATTCCCTATCCAATATCCATACTAGCATAGGACATGCATGTTAAGTTCATCATCGTTTTTTTTAATAATAACGAACTCAGAAACGTCAAACAAACCTTCCATTTCAAACATACAATATCACCATTATACACTTCCAATATCACCATTATACACTTTCAATATCACCATTATACACGTGCAACAGTGGCGACTCGTGATAATTTTTGTTGGTGGGGCCAGACATTTTTTCAGGATAAATCATGGTTTTTAGATTGCTATATTTTAATTTAAACAATAATAAATACACGTTATACATTAGTTTTGGTATGGGCCCAGCTCCACTGGCCCTTATAGACGAGCCGCCACTGACGTGCAATATCATCATTATACACCTGCAACATCACCATTATACACTTCCAATATCATCATTATACTCGTGCAATATCACCATTCTTCTTCTTCTTCTTTTGTCGTCACATTGCTACCGGGTTATTGCCCAGTGTCGTGGTTTTCTGTTTTTGTCTTGCGCTGTTCTGGTAGCTTGTGTGATTGTTATCTTTGCTCTTTCACAGGATTCTGCTACGCCATCTAACCATCTTTTCCGTGGTCTTCCTCTTGCCTTCTTTCCCGATGTTCTGTTGTAGAAGACTGTATACTGTGGAGTTTGGATGCATTCTTATTAAGTTACCATTATACACGTGTAATATCACCATTATACATCTGCAATATCAATAACACCATTATACACGTGCAATATCACCATTATACACGTGCAATATCACCATTATACACGTGCAATATCACCATTATACATCTGCAAATTCACCATTATACACGTGCACTATTTTATGAAAACATTCATTTCAAATAATGTGAAACAAGTTATTCAATAAGCAAGAGAAATGCGTTTCAAAGACAAACAACAATATTTCACAATTTCTAAGTAATTTCCGCTTCATTATCGATACCAAATTCGACTCCGGTCTGATCGACTTCACTGTTTCCTATTGAACTTGGGATAATCTCACTTCGTCCCTCTCTATCCCTTGTTGCCACCTCGTTTGCCACCAGGATTAAACCCAGAAATCCAATGACGTGGAAAACAAGTGCAATATATAATGACGTCATCAGATTTTGTGAAAAAATGGAGGAAAGGAAACTTCCGATAAGCCCTATCCCCTGACATATTCTGAATGCTGTCATGGCGGTGTCTTTCTCTTCTCTAGCGTACCTTGTTACCACAGCTGAAAATGTAAATCAAAGTTGTATTAGAAACAAAGTAGACGACAACAGTTGTGAAATAAACAATTTAAGGTGGGAGACCCAGCCAGAACGGGCTTTAAACAAAATTTTGAAGAAAAAAACCAACAAACATATTGTCATACAATTTGGCCACATGTTGTTAGTTGTAAAAGATATTGTTTTTTTAATGATAAATAACGTTTAGTCTATGTATTGTAATTATTTATTTTTATAAATAAAAGAATTCTTGAAAATATTAAACATTTTCCTGCATCGGGAAGTGAATTTCACAAATATAAGAAGTGCAAGGAATGCCAAACTAGCATATGATCGCCCATAATTCTAGCATGAAACTCCACTATTTCTCAAAACTGTATATGAAAATCGTGGCATATCCTTTACAGGACGTAGCCATCAACCACAGTATACGAGTCGTTGATTTTCTAGGCACCACTTATACGTTAAGTAGTTTGTCATTGCTTTATGAACGGTGAGGTCTATGGAGCAGTCATATTGCTAGAGTCTCATCTACAAAACCAATAGTGTTAGTCATGTTTGCGAGGTTTATGCTAGAATTGTGGGTGATATGTGCATGATATCCTGGCTTAGTTTTCTTTGCACTTCTTATCTTACTCAAATCGACTCCCGATGCAGGAGGGGGGTGGGGAAGGAAGGGGGATAAAAATATTTTCAAGACATTGTTTAGTGTTTTTAAAAATCAATAATAGTCCTCCGTTAGGAAAGGTTCTCTCAAGATTTTAAAGTTGTAGAAAAAACGATTGAGTTGTATAATGCTGTTTACGAATACTACCATATATGTTCCATTGTAATGGTAGATTTGATTGATTGATTGTTAGGGCAATCATCATTGCACTTTGGTGAGTAACCTTGTCTGCTCTGATATATTGCCTATACAGGAATATCTCAGCGGTAGAGCACGAACTCCGTAGCACCAGCGAGGGTCCCCGATGTAATTTGGAAGATGGTGAAAATATTTTGTAGGAATTTGAAAAAAATCGTTTCTAATAAATTTTGACTGGGCAGCGGCTTTACAGCCTGCTCATCTCGATTGTGAACTGCCAAGGTTTCTTTTATGTACTCAACTTGAACACGGGACCTACGTTTTCTCGTCCGTCTCCGATAGGACTAGGAACTCGATTTCACGTACATTGAGATCAGTGATATTTGGAAAAATATTCCGATCACTCCACGAGGGAGCGAACTGAGTACCTTTAAAACCAGAGGCGAACACGTAACCTCTACGCCACAAATTACATTCCAGACTTAAACTGAATTATCTGCCGAAATTCATCGTTTGAACAAGAGTAAGAAAATATTGACTCCTTGTACTGTCAAAGTTCGACGTCAACAAAAAAAGCTTGATTCACCTGTCTCTGAAGAATTTTCTAGAGTTTAATTTAAACCAAAATGTTCGGGATTAAATATTTTCAACTGATTAGAATTCTGATAATCAATATTTCATAAAAACTTGTTAAATGTCCCAGACATCAGGTTTTTTATTTGTGAAAAAGCATGGCGCCATTAAGTCTGTCTTCATTATTAACTTTAATATTTTCGAAACAATTCTTTGACGCTGTTTCTACATCTATTTTTTATAATGATTACTATGTCTGGGCCCTGTGGATCTAATTGTTGTTGTATATTAATAAATGCACTAGCTAAAGATCTTCTTCTTCTTCTTTGCGTTCGGTTTCGTATGCTCGTCTAAACCATGAGATGGTTTGCCTCTATGACGCTACATGTCAGTTGGAGTTCTTCGAGAGTTCCCCATAGCTTGCTCTGTAAGGTTTGTTCATGAGGCCATGTTTCGTTTCGTTGGTGTATGTATGATGGACATGACTGCAGGATGTAAACGTCTAAAGGTGAAGGTTTGACTTCATTGCATCGGGTTTTACTAGCATATGGCTCGGCCCCTCACTGCAGAAATGGCCCACTACCTGCTGAAAGTATTGCATAAAGCATAAACTGCTTAGCTCCGGCAAAACTCATAGGAATCTCTGAAAATAATGCACATCTGAACAGAACGGCTTGGTCTGGATTTGAACACACTATCTTTGGAACCCAAGGCAAGGGCTTAACCTTTTGGTTATATACACCCCACAGAGGGATGTTGAGCATAAGTATGCTGTATCTTAGGGAGAGAGAATGTGTACATGATTCCCTTAATAGTGGTGATCTACAACACTAACCAGACTGCAAGAATTCCAAGTCAATGTGGTGTAGCTAGATAAGAACACTATACTGGTAGCCAAAGAAGAGTAGTAAACCAACAAAGAACTGGGGTCGTTTGTCGCCACACGCTGAGGGACATACTGAGGGGAAGATCGGAGCACATGGAGTAATTGGTTAGACGTGCAGTGATGATGACTGTCCTGGGCATGCGGGTGTTTACGGTAATGAGAGAGCGGACAGGCTTGCATCAACAGCATCGATTGTTGGGGAGTTGAAGATGGATAAGGGGATATTCTTCGGTCTCTTCGCGACTGTCTGTTGGATAAGGGCACTAAAATCGATGTTGAATCGATCAAGCGATTTAGACAGTTTGGAGTTATCCGTTGTACAAGTCGAACTGGATGCCTGAGAGGCAGAGTGAGAGATGTGTTTAATCAGCGAGCCACGGGAACCATTAGTATGCATACTCTTCAATATCTGTTGGGGAGACTGAGCAGCTATGGGTCTACCCGGATTGTAATGACGTCAGTTTAGTAGCCAATAACCAATAGCAGTGATGATGATCTGACGACTAAACTAAGTATGCTGTATCAATGTGTCCTACTCGTCTAGGCCGCTCCGGGTAAGGGACACTCTCAAACGATAGAGAAACATGTATTGTTTGTGTCTCCGCATTGCAATTAGAAGTGTTTACTTTATATTTGACCTGTCAGAGAAACAACTGAATACATGACATATGTGTTTCCTACCTTGTGACTGAGCTTGCAATGTCCCATCAGCCATTCCCCAGAATGCAGCGTACAGCAACAGCTCTGAGGATTGACTGGAATCAGGTTTCCATAACGATGTCAAAATGAGAACTCCAATGTTTAGAATAAAACCTGTTGCGACATCAATACAAAATTAAGTAAACAAACAAAGTCAAGTTCAGTGTTGTTTTATGATATGTGAGAGGTCTTGGCTTATTGGGCATTCCCCTGCATGCTCTGTCCATACTTCTGCCCGTTTGAATCGGGGTATTGTTTTCAAACCAAGTTCTATGATGTTGTATGATATCTCTCAGATCCCTCCTAGACTGATGAAAAATTTTATCATGAATTTGACCGTTGCTTTTAGTGACTCTGTCCCCTCGTACAGCTTCCCGAAAAGCTCAGTGCTATCGGGCCAAGTTTATTTTCTTAGGGCTGCAAACCGCTGGCAGTCTTGCAGTATACGTTCTGCTGTCATTTCCGCCTTTTCGCAGTGGCACAGGCTAGTTGTGCCAATTTAAAACTTGTTAAACATGTGGGCTCGGAGTCTGTTGTGGCCTGTACGGAGACGGAATATGGTAACTTGTTCACTCCGGGACAGACCATAGTACCCAACACTGCTGTTTTCTTCCGGGTGGTGGTTTTATGATATCTGAGAGGTCTTGACTTATTGGGCATTCCTGTGCCTCTCCTACTCGCCGTTTGAATCGGCTTGTTCAACATTCAATGTTTTCTTCTTATAACGCTCCATAAACCCCGTCAACCCTCTGTGATTGTATGTGATCTGGCCAGAGCGATTGCTTGTTATGCGCTACAAGCATCGATTTCTACGATGTTTTTATTCTAGTAGCTTCCTAGTTCCTACATTAGTCGCCTCTAGACTGCATTGTAGGTCGCAGTGGTACTATTCTTTGCTTCTTGCAGGCCGCACCACACACATGTTTTAGATGTTGTTTAGATTCACTGTTGTCTTCCATACTTTCCACTTGGCTTGTTTGCAAGCTGATAATGAACCACTGTTGACATCATTGCTATAGTAACAAGCAATCAACATCAGTCTTTGTGATCTATGCATCATTAGTGATTTCTATGTTCATGTCATTATTCTGATTTCTATGTTCATGTCATTAGTTGATTTCTATGTTCATGTCATTATTGGATTTCTATGTCATGTCATTATTGTGATTTCTATGTTCAGGTCATTATTGTGATTTCTATGTTCATGTCATTATTGTGATTTCTATGTTCATGTCATTATTGTAATTCCTATGTTCATGTCATTATTGTGATTTCTATGTTCATGTCATTATTGTGATTTCTATGTTCAGGTCATTATTGTGATTTCTATGTTCAGGTCATTATTGTGATTTCTATGTTCATGTCATTATTGTGATTTCTATGTTCAGGTCATTATTGTGATTTCTATGTTCAGGTCATTATTGTGATTTCTATGTTCAGGTCATTATTGTGATTTCTATGTTCATGTCATTATTGTGATTTCTATGTTCATGTCATTATTGTGATTTCTATGTCAGTCATTATTGTGATATTCATGTTAGATTCATGTTCATATTGTCGATTTCTATGTTCATGTCATTATTGTGATTTCTATGTTCAGGTCATTATTGTGATTTCTATGTTCATGTCATTATTGTGATTTCTATGTTCATGTCATTATTGTGATTTCTATGTTCAGGTCATTATTGTGATTTCTATGTTCATGTCATTATTGTGATTTCTATGTTCATGTCATTATTGTGATTTCTATGTTCATGTCATTATTGTGATTTCTATGTTCATGTCATTATTGTGATTTCTATGTTCAGGTCATTATTGTGATTTCTATGTTCATGTCATTATTGTGATTTCTATGTTCATGTCATTATTGTGATTTCTATGTTCAGGTCATTATTGTGATTTCTATGTTCATGTCATTATTGTGATTTCTATGTTCATGTCATTATTGTGATTTCTATGTTCATGTCATTATTGTGATTTCTATGTTCATGTCATTATTGTGATTTCTATGTTCAGGTCATTATTGTGATTTCTATGTTCATGTCATTATTGTGATTTCTATGTTCATGTCATTATTGTGATTTCTATGTTCATGTCATTATTGTGATTTCTATGTTCATGTCATTATTGTGATTTCTATGTTCATGTCATTATTGTGATTTCTATGTTCATGTCATTATTGTGATTTCTATGTTCAGGTCATTATTGTGATTTCTATGTTCATGTCATTATTGTGATTTCTATGTTCATGTCATTATTGTGATTTCTATGTTCATGTCATTATTGTGATTTCTATGTTCATGTCATTATTGTGATTTCTATGTTCATGTCACAAGAACAAAAATCAAGTGTTTGATAGCCTGCGTTTTTCCCTTGACAACATATGGTTGTGAGACATGGAACATTGACAAAACGGCAGAAGATCGTTAATGACAACATATGGTTGTGTGACATGGAACATTGACAAAACGGCAGAGAAGATCGTTAATGCCTTTGAATGCTAATGCTACAGAAGAGTACTTAGAATATCATGGACAGAGAAAAGAATAAACGCTTCTGATCTGCAATAGCGTGATATTAAAGAGAGTTGGCTATTAAAGAGCATAACATCAAGGAAAATTAAATATTTCGGACACATCAAACGACATGAGTGACTAGAGAAGGTTATTTTGGAGGGAATGGTGCCTGGAAGAAGAATGAGAGGAAGACCTAGAAGATGATGGGGGCAAGATGTCATTGACGATCTGAGAATGATTGCTGCTGACGCCGGTCAACTTTCACAGAACAAAAGTTTTTCTAGACTGCTGTTATGGGAGCCAAGTTCCGGAAGGGACAAGCCACTTGATGATGATGATAATGTTCATTCTAGTTATCTTCTTCTCTTCCACCATTTACTTCTTTAAAGAAGTGTTAGAGGGAGGGGTTAGGGAAATGTAGTGATCTTGTGTGTGTTTGTTCTATGGCATTTTGTAAGATGTTCATTTTCTTAATGCTGTTCTTGATGCCGTCGCTCCATCTTTTACGTGGTCTTTCTCTTGCTCCTTTTTACATCAAAAACTCTTTCAAGATCTCATATTTCAGAAAGTGTAGAGTTAAAAACTCTTTCAAGATCTCATATTTCAGAAAGTGTAGAGTTAAAAACTCTTTCAAGATCTCATATTTTAGAAAGTGTAGAGTTAAAAACTCTTTCACGATCTCATATTTCAGAAAGTGTAGAGTTAAAAACTCTTTCAAGATCTCATATTTCAGAAAGTGTAGAGTTAAAAACTCTATTTTTAAAATTCATTTACAGCATTTTTAGTTTTTCTTCTTGTCTCTATTCATATTTTCGCTGATAGCGTCAGGATAAGAAGATGATTTCTAGAACGGGCTTTTGTCTGAGCAATGTTTTTTGTCGCCTGTTATATCTGAGGTTCACCATTTCTGCATTCTACAAAGATTGTTCATTGTTCATTTAAGGATCATCTTCATAGCACATCAGAGATGTTCATAATTGCTTCGATCTCATCCCAAGCTTGTATCTCAGTGTGTTTAGACTAACAACTCCTGTTCTGTGTTGTAATTCTATAAATAATTAGACATAAATAGCATTAAATAGAACGTGTATATAATTTTGTTTCTATTTAATGTTTTGGTTTGTGAAGCGGCTTGTTGTAAAAGTAGTGCTACCAAAACAGGTTTGTCAAGTAGTTTGCCGTAACAAAGTAGTTAAATATAATATTCTGAGAATATTACTAGAAAGTCTGACTAAGTCTATAGCCCAGGGTCCATACAATCTTATCTCCTACTTCAACTGTAACCCAGTCTTGTTTCCTTGTCGTTTGTATAACAACAGATTACAGTGTCTGTGATCTCAGCTATTTCAAGAGCTTTGCCGCAGGGATTCATTGAAAGGTCATGTTACTATGTGGTTTTTTTCTTGGGATTTCTAGTTTTGTTTGCTTGTAAACAGAGGTTAATGTGATGGTACGAGATCTCAACTATGGCAACATTTCAATGTATTTAACATTAGGATTTCTAGTTTTGTTTGCTTGTAAACATAGGTTAATGTGATGTTTCGAGATCTCAACTATGGCAACATTTCAATGTATTTAACATTAGGATTTCTAGTTTTTGTTTTGCTTGTAAACAGAGGTTAATGTGATGTTTCGAGATCTCAACTATGGCAACATTTCAATGTATTTAACATTAGGATTTCTAGTTTTTGTTTTGCTTGTAAACAGAGGTTAATGTGATGTACGAGATCTCAACTATGGCAACATTTCAATGTATTTAACATTAGGATTTCTAGTTTTTGTTTTGCTTGTAAAGGTACCAGGTTCGCTCCTCGTGGAGACATCTGGATATTTTTCCAGATATCCCTGATCTCAGTGTAGGTGAGATCGAGTTCCTAGTCCTATCCGAGACGGGTGATAAAACTGAGATCCCATGCTCAATTTGAGCAAGTAAAAGAACCCTTGGCAGTTCAAAATCGAGATGAGCAGGCTGGAAAGTCGCTGCCCAAGCAAAAATCATTAGAAAAGATTCAAAATAAAATTCCTATAAAAATTCCTTCACTATTTTCAAAATTATATCAGGACTCTCGTCCGTGCTACGGAGTTCGTGCACCGCATCTGAGATCTTCATGTGTAAGAAAGAGATTGGATCGCACATATGGTTACTTACCAAAGTGCAGTGATGATGGTCCTATCAATCAATCAATCAATCAATCAATCAATTAGCGTTTATTGTTTTTAAAATTTCCTTAGCTGGAGAGGCTTATAAAATAGATTGCTACTTTACCAAGTAATAATCTGACGTCCTGTTATATATACACGGGTTAGTCAGTTAGTTTGTTCCTTTCGTGCCAAAAGCGGCACATAGGGCAGAGGTTTTAGATCTCCATGTGATACGGTTCTTTGCTAGCAGTTGGAGATCTTGTGTGGTTTTACATCCCAATAGTTTACTTTCTTGTTGGATGGTTCTTCGAAGAGTGGTCTTTGTCCTTCCACGTTTATACTCAGGTTACTACTTTAATATCCTGGACAAAATCAATTAATTTAGAATATATATATATGGCCATTTTCGTCTTTACAGACGGTGAATTGGCAAGTGTTTTACTGTGACAACTTCTGAGTTTCGCTTGTCTCTCTTGTCTTTCAGCTCATTCCTAAAATCTCTCTTCAAAAGATTCTGCACCTTTGCATAATGTTGTTTTCCATATAACTTGATCATCAGCCAGTTTGTCCCATTTGCTGGGACCGATAGACAAGTTATTCATTGAGGCCTTGCAGACATCTTTAGTGTCGGAGCTGAAAGCAAGGTTAAAGGGTCCTTTCCATTTGTGCATAGCCTGGGCAACTGATATGGGGAATGTGCCTTGCCCATTGTGCACAAACTCTTCCTTACTGTTTAATCCAAAGGAAAGACAAAGTCCGTACGTTTGGAATCAAGCAGGGTTTGTAGAATATATTTAGAATATAGAAATTTTAAAAATGATATAAATATCGAAATTGGTTCATAAACAGTATTGGAAACTGCAGTGTTTTGGTTATTGGTTATTGCACCGATGTCACATCACTTCGTGCAGACACATAGGTGCGCAGTCTCCTTCAACAGATATCGAAGGTTATGTATACTGATGGCGTCTGCGGATCGCTACTTAAGCAAACTCTGCTCTCTCTCTCTCTCTCTCTCTGTGACTCTCTGCCCTTCAAGCATCCAGCTCTACTTCTACAAGTCCTTAAAGCTTTGGATTAGCTCAACGTCAATGTTAGTGCCCTCATCCAACAGTAGGTCACCAAGAGACCGATGAACATCTTTGTTATCCCCTTTAAGGTCCCAACAATCGATGAATGAAATTAATGTTGATCATATTAAAGATGAAATTAATGTTGATCATATTAAAGATGAAATTAATGTTGATCATATTAAAGATGAAATTAATGTTGATCATATTAAAGATGACATTAATGTTGATCATTATTAAAGATGAGACATTAATGTTGATCATATTAAAGATGACATTAATGTTGATCATATTAAAGATGAAATTAATGTTGATCATATTAAAGATGAAATTAATGTTGATCATATTAAAGATGAAATTAATGTTGATCATATTAAAGATGAAATTAATGTTGATCATATTAAAGATGAAATTAATGTTGATCATATTAAAGATGAAATTAATGTTGATCATATTAAAGATGAAATTAATGTTGATCATATTAAAGATGAAATTAATGTTGATCATATTAAAGATGAAATTAATGTTGATCATATTAAAGATGAAATTAATGTTGATCATATTAAAGATGAAATTAATGTTGATCATATTAAAGATGAAATTAATGTTGATCATATTAAAGATGAAATTAATGTTGATCATATTAAAGATGAAATTAATGTTGATCATATTAAAGATGAAATTAATGTTGATCATATTAAAGATGAAATTAATGTTGATCATATTAAAGATGAAATTAATGTTGATCATATTAAAGATGAAATTAATGTTGATCATATTAAAGATGACATTAATGTTGATCATATTAAAGATGAAATTAATGTTGATCATATTAAAGATGACATTAATGTTGATCATATTAAAGATGAAATTAATGTTGATCATATTAAAGATGAAATTAATGTTGATCATATTAAAGATGAAATTAATGTTGATCATATTAAAGATGAAATTAATGTTGATCATATTAAAGATGAAATTAATGTTGATCATATTAAAGATGAAATTAATGTTGATCATATTAAAGATGAAATTAATGTTGATCATATTAAAGATGACATTAATGTTGATCATATTAAAGATGACATTAATGTTGATCATATTAAAGATGACATTTGTTTATAAGGAACTAATCTTCTTCTTCTTCGAATGTTTCATAATGGCCACTTGTTAAACCACTCTTTGTGATTTGTATGTCTACTGAGCCTAAGAGCGATTGTACATTGTGTCATTTATGCGCCTACAAGTAGGCCAGAGCATCTGTTTCTGCGACGCTTTTTATTTACTAGGGAAGCTTTCCTAGGCTACTACCCCAATCGCTTCTTACGACGTGCCTTGTAGGTTGCAGTGTTACTATTCTTTGCTCCCCTTGCGAGCCCCAATACCACACGAACGATATGAAACGATAACAGAGGGCATAGATTCCGGAAGACACCATATAGGACGACCAATACGACAGTGGCAACAGGACGTTAACCGTTTCGTTGCTACATACTTTCTGAAGGCTGAGCTAAAAATAGTTACTCTTTGTTTCTAGCTCACAAATGTGAATGTACGCATATAACAGTGAGAGTAGCAATGTATAACGTGTTAACACGTCATTAGCCCACAGAGGAAAATTAATAGCAGACGTGTTAATGCGTCTTTAGAAGTGAATGCAGAAAACGAACGTATATATACGTCTATAGCAGCTAAAGCTAGAATTTGAGCCTGATAATGGAACAGACGAGAGAAATGAGAAGAAATTAGGAATCTTTCAATGGGCACTTTGATGCAAACAAACAACATTCTACACAGTAACGTCTTTATGAGATTTATCTGTCTATCCTACATCCTGTTGTATTTGTTTCACAATGTGGGTATCTCCTTTTTCTCTCTGTCAGTATCTCCACTTCTAGTCTACATCCTGTTTTATCTGTTTCACAATGTTACCTATTCCTTCTCTGTCAGCTAAAATTACCTATAATGGAAAAGACGAATAGAAATCAGAATCTTTCAATACTTTGTCAACAAACACCATTCTACCTAACTCTTTATGAGATTTATTTGTCTATCCTACATCCTGTTTTATTTGTTTCACAATGTGGGGTATCTCCCTTTTTTCATCTCTGTCAGTATCTCCACTTCTAGTCCTACATCCTGTTTTATCTGTTTCACAATGTGTACCTCCATTCTTTCTTCTCTGTCAGTATCTCCACTTCTAGCTTCATATTTCTCACTTCCTCATACTATCATCTCATTTAAAAACCTTTCCAAATCCTAGCCACCAATACTCTTAACAGCTCCCAAAACGCTTAAACACCAAAATAGAAGCAAGCTACTGATCTCTAACAGCGGTACTTTCGTGTCCATCCTCCAGTCTGTAGTAAACACCTTAACATCAGTGACTAAATCCCCAGTCAATGACCTGAGAACACGATAGATTTTCTTAAAGTACCTAACATTTAGTGATAAACAAGACATTTTGGTAACATAAATCGAACTGGTACATCTAACATTTGGGTTCAGTTTAAAGCAAAGAAATCAAAACAAATACAGAAGTGAGAAAACGATACTAAAACTACATTAGACTAAAAGAGGTTTACGTATCGACAACATGGACTTTATCACGCACTAGACAAAGAAAATAATGCATTTAGGATCTTCTTCTTCTTTGAGTTCGTTCTTTACGACCAGTTTTATTCACTCTTTGCGATATGTTTGATCTTTGCCAAGAACGTGTATACGTTGCACATTGGTTTGGTAGGCCCCTAAACGCATAAGACTTGTACATGTTTAGGACACGTGCATCCGATTTCAGCCAAACCTCCTCAGTCGCCTCTTACGACATGCATGGCAGATAACAGTGGTTCTATTCTTTACATCCCAAATTTGGGCCCTGGTAACCACTCGGGCGAGGCCTCTACCTCAGTCGCCTCTTACGACATGCATGGCAGATAACAGTGGTTCTATTCTTTACACCCCGAATTTGGGCCCCGGTAACCACTCGGACGGGCCCCGGTAACCACTCGGACGGGCCCCGGTAACCACTCGGACGGGCCCCGGTAACCACTCGGACGGGCCCCGGTAACCACTCGGACGGGCCCAGGTAACCACTCGGAATGCATTTAAGATTAAACAGGAAACGCTAATCTGACAATAAATGTCTATTGGAAGTGGTAAATTTGTAATGGTGGTAAATTTGTAATAGTGTAAGTAAATTGTAATGGTGGTAAATTTGTAACAATTGTGATTTTGTAATAGTGGTGAATTTGTAACAGTGGTGAATCTACAACACTAACCAGACTACAAGAATTCCAAGTCAAGTGTGGTGTAGCTAGACAAGAGCACTATACTGGTAGTCAAAGAAGAATAGTAAACCAACAAAGAACCGGTTTCGTTAGTCGCCAAACGCTGAGAAACATACTGGGGTCTCTGTAGCGTAACGGTTAGGTTCTCGCCTCTTGTGCTAAAGGTAACCGGTTCGCTCCCTCGTGGAGCCATCGAGAGGGTCCCCAATGTAATGTAGAAGATGTTGAAAATACTTTGTCTGAACATTATTTAATTTTTTAAATGTATCTAATTAGTCTTGCCTGTTCCGAGGCTTTCCAGCCTGCTCTTCAATATCAATATATCTCGGTTACGCAAGTTGTGCATACCGTTAGGTGCGGGAGACGGAAAACCACGAGAGAAAACACAGTAGATACATCAATCAACACAGAACTGGAGTTGTTAGTCTGAACACACTGAAGTACATGCTTGGGAGGAGATTTGAGCAATTATGGACATGTCCGATGTGTGATGAAGATGATCCTCAAATGAACAATGAATGAGGACTGGAGTATTCGTTTTCGCAGTTATGTTATGTTATGTTATGTGATCGACGTCATGGCACATTGGGTATTCCCATTCATGCTCTGTCCTTCGCTGCAGCAACCATCCCAAAGTCCATTTGCTCACCGTACCCATGAGAAGTTGATTACTATATCATCTCTCTCTACCACGACGACACTTTCTGGCATGTCCAAACTTAAAACCTAATTCTCGAACTCGTTCCAGTGTCTGAAACTTGCCCATGTCACATAATTGAGAGCTTACCGCATTGATGATATCGGCTCTGTCCGTACTTCTGCCCGCTTGAGTGGGGGCACTGTTTGCAAGAAAGTCAGCACGTTTTCGCAGTATCATTGGTAGTGAGTTCACGCGTAGTACAAATAATAGGACCTTACAAAGAAAATAATTCTAAAATAAAATAATATACGAAACAATGACAGCAAAAATGGATGTGAAGAGCATGACTTGAGTTTGTCCATGACCAAGATAGCGATGAGATTGCCTGTTCCAAAGGAAACCATCATGTAACCAACAATGAAGCATCCAAGCGTGTCGGTACCATAGATCTGGGGAACAAATGAGAAAACATATTTTCTTTCAAGTTTTGTAAGGATTGGTTATTGATTCTTCTTGTTCGTCTTCTTTTGTCATCACACTGCTACCGTGTTGTTGCCCAGTGTCGTGGTTTCTGTTTTTGTCTTGAGCTGTTCTGGTGGCTTGGAGGATTGTTATTTTTGCTCTTTCACATGATTCTGCTACGCCATCTAACCATCTTTTCCGTGGTCTTCCTCTTGCCTTCTTTCCCGGTGTTCTGTTGTAGAAGACTCTGTATACTGTGGAGTTTGAATGCATTCTTTTAAAGTGGCCAAGAATGCATTCAAACTCCATATTGGTTATTGATTATTGGTTACAAAACTGGCGTCATTGCACTGTCAGTTTCGGTTGAAAGAAAAGTCTATGTCTCTGATTTTTTTTTTCCGATCCAGAAGCACTTGAGCTTTTCAGCTCATCGGCTCGGTGTCATGGACATCGTAACCCTTCGGTTCGGTGCCACGAACACGTAAATCTGGGGAATCTGTGGAATTTTCTGCCATCCCGTGGAATTGAACCCGCACACACACACAGGGATAGTCACCCGTAGTCCAACGCGCTACGAACACGCTGGGCAGATCGGGCGATGTCTCTGATTAAACACGCTTGTCCTCTAGAAAACAAAGAAAAATGTATATTGTTTACATAGCTTGTGTTAGAAGACATAGCGTTTCGCCCGTGTGGTGCTGAGACCCGCAAGGGAAGCAAAGAATAGTACCACTGCGACCTACAAGGCATGTAGTAAGAGTGACTGAGGTAGAGGCATAACAAGGTACCCTACTAAAAAAAAAAGCATCGCAGAAATCGGATGTGCTGGCTTACTTGTAGACACATAACTGGCTCAATGTACAATCACTCTAGGGCTCAGATCACATAAAAAGCACGCAGAGTGGTTAACAAGTAGTCGATACGGAGCGTTTAAGAAGTAGAAAAGATAGCAGAATCGTGACAACATTCAAAAATAACTATCACTCAAGCCAATAAACTATTATTTTTTTTTTATACCTTCTATAAAAAGTCTGTCCATTAATTCGTGAGCACGTTTGAAATTGATTTTCTCGAAAACTACCTCTTGGATCTCAGTGATTTTTGCAAGCAGCCTTAGAATATCCATGACGCTAGAGAAATATTTTTTCCAAGAAAATTTGATGTAGTTTGAAATATTTCTTCTTCAGGTTATATTAAAATCAACCTCACCGGATTGTACACAATAGTAACAGATCTACGGTACACAGACGCGTTGTTCTAAAATACATTATGGTAACATAGAAATATCGTGAGTATACAACAATTTCAGAAATCCCGTGCACCTAACCTAGTCGACTTTGAAAGCGGAAAGCATATGACGTTATAATTGGGATACCATTGTATAGTTATAGGCGTATCTCGCTATTTGTATGAAGCTATTGTATCATATTTGTTGGCTTATCAAAACTGACATTGATATCACATTCATAATGAGTCTGAAGTGCACATTTATAACAATGCAGAAGGTTACAGTTTTACTATACCAACACTTCCGTAGGGAATCTAAGAGAGGTCATCTATATTGCGATATTCATAACCCTGAGAAACGAGCGCAACTGGCGCTTGGTCTGAATAGAGAATCCTTTTCCCGATGGATTAAACAGGACACAAAGTGCACTAATGTCATGCAAGGACGGAAAAGAACAATTGACGACTTTGACATAGATGTAATAAGACGGGAGCTCTTGAAAATGTTTGCGACAAATCAACTTGTTACTCTCAGGAAACTGAAATTAAAACTGCAATCAGATTGCAGCATAGACATTTCTAAAATTAATCTATGAAAATTGTAAGAGCCATGCTTCACCTTCAGAAAAACTATAGGCGGCAGGAATATTATTTGTGAAAAGCCACATTTAATTGCTGCCCGAGTAAATACCTGAGGCAGATCTGTGAGCGGCGGAGGCAAGGCTATGATATTGTATATTTGGACGAATCCTGGGTCAATGCTCACCACACCAATGCTAAAGAATGGCAATCAGTAGACGGTGAACAGAAAGAAAAATACCAAGCAGCAAAGGCCAGCGTATTATACTAACACATGCAGGAAGTAGTGAAGAAGGTCTTGTCCATGACGCTGGACTTATTTTCCAATCAAAAGTACCGACGGTAGGGACTACCACACAGAAATGAATGGACATATTTTCAGGCACTGGATGGAGAAAGATCTACTTCAAATTCTAAACAGACCATGATGCTTGGTAATGGATAATGCATCCTATCACAATACAGTATCAGCGGAAGACAAAGTACCAACTGCATCAAATACAAAAGATCAAATTAGGACTTGGCTTGCTAAGGAAAATGTCAGCTTCGATGATATATTTTTGAAACCCGAGTTGTTGCACCTGGTGAGGATGACAAATAAGACAAAGGTGTTTCATATTGACAAAATCATTGCGGAATACGGCCACACGTCTTTGCGACTACCTCCATATCATGCTCAATCCGATAGAGCTTGTCTGGGCTAAAGTAAAAGGGCAAGTTGCCGAACAGAACAGGACGTTTAAAATGTGTGATGTTGAAGTTCTGACACGTGAGTCCTTCTCAATGATAGACATGCAGTTCTGGAAGAAGTGTGTTGAACATGTGCTCCGAGAGGAAGACGAGTACTGGCACCGAGATGGATTACAATTTGTCCAGCCAGTAACAATTATCAACCTCATGGAATCGTCAGATTCGGGATGATACAAATCATATTTTGATTACAGACTGAGAAATAGCAACGTATACATTTCCATATCCAAATGCGTCTACCATCATACAATTTGTGGTGAAGTTAAGACACCCTTTGGTCTAATGGTGACCGAAGGGAGGACTAACTGTTGCATATTGTATCCAAGTTCACGATTGCACATAAAGGCAACACACTTAATTACTTGACCTATCAAGTTAATATGGAGATACACCTATGAATAGAATTGACATGGACAAATTCTAGGATACTGTAAAATCTAAAATTTGAGCACCCGTATTTGCAATTTTCATAAAAGATCAAAGGAATTCGCCGATGTGCAAAATCCGTAGCATCTATGGACTACTGGTTAGCTTTATTTTAGCGTCATGGATATTCTAAGGCTGCATGCAAAAATCACTGAGATCTAACAGGTAGTTTTCGAGAAAATCAATTTCAAACGTGCTCACGAATTAATGGACAGACTATAGTGGTAGTGTCAGGGTTACCCAAGCCGGACAGGTCAACGTAGAGAGGTCAGACTAAACGTGGCCTCCTGACCCACCAGATTGGGGGTTGTGCAATGAGCTAACTACTCATAAATTGAAAAAAGAACATAGCTACAAAAACCGAAAACAGACTAATGTTATGATAGAGTTGCATACACACAGAGATGTGGATAAGAACAGAACAAGAACTCATGATAACCCAGGTTAATAGGGAAAAATGGCGAGGAGTCGAGCATATCTTACGGAAGATAAAGTCGAGTGTTACTAGACAAGCACTTGAGTGGAACCCGCAATGAAAACGGAAAAGAGGACGTCCTAAACAGATATGGAGACGAAGCCTTCTTGAGGAACTGAAGAGTGCTCAACTATCTTGGGAGACCATCAAGAAAACAGCCAGAGACCAGGAAAAGTGATGAACAACTGTTGAGACTGCCCTATGTTACACGAGGAGAATAGGGGAATAAGTCAAGTGAGTCAAGTCAAGTCACTAGATCAGCGACAGACAAAAGTAGAAAACCACGACACTGGACAACAAACCCTGTACCAATGTGACGACAAACACTGTACCAATGTGACGACAAACACTGTACCAATGTGACAACAAACCCTGTACCAATGTGACAACAAACCCTGTACCAATGTGACAACAAACCCTGTACCAATGTGACAACAAATCCTATACCAATGTGACGACAAACCCTGTACCAATGTGACAACAAACCCTGTACCAATGTGACAACAAACCCTGTACCAATGTGACAACAAACCCTGTACCAATGTGACAACAAATCATGTACCAATGTGACGACAAACCCTGTACCAATGTGACAACAAACCCTGTACCAATGTGACAACAAACCCTGTACCAATGTGACGACAAACCCTGTACCAATGTGACAACAAACCCTGTACCAATGTGACAACAAATCATGTACCAATGTGACAACAAACCCTGTACCAATGTGACGACAAACCCTGTACCAATGTGACAACAAACCCTGTACCAATGTGACAACAAATCCTGTACCAATGTGACAACAAACCCTGTACCAATGTGACAACAAACCCTGTACCAATGTGACGACAAACCCTGTACCAATGTGACAACAAACCCTGTACCAATGTGACAACAAACCCTGTACCAATGTGACGACAAACCCTGTACCAATGTGGCAACAAACCCTGTACCAATGTGACGACAAACCCTGTACCAATGTGACAACACACGAAGAAAGTAGATAATTTGTGCAATGTATTTCCTTTATATCTAACAAGTGTCTGTAGCTTAAGCGGTAGTGAGCTCGTTCACATCCCAAGCATACGTGGTTCAAATTTTGCGGACGGCAAATTTGGAAGCAAATTAGTTCCCTTGGATTTTACGAACTTTAAAAATAGACCTCACCGTTCAGAAAGCAATGACAAACTAATGAACTTATAAGTGATGCTTAAAAAATGGACGACTCGTTTACTGCGGTTGATGGCTACGTCCTGTAAAGGATATGCTTCGATTTTCATTTGTATCTGACAAATGATAACATCTCAGTAAGAACAATCTCTAGAGTAACCCCCGGTCAAGATACTGTGATTATGTGAAGTGTGTTGGACAAATACTGATCTCATTGACATCTTAAGATTGTAAATACTAACACGGGTTTTTGTGTGCGGGCTATATCGACCACTCGTGAACCACTCTGTGTGGTCTGCATGTGGTCTGAGCGATTGTACGTTGTGCCAGTTATGCGCCTACAAGATGGCTAGCACGTCCGATTTCTGCGACGCTTTTTTAAATTTCCTAGGGTAGCTTCACTAGGCCGCAAGCAGTCGCCTCTTTGTACAACATGCCTTGCAGGTCGCAGTGTTACTATACTTTGAACCGCTTGTGGGCTGCGACAACACACGGGTGATTTTCGGTATTTATAACACGTTTGCCCGCGTGCCCAGCGTGATCGTAGCGCGTTGGACTACGGGTGACTAGTCCTCTGTAAGTACGGGTTCAACTCCGTGGACTGGCAGAAAAACTACAGATTCCCCAAATTTACGGTGTTCGTGGTTCGAGCCGAAGAGTTACGATGTCCATGACACCGAGCCGAAGAGCTTTCAGCTCAAGTGCTTCTGGATCGGAAAAAAAAAAATAACACAAGTTCACCCAGTAGTTATTGATTAATTTCTATCTTAAGTCAATATATATTTATTCAGATCTCAGAACACAGAAAGTAGAGACATCAATGCTGTTTTATACATCACAGACATGACACCATGATAACATCTTTACTAGAGGGGTAAGTTGAAGGGCGAAGATCAAGAGGAAGACCGAGAGATAAGTGGGAGGAAACTTTAAGAAATGGACAGGTTACAGTCTGGCAGTGTGCAACACCAAGGCGAAAGACAGAGGATGCTGGAGATTCATTGCAGCCAACCTTCGATGTGGAGATAACACCTGATGATGGTGATGAGAGATATCAATGTTTTATACATCACAGAAAGTAGAAATAGCAATGATGTTTTATACATCACAGAAACTAGAGATATCAATGATGTTTTATACATCACAGAAAGTAATGATGTTTTATACATCACAGAAAGTAATGATGTTTTATACATCATAGAAACTAGAGATGACACTTGTTTATTCAATCATCTCTTCTCTATTCCTGTTCTGTCTCACAGCGTCAGGATAAGAAGAGATTTCTAGAACGGCCTTTTGTGTGCGCTTCATATATAGTGTTTTTCGACGTCTCTGTTATCTCTGCGGTTCTCCTTTTGCGTCTACTTGTGGCTATTTTTTTTATTTGTATCCATTGTATCGGAGCAATATTGCTCTTTAAGAAGCACTGTCTGTTGTAATCTGCTGATGTAGCTGAACCATTTAATTTGTTGTTTCTTGATGAATTTTAGTACTGATGTTGTACACACTTCTTTCCTGAGATTTTTCCCAGAGATCCTTGATCTCAGTGTAGGTGAGATCAAATTCCTAGTCCTATCGGAAACGGACGATAAAAAGTATGTCGCGTGTTTAATATGAGCGTTAAAAGAACCCTTCGCTGTTCAAAGCCCGATAAGAGCAGGCTGGAAAGGGCAAAACTCACTAGGGAAAATTTCTCAAAAAACATAAATTCCTACAAAAATATCTTCACTATCTTTAAAGTTACATTGGAGACACTCTCTGACGTTCGTGCACTGCTGCTGAGATCTTCCTGTGTAAGAAAGAGATTGCATCACACATGGTTACTCACCGAAGTGCAATGATGATTGTCCAATCAGCCAATCAATCAATCAATGTAAGTTGGACATTGATGTCCCGATATTTGAAGCTGGGAAACTGTCTGTTAATCAACGTCTTATCACTAGCAAAAACCAAATAGTAATTTAGTTTCTTTAATCCCTGAACTAAAAGCACTGACATGGTTGCGCCTGAGGTGATGCTGACATTTTAGAAGCTCAAGAAACGTAGACTAATCTTTATTGGCTGGGTAGATTGGGGAATTAACCGTATCGATTGTACTCCTTTTGTCTAAGAGTCACTCCAACATATTAATCATTATGTATTTCCGTCTTTCTTAATTCACAAGTAAGGGTTATTTCTCTTCTGTATACAGCTCTCTCTCTCTCTCCTTATCCTGCTCTCTCTCACTCTCCATATCCTGCTCTCTCTCTCTCTCACTCCCTGTCCTGCTCTCTCTCACTTTCTCTCTCTCTCCCTGTCCTGCTCTCTCTCTCTCACTCCCTGTCCTGCTTTCTCTCTCTCTCCCTGTCCTGCTCTCTCTCACTTTCTCTCTCTCTCCCTGTCCTGCTCTCTCTCTCTCCTTGTCCTGCTTTCTCTCTCTCTCTCCCTGACCTGCTCTCTCTCACTTTCTCTCTCTATCTCCCTGTCCTGCTCTCTCTCTCTTTTTCTTCTCTTGTCTCTCTCCCTCTCGCTTCTCTCCATCTCTTTCTGTTCATATCTCCCTCTCTCTCTCTCTCCTTCTCCTTCTTTCTCCTTTCTTTCTCGCTCTTGGTCTCCCTCTCTCTCTCTTTTCACCCTCCCTCTTTCTCTCCCTCTCTTTCCATTTTCTCTCTCTTCCTTCTCCCTTTTCCTCTCTCACTCTGGCACTTGGTCTCTAACGCTCTCTTTTCTCTCTCCCTTTCTACCTTCTCTTTCCCTTCTCTTTCCCTCTCTCCCTTTTTCTCTCCTTCTCTCTACCTTCTCTCTCTCCCACTCTCTCTGCATCTCACTCCCTCTCTTTCTCGCTCTGTTATCTTTATCTCGCTTTCTCTTCATCTCTCTCTCTCTCTCAAACTTGATATCTTTCTCCAGTCTCGATATATTTCTACCACAACCGTCTTCTGTCTCAAATTATCTCTGTCTCTGTCTCGGACTCTAAATGTGTCTATCTATATCCTCTTCATGTCCTGATTGACACATACGACTTCTACAATAGACTTCTACTGTTGCCGTTCTTCTGCCTTTCTACCAACTGTCTCCCACGTCAGGCCACACTCCTTCAACTCTCTCTCCACCGTTCTTCTCCATGTTTCCTTTGAACGTCCAGACCTTCTCTTCCCATCCGCTGTCCATCTTCTGCACACTTCTGTTGGAGCATAGCACACTATTTTCCGTTCTGATATAGTGTTCTTACATTCCAACATCCAATAACAAAAGAGGATTTGAGTGTAAGAAGGTTAGTCGTTTGGATGGAGATTTCCCTTACTGGTTTGATCTCCCCCTTCATGAAATCAGCTGCCTGACTGACCTCGCTCCCTTCACCCGTTGTAACAATGCTATCTCTTGCTTCTGTTTCCGTAACATTATGTTTTTATAGGTCTACATGTGTCTAATCACGACCTACTATATTTAGTACATTAGTAATCATATATAAATTACTCTAAGTGTTCTATATAAAAAGAAACTAAAATAGTATGTGAGAGCAACAACTATAGCTACTCATTAGAAAACATCTTCTGTAATACACACATGCATCCAACAATAAGTTTCTAACATCTGCAAAATGTATTGTCTAGATCAGTGTTTCCCAATAGTAACAGTCAATAGTTAGTCTGTGAGAATACACCGCCTCAGCCTGTGACGTATTATGGCAATATGGCGGCCTGCGCTGAGGCCATTATAGAGTAGGTCGTGGTCTAACTCTGTCTTAACTTCTCTCTTTCGTTGTCTCGAACAATCTGTGACCGAATCTCTGTCTCTTTCTGTCTCGTCATTCCTCTGTCTTTGTCTTGAACTCTCTATGTTTTGTCTCTCTATACATCTACCTATGTCTGTTTTTCTTTCTCTCTGTCTCTTCATAGTAACTTCTCTCTCTGCTTTAATTATCAATCAATCAAGTGCCGTGCCTGCCGGCGTAGGCGATCATGTCTCTCCACAACTCTCTTTGCTTGGTGCATGTAATCAGTTCTGACTTCGATATTTTGTCAACCATGATGTCAGGCCATCAACATCTTCTCCTTGTCTTCCAGTCTCTCCTTCCCTGAATTACTGTAGTCACCAAGATCTTTAATCCTTCTTTCGCATTATTCCTAAATAATTTAATTATTATATATATATTATATATCAGTTTTTCAATAGTAAAGGAACCATTCTTATATGTATTTTTCGACCGGCTGCCCAGCGTATTCGTAGTGCGTTGGACGGCGGTGACAAGCACTCTGTGAGTGCGGGTTCAATTCCGCGGGCTGGCAGAAGTCACAGGTTCTCTAGATTTACGGTGGTTGTGGTATCGAACCGAAGGGTTACAATGTCCATGGCACGGACAGTTACATGTCCATGTCCGGACCAAAGGGTTACAATGTCCATGGCACCGAGGCGAAGAGCTGAAAGATCAAGTGCTTCTGGATCGGAAAAAAAACAGTATTTTTCATTGACCGTCGGTACACGATGGTTGATGTGGTCAACATCACAACAGCCACCTTTACTTCCCAGTGCTCTTCCTGGTACCCAATTGAGGCTGGTTCCATCTGTGAGCAGTTACGGTTGGAAACAAATCAACCCCGACTGTAGAATGAAACCTAGACTATTAGCTTGAGAAGCTTCGCCCGAGTGGTTACCGGGACCCAAATTTGGGGTGTAAAGAATAGAACAACTGTTACCTGCCGCGCATGTCGTAAGAGGCGATTGAGGAGGTTTGGATGAAATCGGATGCATGTGTCCTAAACGTGTAGAAGTCTTATACGTTTAAGGGCCTACCAAACCAATGTGCAACGTATACACGTTCTTGCAAAGATCAAACATATCACAAAGAGTGGTTAAAACTGGTCGTAAAGAACGAACGCAAAGAAGAAGAAGAAGCTTGAGAAGCGAGCTCACTAGCAACTACGCTACTGCGGATCATACACACACACACACACACACACACAACTTATATATATAACAATTTCTCTCGATGCCAACTTCTGTCTTTCTCTCTATCTACATCATCTCTCTATTCCTGATGTTATCTATCTGTATCGATTTCCATGATTTAGTCTTTTTTCTTGACTTTTCTCTAATCTTGCTTTTTGTCTAACAGCGTCATGATAAAAAGAGATTTCTAGAACGAGCCTTTGTGTGCGCTTCATAAATAGTGTCTTTCGTCGCCTCTGTTATCTCTGAGGTCCACCTTTCGCATGACCGACCTTTTGCTCTGTATCCACTGTATCGGAGCAACATTGCTCTTTGAGATGCACTTTCTGTTGGTAATCTGCTTATTTGACCGAACTATTTAATTTGTTGTTTCTTGATGAAGTTTAGTACTGATGTTGTACCTACTTTTTCCCCCTGATGTTTCAGTTTCAGTTTGGAATATCTTCACTGCACTCCGGACATGTCCATAGGTGATCCGATCTCCTTCGCAATATCTCCAATAACGTCCAGCGACTGATCGTACCAGTTCGATTGTGATTGATGAGTCTACTCATATACCTGTTATGCTATTCTTTTCTTTTGCTACTTCAATCTTCAATCCCAGCTCTTGCAATCTAGTAGTTGGCGTGAATTGGTTTAAATGTAGACGAGGATCCTTCGCCAATTCTCTTTTCCTTGATGTCTTCATTTCTAAACCGGTCTCGTTTTGTTACCCCCAGTATTCTGCGTAGACACTTGATCTCTGTCATTGATAGGACAATAATCAGTGTACTTCGATGAATAATCATATGAGATTCAAACATATTTGTTATTTATATCTCGACAGCAGTGCACAGACTCTGTAGCAGCTAAGGGTCTCTGGTGTGTTTAAAAAAAAGATGAACGGTTTTGTAAAAAAAATCATTTTAATCAATCATGTTAATGAATTTTGCTCAGGCTGCGGTTTTGCAACCTAGTCTTATCTATTTAAAACTGCCAGGTTTCTGTTACCTACTAAACTTTACCACAAGATTTACGTTTTATTTTGTATAATGGAATTTATATTTTTATTTTTACAAGCCTAACATATGAACAATAAATGAACGAAATCAAATCAAAATAAAGGACAAATGGGACCAATTCAGAAATGCAAATATATCACATTGAACACTAAAAGAGCATTTTACAATACAATATTTCTCCTAACATAATGCTATCATTGCCAGACCAGGACGCTAGACATCAAATGATAAACTAGTCACGACAGAGATGAAGTGTCTACGCAGAATGCTGGAAGTAACAAGAAGAGACCGGTTGAGAAATGAAGACATCAGGAAAAGTGGGTTCAACCACAGTATCTAACTTCATCAAGAAACAACAAATTAAATGGTTCGGCCACATAAACAGATTACCAAAAGACAGTGTGCCACAAAGAACAATCTTACTATTATACAGTAGTTACAAAACAAAAGGATGTCCACGAAAAATGTGATCCTCAGAAATAACAGAAGTCGTAAAAAACATAATTTAGAAGCGTACACAAAAGCTTATTATACATATCTCTTCTTATTCTTACTTTGTGAGCTAACACAAGATTAGGGAACATAAGAAGAAAGAAGAATATCTAGTTAAATGAATCTAGAAGAATTATATAAGAAAAAATAGAATAGAGAATGTCATGAAGAATTGAAAGAAGGAAAATACGATAAAGAACAAGACGAAGAGCTGGAAGAAGTTTGTTGAAGACCTGTGCTCCGTTGGGAGTTGAACCATGAAGAAGAATGAAGTTAGAAGAAGATGAAACAAATTATAAGAAAAAATTACAAGAAGAAGTCGACTAAACAAGAAAAGTAAGAGGTATAAGAAATAGCATAAACAGAAACAAACAGAAGATGAAGAAAGATGAAGAAGAAGAAAAGAAGAAGGATAACGAGAAGATAAAGTAAAAGACAAAAATATTAATTAGAATAATAAGAGGATGAACAAGAAGTAGAACAATAAGAGGATGAACAAGAAGTAGAATAATAAGAGGATGAACAAGAAGTAGAACAATAAGACGATGAACAAGAAATAGAACAATAAGAGATGAACAAGAAGTAGAACAATAAGACGATGAACAAGAAGTAGAACAATAAGAGGATGAACAAGAAGTAGAACAATAAGAGGATGAACAAGAAGTAGAACAATAAGAGGATGAACAAGAAGTAGAACAATAAGAGGATGAACAAGAAGTAGAATAATAAGAGGATGAACAAGAAGTAGAACAATAAGACGATGAACAAGAAGTAGAACAATAAGAGGATGAACAAGAAGTAGAACAATAAGAGGATGAACAAGAAGTAGAACAATAAGAGGATGAACAAGAAGTAGAATAATAAGAGGATGAACAAGAAGTAGAATAATAAGAGGATGAACAAGAAGTAGAACAATAAGACGATGAACAAGAAGTAGAATAATAAGAGGATGAACAAGAAGTAGAACAATAAGACGATGAACAAGAAGTAGAACAATAAGAGGATGAACAAGAAGTAGAAAATAAGAGATGAACAAAGTAGAACAATAAGAGATGAACAAGAAGTAGAACAATAAGACGATGAACAAGAAGTAGAACAATAAGAGGATGAACAAGAAGTAGAACAATAAGACGATGAACAAGAAGTAGAATAATAAGAGGATGAACAAGAAGTAGAACAATAAGAGGATGAACAAGAAGTAGAATAATAAGAGGGTAACAAGTAGAACAATAAGACGATGAACAAGAAGTAGAACAATAAGAGGATGAACAAGAAGTAGAATAATAAGAGGATGAACAAGAAGTAGAACAATAAGACGATGAACAAGAAGTAGAACAATAAGAGGATGAACAAGAAGTAGAACAATAAGAGGATGAACAAGAAGTAGAACAATAAGAGGATGAACAAGAAGTAGAACAATAAGAGGATGAACAAGAAGTAGAACAATAAGAGGATGAACAAGAAGTAGAACAATAAGACGATGAACAAGAAGTAGAACAATAAGAGGATGAACAAGAAGTAGAACAATAAGACGATGAACAAGAAGTAGAAAATAAGAGATGAACAAGAAGTAAACAATAAGACGATGAACAAGAAGTAGAACAATAAGACGATGAACAAGAAGAAATAATAAGAGATAACAAGAGTAGAAAAAAGTAAGAGGCTGAAAAAGTAGACAATAGAGGATTGAACAGAGTAGAACCATAGACTGAACAATGTGAAATATAGATGACAAGAGCTAGAATCACAGTACATAACCAAGATAATTCAATTTAGAGGATGAATAGTAGAATCATATCCTTGATAACAAGAGTAGAACAATGAGATGAACAATAAACAATTGACTGATGAACAGGAGAAATCAAGGAGAACAATAACAATAGACTTGATGCGTATGTTTTTGCAATAAGAGGACGAACAAGTAGAACAACATGACGATTGAACAGTAGTACTCAATTGTACTGAACTAAGATAGAACAACTTTAAACGATGCACTATTTAGTAGAACAATAAGCGATGAACAGAAGTAGAACAATAGACTATAAATAGAAGTGAACAAAAAGTCTAACTAAAAAATCAATATAGACATAACAATGAAGTAATAAGAATTCTATGACAAATGAATAGAAGAAGGATTTCAAAAACAAGGAAAGATGAAATGAAAGATTAAGAAAGAAGTGAACAAGAAGAAAAAGAATATAAAAAGGAAGACCACAGATAAGAAGTAAAAGAATATAAAAAAGGAAGATCTCAGATCAAGTAAAAAGAATATAAAAAGGAAGATCTCAGATAAGAAGTAAAAGAATATAAAAAGGAAGATCTCAGATAAGAAGTAAAAGAATATAAAAAGGAAGACCCCAGATAAGAAGTAAAAGAATTTTAAAAAGGAAGATCCAGATAAAAGTAAAAGAATATAAAAAGGAAGATCTCAGATAAGAAGTAAAAGAATATAAAAAGGAAGATCTCAGATCAGAAGTAAAGAATATAAAAAGGAAGACCCCAGATAGAAGTAAAAGAATATAAAAAGGAAGATCTCAGATAAGAAGTAAAAGAATTTAAAAAAGGAAGATCTCAGATAAGAAGTAAAAGAATATAAAAAGGAAGATCTCAGATAAGAAGTAAAAGAATATAAAAAGGAAGATCTCAGATAAGAAGTAAAAGAATATAAAAAGGAAGATCTCAGATAAGAAGTAAAAGAATATAAAAAGGAAGATCTCAGATAAGAAGTAAAAGAATATAAAAAGGAAGATCTCAGATAAGAAGTAAAAGAATTTTAAAAAAGGAAGATCTCAGATAAGAAGTAAAAGAATATAAAAAGGAAGATCTCAGATAAGAAGTAAAAGAATATAAAAAGGAAGATCTCAGATAAGAAGTAAAAGAATATAAAAAGGGAAGACTCAGATAAGAAGTAAAGAATTTAAAAAGGAAGATCTCAGATAAGAAGTAAAAAGAATATAAAAAGGAAGATCTCAGATAAGAAGTAAAGAATTAAAAAGGAAGATCTCAGATAAGAAGTAAAAGAATATAAAAAGGAAGATCTCAGATAAGAAGTAAAAGAATATAAAAAGGAAGATCTCAGATAAGAAGTAAAAGAATATAAAAGGAAGACTCAGATAAGAAGTAAAAGGAATATAAAAGAAGAAGATTCTCAGATTAGAGAGTTAAAAAGAATATAAAAGGAAGATCTCAGATAGGTAAAGGAATATAAGGAAGTCTCTAAGATAAAAAATAAAAGAATATAAAAGGAAGATTCTAGATAGATAAAGAATTAAAAAGGAAGATGTCGATATGAAGTAAGAAAAAAAGGAAAGACTTCAAGATAAAGTTAAGAATAGTTAAAGGAGACCAGATAAGAAGCAGAAAAATAATGGAAGTCATTTTATTATTTTAATAATAAAAGAATAAAAAAAGGAAAGATCTCAAAAAAGTAAAGAATATAAAGAAGATAGATATAAGTAAAGAATTAAAAAAGGCAAGATGCAGATAAGAAGTAAATGAATATAAAAGATAAATGCACACAGAAATGTTAAAAATATTTTAACAAATGAAGATCTTTAGTGAGTCAAATTTATAAAGAAAGTCTCAGATAAGTAAAAGTGAATAATAGGAAAGATTCATGATAGAAGTAAAGAATTGTCAAAAGCAAGATCTCAGATAAAAGTAAAAGAATAAAATAATTGTGAGAAATTCCATTGATAAAGTAGAATATAAATAAGAAGGAAGATCTCAGATTGGTCAAAGATATACAAGGAAGATCTCTAGTCAGTAAGAATATAAAGATGGAAGATTCAATAAAACTAGGACAAAGCAATTAAAAAGCAACATGTCAGTGATACAAAAAAAAAAGTAAAGTCTCACATTATGCAAGTAAATAGAATAATATAAGAAAGGAAGTCCGCAGAAGAAGTAAAGAATTGGGAGATCAGAATGAGTACATAAATGATAAAAGAAACTAGATAAGAAGAAGAATTTAAAAAGGGAGATCTCAGAAAGAGTAACTAAAAAGAAATTTAAAAGAAAGAGTCTCCAGATAATGGAAGTGAGAGTGTTTGAGAAAAGAAGATTCGATTTAGAAATGAAGAATAAAAAAGGAAGATCAGATAAAGTAAAAACAATAAAAAGAAGTCTCTGATAATAAAAGAATTAAAAGAAGATCTCAGATAGAACAATGTACTATAAAGGAAGATCAGATAGAGTAAAGATATAAAAAAGGAAGACCACATGGGTAAAAGCAAAGAAGAAGACCCAGATAAGTAAGGATAAAAGAGAAGTCTCAGATAAGGATAAGGAACAATATAAAAAAAAGATCACAGATAAGTATAAAGTATAAAAGAAAGATCTCAGATAAGTAAGAATATAAAAAGAAGATCTCAGATAAAGTAAAGAATATAAAAGAAGATCTCACAGATAAGTAAAGAATATAAAAAGGAAGATCTCAGATAAGAAGTAAAGAATATAAAAGGAAGATCTCAGATAAAAGTAAAAGAATATAAAAAGGAAGATCTCAGATAAGAAGTAAAAGAATTTTAAAAAAGGAAGATCTCAGATAAGAAGTAAAAGAATATAAATAAGGAAGATCTCAGATAAGAAGTAAAAGAATATAAATAAGGAAGATCTCAGATAAGAAGTAAAAGAATATAAAAAAGGAAGATCTCAGATCAGAAGTAAAAGAATATAAAAAGGAAGATCTCAGATAAGAAGTAAAAGAATATAAAAAGGAAGATCTCAGATAGAAGTAAAAGAAAAGAAAGGAAGATCTCAGATAGAAGTAAAAGAAAAAGAAAGGAAGATCTCAGATAAGAAGTAAAAGAATATAAGAAAGGAAGATCTCAGATAAGAAGTAAAGAATAAAAAAGGAAGATCTCAGATAAAAGTAAAAGAATATAAAAGGAAGATCTCAGATAAGAAGTAAAAGAATTTAAAAAAGGAAGATCTCAGATAAAAGTAAAAAGAATTTAAAAAGGAAGATCTCAGATAAGAAGTAAAAAAAATTTAAAAAAGGAAGATCTCAGATAAGAAGTAAAAGAATTTAAAAAAGGAAGATCTCAGATAAGAAGTAAAAAAGAATTTAAAAAAAAGAAAGATCTCAGATAAGAAGTAAAAAGAATTTAAAAAAGGAAGATCTCAGATAAGAAGTAAAAAAGAATTTTAAAAAAGGAAGATCTCAGATAAGAAGTAAAAGAATATAAAAAGGAAGATCTCAGATAAAGTAAAGATTATAAAAAGGAAGATCTCAGATAAGAAGTAAAAAGGTGAAGGATAAGAAGAAATAGAACGACTTCGCTTACTAAGTCGCCTGTGTGTTCCGGGCTGCAAGGGGCAAAGAATAGTAACACTGCGATGTCGTAAGAGGCGAACGAGGTAATGGTATAGGGAAGTTACTCTAATAAATAAAAAACATCGCAGAAATCGGATGTGCTGGTCTACTTATAGGTGCATAATTGGTACAGCGTACCATCTCTCTTAGACTCGGATCACATACAATTCACAAAGAGTGGGGTAAAAGTGGTCGATATAAGGTACGAAGAAAAAGTAGAATAAAGCTCTCTAAGTTTAAATTAATGCATCTATAGTTTTCGTGGCGGTTCGTCATTAAGGGCCAGAGGGCCGGGCCCACCAAAATAATGCGTAACGTGCATTTATTATTTAATAAATTAAAATATAACCTAACATAAAACCATGATTTTCCCGGAAATATGTGTCTGGCCCCACCAACAAAAATGATCACGAGCCGCCACTGATGATTTTATTTTTTAAATCTAATAGATATTAATGGGTTAAGAATTAAAAAAAACTGGGCTAAGATGGGAGGTAGGGACAGAAGATGTCCGAAATCTGTATTGACCAGATCTTGAAGATAGAATAAATGCCTGTCTTACATCCCTTAAATCGTCTCCAAAAATTCGATTTGAACAGAAATAGAACTTTCTTTTAGTGGCTCCACAATTTTAGCAACTAGAAAGCCATATTCTAAGTTCTATTTAATTTCAGTGGCAGATAACTGAGACATGAGACTTCGATGTTGGAGACAACCAGTGGAGAAATTGTCAGGAAACATTTTATTGCCACAAATAAGTAAACATTGTTTCCATAAAACTAATTTGGTGCCGGAATTCACATTGATAAATGTAGGAATAAAATGTTTGAAGAAAGTGAGGTTTCACTATTTGGTTGTCTGTTCAAATTATTTATCAAGGTTTTCAGATTAGTATCTCTTTGTCATGGTTTTACAGATGGTAGTCAGTGTGACAAATCAAACACTAGGACAAATGGCGCCAATTTTAAAACGCAAACATGTCACCGTGAACACAAAAAAAAACAATGTTCAACAGTCTTTCTCCCCACATTATGCTATCAGTGCCAAACCTGGACGCTAACATCAAATGATAGAAGAAAACAAGTCACGACAGAGATGAAGTGTCTACACAGAATGCTGGGAGTATCCAGAGAACTGGACGCTGACACTAAATGATAGAAGAAAACTAGTCACGACAGAGACGAAGTGTCTACACAGAATGCTGGGAGTATCCAGAGAACTGGACGCTTACACTAAATGATAGAAGAAAACTAGTCACGACAGAGACGAAGTGTCTACACAGAATGCTGGTGGGGTGGTGGGGGTTGGGGGAACAAGAAGAGTTCGATTTAGAAATGAAGACATGAGAAAAAAGTGTGTACAACATCAGTACTAAACTTCATCAAGAAACAAAAATTAAATGTTTCTGACACATAAACAGATTACCAACAGACAGTGCGCCTCATAGAACAATGTTACTCCGATACAATGGATACAAAAGCAATGTTCATCGATACAGTGTGACACACAAAGAGCAATGTTACTCGATACAGTGGATACAAAGCAAAAGAACAATGTTACTCCGATACAGTGGATACAAAGAGCAATGTTACTCCGATACAGTGATACAGTGGATACAATGGGATACAAGCAAAAGAACAATGTTACTCCGATACAGTGGATACAAAGAACAATGTTACTCCGATACAGTGGATACAAAGAACAATGTTACTCCGATACAGTGGATACAAGAACAATGTTATCCGATACAGTGGATACAGTGGATACAGTGGATACAAAGCAAAAGGCCGACCACGCAAAAGGTGGATCTCAGAGATAACAGAGGAAACGAAAGACATTGTTTATGAAGTACACACAAAAGCCCGTTCTAGAAATCTTTTCTTGCACTAAAGCTGTGAGGCAGGTCATGACTGAAGAAAAGAAAGAAAGACAAGGCGCATAGAGAGGCTCGCTCCAGGTGTCTCCTTATTTGACCTGACACTGAAAGGCAAAACATGATTAGAGAATAGATAGATAAATAGTCAGCAAGAAGAAACTATGGCACGACACAAGCAAAGAAACAAAAGTAAGACTTCTGAGAACATACATATTCCCTGTGGCAACATATGGAAGCGAATCGTGGATCATAACACAAATATTCAAAAACAAAATTGAAGTTTTTGAAACAAGATGCTATAGAAAAGTTCTTAGAACATCCTGGACAGAGAATAGAAAAACAAAGACATCCTACAAGACCTGAATATCAAGGAGCATAGGCTCAGAAATAACATGATGTCCCGGAATATGAAATATTTTTTGCAATTTTAAAGAACACAATGGTTTGGAGAGAACGGTAATGAAAGTCATTGTTCCTGGAGTACGAGGCAGGGAACGACCAAGACGAAGATGAGAGCAGGACATCAAAGAAGCCTTAGACATGACCATGGAGAAGACAGGAGAACTTGTTAGAGGAAGTGATTTGTTTCAGGCAGGATGTGATGAAAGCAATGTTCTAGAAATAGAAATGACACTACTTGAATATCACTTTAATTAGCATTGAGGAAACAACTAGCTGTGACTGAACCAACTTCATTAACACAATCAATACCAATGACCACTTCAGTGGCGTACAAAGTAGTGCTAATCCGACCACCACCCACTTTAGTGGGGTTTTAACATTGATCACCGTTATTCTCTTTGTGGTAAACTTTTTCAGTGTTTATCGTAGCTGTCTATATACAGTAAAGTAAATATATTTCTTCTGTTCATATTTCTAGTGTAAACGCCTGTTTGTTAACTTATGTTGTAAACATCTGTTTTGTTAACTTATGTTGTAAACATCTGTTTTGTTAACTTATGTTGTAAACATCTGTTTTGTTAACTTTGTTGTAAACAACTGTTTTGTTAACTTATGTTGTAAACATCTGTTTTGTTAACTTATGTTGTAAACATATGTTTTGTTAACTTATGTTGTAAACATCTGTTTTGTTAAATTCTGTTGTAAACGTCTGTTTTCTTAACTTCTGTTGTAAACGTCTGTTTTGTTAACTTCTGTTGTAAACATGTTTTGTTAACTTCTGTTGCAAACATCTGTTTTGTTAACTTATGTTGTAAACATCTGTTTTGTTAACTTGTTGTAAAATATTTTGTTAACTTTTGATTGTAAACATCTGTTTTGTTAAATTCTGTTGGAAACATGTTTTGTTAACTTCTGTTGTAAACGTCTGTTTTGTTAACTTCTGTTGTAAACATGTTTTGTTAACTTCTGTTGTAAACATCTGTTTTGTTAACTTATGTTGTAAACATCTGTTTTGTTAACTTATGTTGTAAACATCTGTTTTGTTAACTTCTGTTGTAAACATCTGTTTTGTTAACTTCTGTTGTAAACATCTGTTTTGTTAACTTCTGTTGTAAACATCTGTTTTGTTAACTTATGTTGTAAACATGTTTTGTTAACTTCTGTTGTAAACATCTGTTTTGTTAACTTATGTTGTAAACATCTGTTTTGTTAACTTCTGTTGTAGACAACTGTTTTGTTAACTTCTGTTATAAACGTCTGTTTTGTTAACTTCTGTTTAAACGTAAAAAAACATCACAGACATTGAATTGTTTAGTTAACATTCTCGTAATCGTTTTGAACTTTCAAAACAGACCCGTTAAAATTATATTCAAAATATAATGTTACTTGATTTTACAATAAAATATTCGAGTACACAATAATTCTAAAAAATCGATTATGTTCTAGTACTGCTGTTAAAATACTTTTAAGTATCGTTTCTCTCTGTGGTATTCACTAATCCTGGTATTGCTGATTATTAAAGAATGTATTTTTTTTCTTAACTGATTCGTCCCGTGGAACACTGTATGACATATTTTTATCTGCTGTCCCAAGCGTCTTTTAAAGACGGCTACTATTGCGTTGAGTTTTATTAATTTCCTCGTTTTGTAGTTTTATATCAACCGAAACTAAGTAGAAAGTACTAACGATAACAAATCACAACATCGTGGTTTTGACTAGAATCAGAAGTGAAACCAAGTTTAATTTTCTTAAGTTACCTGTGATTAAAAATAATGTCTAACAATTCAGAGTCTAGAAATGGTTTGTTATCAGCTCGTTCTGACTTTTACACGCAAAGCGAATTGTTGCATGAAGATGTATATACTGATAGTGAAGATAGTGAAGCTTCTGATGACACAGAAGTTTGTGATTTAAATACGTCGATTATTAATAATTTAAATAATACTAGTAGTGTTTCCCAACCAGCTGCGAGAGGGCGTTGCCCAGTCAGGTTCAGTAGATTGCAACAAAAAGGAAGGATTCAGACAGAACATACACAGTCTACTTGGAGAGAAGTTATATAGTTGCTATGTTAGGACTATTATTCATATACTTTAGTTCTTTATTCATGTAAATATTGCTATAATTTCCACTGTATGTGATTATATATTATGAGACATGAATGTTTAGTATGTAAAATCTTCAATTTGACAATTTTTAATGGAAATTTCTTCAAAGATGGTCGTGTTGCTAATTTGCGAACAGTTAGTAAACCATATATTCCATCAATATTTTCTTAATTTTTGTGTATTCATAAATGGATTACTTATATAAAGAGAGCAGTTACACTGACTTATTCACCATATTGTTCCTCAAGGCCCTTGGTAAGTTAGATTTTTGTTCTCACAATTTCAATTAATTTTTTATTACATGCTAATATTTGTCATGCACAGTCAACACAACATTATATTTTCGCATACAATAAATATTTTATGAAAGTACAATCATTTATCTTTAATTTGATATATAATAAGTTCAACTTTAAATCTTATTTAGAAACAATATTTTAATTTAATAAAGTATGTGTGCAATATTTTTGAAGCTAAAAATATAATTCCGTCCAGAGGTGAAAAAAACCTGGTACTGAATCAGTTAAGTAGGTACTGAGAAATCAGACACCCTTCCATTATACAGACTGTAGAGTACTTAGACATCTCATAAACAGACGGCTAGAAATGTCTGCAACGATTCTTTGACAATTCCGTGACGACTGCTAGATATCGTAATGTATATAATAGCATCGTCCAGGATAGCGTTGACGAATCTTTCAACGATTACTCGACTATATTCAATACGATACCAGGTAATCATTTTTAATCTTCGATAATCACGTGATATTACATTACTTCCTTCTAACCTTCAGAAACAGACTTAAGAGATGTAGCTGGTCTTAAGAAAGTGTTCCACCCGGAGAAGAAAAATGTAAATTGCGTTCTGAAAATAATGACAACGGGAATAAAATTATATTTAATTATTGAGGACAACAGAAAAGATAATCACCAACATCAGCATAAGAAAGAAAGTTGGCACAGAACCTGGTACCACCAACATCAGCATAAGAAAGAAAGTTGGCACAGAACCTGGTACCACCAACATCAGCATAAGAAAGAAAGTTGGCACAGAACCTGGTACCACCAACATCAGCATAAGAAAGAAAGTTGGCACAGAACCTGGTACCACCAACATCAGCATAAGAAAGAAAGTTGGCACAGAACCTGGTACCACCAACATCAGCATAAGAAATAGAGTTGGCACAGAACCTGGTACCACCAATATCAGCATAAGAAAGAAGGTTAGCACAGAACCTGGTACTACCAATATTAGCATAAGAAAGAAGGTTGGCACAGAACCTAGTACCACCAATATCAGCATAAGAAAGAAGGTTGGCACAGAACCTGGTACACCAACATCAGCATAAGAAAGAAAGTTGGCACAGAACCTGGTACCACCAACATCAGCATAAGAAAGAAAGTTGGCACAGAACCTGGTACCACCAATATCAGCATAAGAAAGAAAGTTGGCACATAACCTTGCTTGAATTACATTGAGAAACAAAGAATGAAGTGGTTTGGCCAGTGTCGGCTCGTAGTCATTTTTCTTGGTGGGGCCAGACACACATTTTGGGAAAAATCATGGTTTTGGATTATTTACTATTACCTGTCTATTTCGGGAAGTTTCCCCCCTTTCGTTTATTGGCGGGGCCAGGCCCCACTGGCCCTTAATGACGAGCCGCCCCTGGGTTTAGCCAATTAATAAGAATGCAACCAAACTCTACGGTATACAGAGTCTTTTACAACAGAACATCAGGAAAGAAGGCGAGAGGAGGACCACGAAAAAGATGGTTAGATGGCATAGCAGAATCCTGTCAAAGAGCAAAAATAACAATCCCCAAGCTCACAAGAACAGCGCAAGACAAAACAGAAAGCCGCGACACTGGACAACAACCCGGTAGCAATGTGACGACAAAAGAAGAAGAAGATTGAGGACAAATTTGAGAAAGGAAACAAATAGGTAAATGAAACAGAAGATAACAAATTGTTTCGATAACTTACGGAGGTAGGTTTCAATTTCAGTTTGGAATATCTTCGTTGCACTCCAGACATGTTCATATGTGCTACGAACTCCTTTGTAATATCTCTAACATCGTCCAGCGAGACTGACTGTACCAGTTCGGTGTTGATTGATGAGCCTACTCATATACCTGGTGCCTTGTTCCTTTCTGGCTACTTCAATATTCTTCTTCTTCTGCATTCACCCACTGTGAATTCGAGTGTTAGCCATGGCGCCTTGTATGACGCTTCTGATTGAAAGCCTACTTTACTGATCAGACTTCAATCTTCAACCCAAGCTCTTGCAATCTAGCTGTTCTTTACTGATCAGACTTCAATCTTCAATCCAAGCTCTTGCAATCTAGCTGTTCTTTACTGATCTGACTTCAATCTTCAATCCAAGCTCTTACAATCTAGCTGTTCTTTACTGATCAGACTTCAATCTTCAATCCAAGTTCTTGCAATCTAGCTGTTCTTTACTGATCTGACTTCAATCTTCAATCCAAGCTCTTGCAATCTAGCTGTTCTTTACTGATCAGAATTCAATCTTCAATCCAAGCTCTTACAATCTAGCTGTTGACGTGGATTGGTTTAGATGACCAATTCTCTCTGCCACTCTTTATGAGACCATTCAAATGTCAGCTCTTATTTTTTGGCTACACCCCTCTCCGCTTCCACACTCACCTCGATGTGGTGGCAGAGCCAACTCGTCCGCTTTCTCATTGCTATCGACATTCAAGTCGTCCCAACTCTTTAATACTTTCTTTCTTCTTCTCTTCCATCATTTATTTCTTTATAGAAGTGTTGTGAAGTGGATGGGAATGTAGTGATTTTGTTGTGCTTGTTCTAATGCAAGCTGTTTTCATTTCATAAAGCTGTACTTGGTCTCTCTCTAATCAGCTGTTATTCATTTTCATAAAGTAGTATTGGTGCTGTTCTAATGCAAGCTGTTATTCATTTTCATAAAGCTGTTCTTGGTGCCGTCTAATGCAAGCTGTTATTCATTTTCATAAAGCTGTACTTGGTGCCGTCTAATGCAAGCTGTTATTCATTTTCATAAAGCTGTTCTTGGTGCCGTCTAATGCAAGCTGTTATTCATTTTCATAAAGCTGTTCTTGGTGCCGTCTAATGCAAGCTGTTTTTCATTTTCATAAAGCTGTTCTTGGTACCGTGCCTATATCTTTTGCATGCTCTTTCTCTTGCTCTGTACTCGTTATATTTTTTTCACAGATTAATGTAATTATGTGAAATGTTGACCCTTATAGGGATTCTGTCCATTGTCTGCTAATGATTCTTTGCTTATATTAGGATCATCTTCATCGCATATCAGACATGTCCATAATTGCTTCGATCTCCTCCCAAGCATGTATCTCAGTGTGTTTAGACTAACAACTCCGTTCTGTGTTGGTTGATGTATCTACTGGGATTTCTCTCATGGTTTTACCGTCTTGCCGCACCTATCGGTATGCACAACTTGCGCAACTGAGATAAAGAATATCCTTTATCTTCTTTGTTGAAATCTTCAGAGTGTATGTTTTCTCTGAGAGCGTTGATGATGTCACTTGTGTCCATAGAAAACCCATTCTCTATCGTAGCATTGCGCGCCAGTGTATCCGCTCTCATAATGCCCGTCATCCCAGAATGACCTGTGACAAAGATAAAAGTAAGTGTCTGGATTGTCACATTTTGTGTTTTCTTCTTTGTCCTCAAACACTCCATATTGACCACTTGTTAACCACTCTATGATTTGTATGTGATCTGAGCCTTGTGCGTTGTGCATGTTATGCGTCTGCAAGTAGGCCAGCCCATCCTATTTCTGCGAGACTTTTTATTTACTAGGGTAGCTCCCTTAGGTCATACATCATTCGCTTCTTACGACATGCCTTGTAGGTAGCAGTGGTACTATTCTTTGCTTCCCTTTGCGGGCTCCGGCACCACGTGGGCAGTATTAATTGAATCCACTGTCTTCCTTCATTGTCTGCGTACCGAACCAGGCTTGAACCTCCCTGTCATATGGAATGAATCACACAGACATAAACGCATTATTGTAGTTTTGTGACTTCTTAAGAATTCATTGAGTAGGATCTGAAAGGTGGAAGACGGTTTGGTAGCATGCATCATTAGGTTATGCCTGACTTCTTCTTTGGCGTCAGTCAGCTCTGACGGCCACATTATGCCCAATGAGATCTGATACCATGCTACAGTGTAACTTCAGTTGTGATACTTTCAGCTCTACAGTGCCCATGTGGTGCTGGGGCCCTCAAGAGAAGCAACGAATCGTAAAGCTGCGACCTACAAGGCATGTGGTAAGAGGCGAATGAGGTAGCGGCAATAGGGAAGCTACCCTATTAAATAAATAGCGTCGCAGAAATCTGATGTGCTTGCCTACTTGTAGGCGTTTAACTGGCACAGCGTACGCTCGCCGCTATAAGGCTCAGATCACATATAAATCACACAGGATGGTTGTAACTTTGAGAGCCCCAAGACCACGCTTGTAGCAATGTATCGTGTGTTTGAAAGATAGACTACGATCAAAGGTTATTCCAAGATAGCGCAGCCTGTCACTGCGCTCGATGGTATGTAATAATGAAAAGTTCCAATTTTATGAAAGGTCGTGCCTCGGATTAAAGATGATTTCATTTCCTACGTAAGAACAAACAAAATAACTAACACAATAACAAACAAATTAACAAACAAAATAAAAAACAAAATAACAAACAAAATAGCAAACAAAATAACAAACAAACAAGTAAAAAGAGGCAGAGGATACTCTTAGAAATATATGTCATCCTTCCGGAATTGAAACAGAAGAGGAATGGATTTCTGTGCCACCTCAATTTCACACTGCTTTCACAGTTATTACATCTATTAAGAAAAACTGCGAACAAAATAATCTACCACTAATTAACGTGGAGATTGAGGCTCTCTTGAATGACATCATCAATGGCACAGATGTGGTTATTTACACTTGGAGATTGAGGCTCTCTCGAACGACATCATCAATGGCACAGATGTGGTTATTTACACTTGGAGATTGAGGCTCTCTCGAATGACATCATCAATGGCACAGATGTGGTTATTTACACTTGGAGATTGAGGCTCTCTCGAACGACATCATCAATGGCACAGATGTGGTTATTTACACTTGGAGATTGAGGCTTTCTCGAACGACATCATCAATGGCACAGATGTGGTTATTTACACTTGGAGATTGAGGCTCTCTCGAATGACATCATCAATGGCACAGACGTGGTTATTTACACTTGGAGATTGAGGCTCTCTCGAACGACATCATCAATGGCACAGATGTGGTTATTTACACTTGGAGATTGAGGCTCTCTCGAACGACATTATCAATGGCACAGATGTGGTTATTTACACTTGGAGATTGAGGCTCTCTCGAATGACATCATCAATGGCACAGATGTGGTTATTTACACTTGGAGATTGAGGCTCTCTCGAATGACATCATCAATGCCACAGATGTGGTTATTTACACTTGGAGATTGAGGCTCTCTCGAATGACATCATCAATGGCACATATGTGGTTATTTACACTTGGAGATTGAGGCTCTCTCGAATGACATCATCAATGCCACAGATGTGGTTATTTACACTTGGAGATTGAGGCTCTCTTGAATGACATCATCAATGCCATAGATGTGGTTATTTACACTTGGAGATTGAGGCTCTCTCGAATGACATCATCAATGGCACAGATGTGGTTATTTACACTTGGAGATTGAGGCTCTCTCGAATGACATCACCAATGACACAGATGTGGTTATTTACACTTGGAGATTGAGGCTCTCTTGAATGACATCATCAATGCCACGGATCTGGTTATTTACACTTGGAGATTGAGGCTCTCTTGAATGACATCATCAATGCCACAGATGTGGTTATTTACACCTTGGAGATTGAGGCTCTCTCGAATGACATCATCAATGTCACAGATGTGGTTATTTACACTTGGAGATTGAGGCTCTCTTGAATGACATCATCAATGGCACAGATGTGGTTATTTACACTTGGAGATTGAGGCTCTCTTGAATAACATCATCAATTATACAGATGTGGTTATTTACACCGATGGTTCAGTCATTCGCCAACAACACTGTGTCTGGACTTTTTCAGCACGCCCAGGAGGAAAAATAGTAAGAAAGGCCAGTGGGGCCTACGCAACAACCACAAGTAGTTTGACATTGGAGGTTCGGGCGGTTACGGAGGCGGTGAAATGGTTGGCATCTCACAACTACTCTTGTGTTTTCATACTCAGTGACTCGATGAGCATGATTCGTAAATTCGAAGCAGCTATATCATCCGAGTGGTTACCGTGGCCCAAATTTGGGGTGTAAAGAATAGAACCACTGTTACCTGCCACGCATGTCGTAAGAGGAGCCTATGAGGTTTGGCTGAAATCGGATGCATGTGTCCTAAACGTGTAGAAGTCTTGTGTTTAGGGGCCTACCAAACCAATGTTCAACGTAAACACGTTCTTGACAAAGATCAAACATATCACAAAGAGTGATTAAAATTGGTCGTAAAGAACGAACGCAAAGAAGAGAAGAAGAGGAAGAAGCTGGTATCGTGAGATGAAACTTGATGGAGATACTGGTACAGACAATGATCAGAGAAATCACCTTCATTTATGTCCCTGGGCACGCAGAAGTTAGGGGTAATGAACGTGCTGATAGATTGGCTGGCTTGGCTACAATATCAGAGGGGGCTGCCAGGATCCAATGACATTCTTCATGCAGTGAGAGAGTCTTTCCGAACAGAGGAGTTTCAGGGAAGTCAATCCCACTTGCTGAACAGATTGAGAGAGATGGGTGTCAATATTGGCGCAGCCCGAAATGACGACACACTAAATATGCTAAGAGATTGATTAATCAACATTGAACTGACGTGTTGGGCCGTTGGACGCTGCCGGATTTGTTGGGGCGTAGATCGGAACACCTATGGACATGTCCAGAGAGCTATGATGATAGTCCTCATATAACTGACAACGAAGTAAAAAAAATCATACTTAAAATGAAGATCTAGAACAATCTTGGGATTGCATCACAACAAAACTAGACGATGAAATGTAAACATCCTAACGATGACAAATATAATATAACATCATTACAAAATAAATATAATCTTTTGGGATATCTTACACATAACCTTTTATTAAAATACGATATGTGATCTCCGCTGACATTTGAATGGCAATAAATTTCATCTTCTAGCATACGACACTGAAACGTTTCTTATCAGAAGGAAGATGTAAAACAGAGATTCATCATCATCATCATTATCAAATAGCATGTCGTGAGCGGAACTTTGTCACATTAACAGTCTTTCGGAACTTCTCTCTCTCTCTCTCTCTCTCTCTCATAAGCCAAGCCAGATGTCCTGTCTCTGTAGTGGCCATGATCAAACCATCAATGCATCTTCTCCGTGGTCTTCCATTCTCTCTCTCTCTCTCTCTCTCTCTCTCATAAGCCAAGCCAGATGTCCTGCCTCTGTAGTGGCCATATCAAACCATCAATGCATCTTCTCCGTGGTCTTCCATCCTCCTCTCTCTCTCTCTCTCTTATAACAGTTGTTACTAGTGGTTGACAAGACATTTCTCTGATGACATCAAAGAAACGTTGAACATGACACTGGAGGAGACGAGAGAACTTACTAGAGACAGACAGTTATTCAGGCGGGATGTGATGAAAGTGACGCTCTACATGGGACAAGCTACTACTTGATTCTGTAATAAAGTGTATACATTTTTTAGACACCCTGTTGTGTGTTAAGTCTAACAACACTTCATATGTAGGTCAGCTTAAAAATGTAGTATACGACGTCATCAGAAAATGTGCTAAAGCAAAGTAGTGAAATTAGTCACAATATTACTGCTATGGTCTACTGTTGTTCTTGGTAAATTAGAACGAACAAATAAAAAATTCATTATAGCAGATGTTGGAAATTTCCACCACTGGCTACACGATATGTCTGTACACGTTTCTTTATATTGTTAAATATTCTTTCTTCAGTTGAAAACACCATTATGGTTTGAGTGAAAAGAATTACCCCAGCGATCACAAGTCATTCACTGCATACTGAGTCATTTTTGAGTTCTTTTTTAATGATGTCATGTACTTTGTTTTTCAAATTTGTTCTACATTATAAAGTGTTGTGAGACTTTACAAACACTCTGCATTATGTGTGTGTGTGTGTGTGTGAGTGTGTGTGTGTGTGTGGGTGTGTCTGTGGGTTTATGTAACAGCTTCACAATCCCCGACCACTATCTGCAATCAGTTGATCTATGTATTTGAAAAACCCCCTCCCTATTGTTCAATCTGCGTATTCGTATTCCAAATGTAGCGATCACTTTGTGAAAATGTTTGATCTTCTCATCAGTGGAATTCCTTATTCTTTCTTTGTTATGTTTGTAACTCTGGTGACTTGTTCAACCATCCGTTTATTATGTGCAGTCGCGCGTTCATTTTGTGCATTCGCCTGTTTATTTTGTGCAATCCTTGATGATCCCATCTTGATTCCTGTCCAGTAGATATATAGACATTGTTCTTTTATATAGTAAACATTATCAAGAGCTTCTATGAAGGTGGATACAGCGACTGGTTTATGGTTAAAACCGGAGTAAACATTATCAAGAGCCTCTATGAAGGTGGACACAGCGACTGGTTTATGGTTAAAACCGGAGTAAACATTATCAAGAGCCTCTATGAAGGTGGACACAGCGACTGGTTTATGGTTAAAACCGGAGTAAACATTATCAAGAGCCTCTATGAAGGTGAACGAAGCGACTGGTTTATGGTTAAAACCGGAGTAAACATTATCAAGAGCCTCTATGAAGGTGGACACAGCGACTGGTTTATGGTTAAAACCGGAGTAAACATTATCAAGAGCCTCTATGAAGGTGGACGAAGCGACTGGTTTATGGTTGAAACCGGAGTAAACATTATCAAGAGCCTCTATGAAGGTGGACGAAGCGACTGGTTTATGATTAAAACCGGAGTAAAGCAAGGCTGTATTCTATCTTCGCAACTGTTTGGAGTAGGCATTGACTGGGTGATGCGAAAATGTTGCAGAGGCGAAGCTGACATCGATTGGCTAGAAAATAGTCAACTAGAAGTTTTGGATTTTGCGAACGATATTGACTTGTTAAGTAGAAACAACCAAGATATGCAAAGAAAAACAGACAACTTGTCATCTATAGCATCAAAAGTTGGACTGCAGATAAGCTATGAAAAACAAATATAATGAAGACACCTATGGCAAGTAATGCAGATATCACACTGGAATCTAAAATGATAAAAATAACAGAGCAGTTCACCTATTTAGGTAGCAATTTTGATTGCACAGGAAATGTTAAAAAGAAATTATTATACGAATTGGCAAAGCAACATCAGCTTTTAAAAGTCTAAATAAAATATGGAACTGCAAGTTATATAGTATTAAAACTAAATTACGAATTATCAATTCAAATGTTGTATCAATCCTAACATATGCCAGCGAGAGTTGGAAGTTGAATGCATTTGAAAATAGATGTCTGCGAAAAATAATGAATATAAAATGGGACGAATTCAGAAGAAGTGATGAAATCAGAGACATGTCTGGTCAACTACTAGTGACAACTGTTATAAGAAAGAGAAGATGGAGATATGTTGGGACACATTGAGAAGAAATGATCAACGAATATCAAAGCAGGTACTGAAGTGGGATGCAAAGAGTTCAAGAAAGAGACAACGAGCTAGGGTGACCCTGAAACGAACTTTGCTGAGAAAGTTAAGAAATATCAGTCTCAGTTTCATGGAGGAGATTGAGCAAATTGCCCAGGATAGAACGGAATGGAGAAATTGCTTACAGGCACTACGTAACGTATAACGAGCGGAATTATTATTATTATTTTATATCATTTGTGTCTTGTGCCTAGAGAATCCTGTATAAACTAGAGAATCATGTATGTACTAGAGAATCCTGTATGTACTAGAGAATAATTGTATTGTCTGCCTAACTTTCTGTCTAATGTTGATACAGATAATTTTATCATATATCTTCTTCTTTTGCATTCTCACTAGATTGAGATTTCGGATTCTCTAATAAAGGCAGCCGTCTGCCTCAGATTATCAGCCACACCATACAGTTTGTCTTGGACGCTAGTGTAAGTGGGCCACCTCTTTCTTCTGAAGTTTGCATACTGGGGTCAGTTCTGTAGGATATAATTCCTATGATTTCTGCTTCCCCGTTTGTGCCGACCTCTCCCGCAGTAAGTTTTAGCCACCCTCGTGATGGTAGGTCTGACATTCTTACTGCATGGCTAAATCTCCGAGGCAGATTGGCGACCGTAGAATCCGTTATCCCATTCCTCATTGTGAGGGGTCGTTGCACCATGTTATGCACCTTACGGCCTGGTGCATCCGTTTTCTGCAAGCATTTGTTTCGAGTTAGCATTCCCTAGCGGACACATGCATCTGATTTCAGTCAAACCTCCTTAGTCGCCTCTTACGACATTCGTGGCAGGTAACAGTAGTTCTATTCTTTACACCCCAAATTTTGGCCCCGGTAACTATTCGGGCGATTTAATCATATATGAATTACTACTATCTATCTATCTATCCATCCATCCATCCATCCATCCATCCATCCATCCATCCATCCATCCATCCATCCATCCATCCATCCATCCATCCATCCATCCATCCATCCATCCATCCATCCATCCATCCATCCATCCATCCATCCATCCATATCTGTCTGTCTGTCTGTCTGTCTGTCTGTCTGTCTGCTGCCTGCCTGCCTGCCTGCCTGCCTGCCTGCCTGCCTGCCTGCCTGCCTGCCTGCCTGCCTGCCTGCCTGCCTGCCTGCCTGCCTGCCTGCCTGCCTGTCTGTCTGTCTGTCTGTCTGTCTGTCTGTCTGTCTGTCTGTCTGTCTGTCTGTCTGTCTGTCTGTCTGTCTGTCTGTCTGTCTGTCTATCTATCTATCTATCTATCTATCTATCTATTGTATTTCCCAAGGTGGTTGATGGAACTAGCTGTACACTCGTGGAGATCAGTGTATTGTTGGAGAGTCTGACCGAGTAGATTAGAACACGGCTCCCATGCTGGAGACCCGTGTTTAATCCACGTTAGGGCCAAGGATTTTTTCTCTTGTGGGTGTAAAAGAAAATTCCTGAACTGAACAGCTTCGTGGTGACCGTACGAGCCACTCGGCCATTCAATTCATCAGTCTCCCGTCCTACTTGTCCTACACCGCAGTTCTAAAACTCGGTCCTACATTCAGTGACGAGAGTTATCTATTGTCTTTCACACGGTGTTGGATGGAACTGGCTGTCCACTCTTGTGTCGTTAAACGTATTTTTAGCGAAATACTACTAATAATTCTATATAATCAAAGAATACCAGAGCAGGCCCTGAAGTTCTCAGCAGTGGAAACAAGTATTCCTTATTTGGTTAGGTACCTCTCCACAGAAATCTCATGCCACCTGCAGAGAGTATTGCACAAAGCACGTAATCTGTAGCTCCGGCAACAATCCTAAGGGTCTCAGAAAAAATAATCTTGTGAACAAAGCGATGCGATCGTTATTCGAACCAACGACTTTGAGAGCGCAAGGTGAATACTTAACCACTTTCTGCTGGTGGGAAAACGATTTAAAGACACTCTTAAAGTGTTTCTGAAATGTTTTAATATAGACAGCACGTGCTGTTAGTAACTCGCGCAAGATCGCTAAATGTGGCGCTGTAACAACACAAGAGGAATCCCCGCATAGCTGAGAATCATCGTGCCGTTGAGGCACAGAGAAAACGAGCTGCGCGAAACGACAGAACACACAACACCCACATGTCTAATCTTGATCATGTATGCCCCACCTGTGGTAGGGGACTGTGTTCTAGGATTGAACTATAGTCACCTCCGCACACACGAGATAGGTGCAACAGCACACGTCTGAGGCTGTTGTCCTCATCGCTTGCGATGGACGGCGGCTATTATTAGCCACAGAGGCAGTTATTGCATGTAGTACCGCTTTTTAGAGCAGTGTGGGACAGGTGGGACGGGAGACTGAGGAATTGAATGACCGAGTGACTCGTACAGTTACCCCGAAGCAGTTCAGCTTAGAAATTTTCTTTTACACCAACAGACAAAAATCCTTGGCCTTAATGGGGATTACACACGGGTCTCCAGTATGAGAGCCGCGTTCTAATCCATTCGGCCCAGAATGTTGATGAAGATTTCTCCACATCTAACATTTACATATTATGTTCATGTTTCTTCGTCTTGTTTTTATACCATGTTTTCCCCTATTATTCTCATCGTAATTTGATGAACACAAAATTGCATCTAATGTGATAAAAAAATCTTTCTTCACCACCTGCCTCTTATCCAACACCAGCACGCGCATTTACCCCCCTCACAAAACACAGGAGGAAACCTGAGTGGGTGCACTTATCTCCGCCTTTCTGTTTTCCATTCGATTTTGTTCTGTTGAGTGGTATCGTCCTTAATGTAATCTGTAAACACAATACTACTAATTTCTTCTTGGAATCGGATGAAGAACTCGATACCTTGAAGATACAAGGGAACTGAGATACAACAAAGGAATACGTTAGAGAGTTATCATCAAATGAAGATAGAATAGCGAATAAATAATGGAAATTTGGGGATGATATTTCGACATGTTGTTTATGGAACGGATATATAAATAATATATTTCAATCAGTCTAATGTTATGCCTTGGAGACTATCATTAAGAGACGAAGATGAAGGTGGTTTGTACATGTATGTCGGTGGGGGCAGTGGCTAGGACAGCTCTCAGATAGACAGCTAAACTCTCAAAGACAGTGAAGATCACAAAGTCGATTGCCACAGGCAAGTTTTCAAACAACTACCGGGCAGAGGCGGAGGCGATAAGAACAGCAACTGAAATGATCTTGGAGAGAAGAAGCGCCTCGCGCAACAAAGTCGTGATATTCACCGATGCTCTGTCGGTAATCACAGCACTAAAAAGCGCAGCCAAAACAGAACTCAATTAACTGAAAGCGATCCTCGATGTACTATAGTAAACGTACTTAAACACACGGTCATTCAATGGATACCATCCCATTGCAACATAAACGGTAACGAGGAAGCCGACAGGCTTGCAAAAGAAGGAGGGGGCGACTACCGCAGACTGATCACGAGATCAACTATGGGGAGGCCAGGGCAACCATCGGTTGGCAGTACAATAAATAATGGTCCAAAGACTACCCACAACACAACAGCAATGATGGGTACTATGGTCTGTCCTGAAGTGAAGAAGTTGTCATATCCCGCCTCCGTACCGGCCACAACAGACTCCGTGCCCAGATGTTTAACAAATTTAAAATTGGCACAACTAGCCTGTGCTACTGTGAACAAGCGGACAAGACGGCAGAGCACATACTGCAAGACTGCCAGCTGTTAGCAGCACTGAGAAAAGAAACCTGGCCCGATAATACAGAGCTTCATGAAAAGCTGTACGGAGGAAAGGAGCCCTAAAATCAACAGTAAAATTCATGATGAGTTTTTGTTCATCAGTCTAGACGGGGATCGCGAGAAAGAGAGAGATGGACAGCGGATGGTAAGAGCCTGGACGTAAAAAGAAAACATGGAGAAGAACAGTGGAGAGAGAGTTGAAGGAGTGTGGCTTGACGTGGGAGACGGTTGGTGGAAAGGTAGCAGAGCGGCAACAGTGGAAGTCTCTTGTGGAAGCGGTATGTATCAATCGGGACACGAAGAGAATATAGGGATAGAGTGCTATGCCTGACGGCGTAGGCGATCATGTGTCTTCACAACTTACTATCCTTGGTGCAGGTAACCAGTTCTGACTTCGATCTTATATCGAACCACGTTGTCTGGCCATCCAACATCTTCTCACTCTTTCTTCCACGATCTCTCCTTTCAAGTATTTTTCCTGATGTTACCAAATATTCTAAACTTTTTTTCGCGGTATATGGCTGAAGAATTTTGATTCTTTTTATTTTGATAAGGTTTCTTCGCGTAAAGTCCTGTTTTAAAACATCAGCATTTGTTTTCTTCACTGTCCGTGGAATTTTCATCATTCTTCTGTAAAACCATCTCTGTGTCTTCCGCTGATCTTATTGATTACTTGCTCATTGTCCATGATATGCTTCCATACATAAGTATTGGTTCAATATAGCACTGAAGTACTTGTTTCCGCAATGTTATAATATGTTATACACGGTATATTTTAAAGTTGAGCAATCTTGTTCAAGCCATCTCCACTAAAATAAAGCTCACAATACTCAGCTGAAATGTAAAATCTGTGCTGCTGTATGGCTCGGAAACGTGACGAGTCACAAAGTGAAATAAGATTCAGACCTTTGTGAAAGCTGACAATACTCAGCTGAAATGTAAAATCTGTGCTGCTGTATGGCTCGGAAACGTGGCGAGTCACCAAGTGAAATAAGATTCAGACCTTTGTGAAAGCTGACAATACTCAGCTGAAATGTAAAATCTGTGTTGCTGTATGGCTCGGAAACGTGGCGAGTCACCAAGTGAAATAAGATTCAGACCTTTGTGAAAGCTGACAATACTCAGCTGAAATGTAAAATCTGTGCTGCTGTATGGCTCGGAAACGTGGCGAGTCACCAAGTGAAATAAGATTCAGACCTTTGTCAATTTGTGTCTTCGACGGATTCTCAGAATGAGATGGTATGATAGAGTTTCAAACACAGACCTGTGGAAAAGAACAGTACAGGAACCAATGATGCCCAAGGTCAAGAGGAGAAAATGGCGATGTGTCGGGCATACTTTACGGAAGACACAGTCGAGTGTCACTAGACAAGCCTTTGAGTGGAACCCGCAAGGAAAACGAAAAAGATGACGCATTAAACAGACCTGAAGACAACGTCTTCTTGAGGAACTGAAAAGTGTTCGACTATCCTGGGAGACCATCAAGAAAACAGCCAGAGACCGAGAAGAATGGCGAACAACTGTTGAGGTCCTGTGCTCCACGAGGAGCGGAGAGGAATAAGTCAAGTCAATCTTGTTCACCAATCTGTCGCATTTTAAACAGATGCTAGTACAACAGTCCACACCTTTGAAGTCGAAGCAAGGCTCCGCTGAATGGCGAAGGACACTAGGGATAAGGAAAGCAAGTCTTCAGGCAAAAATAGGGGACACGTGCATAATTATGAGCCACAACTACCTATGAATTCATAATAATCGAACAAAAAAAAGCACTCCAAGTAAGTTAGTCAAGAAAATTGCAAGATCTACTTAAGACCTGCGCAAATAGTGATCAATGAATTCATAACAATATGGGCTCTTGTGTTGCCATGGGGAGCAAAGAATAGTAACACTGCGACCTACACAGAATGTCGTAATTAGCGATTCCGCCTGAGTGGTTACCGGAGCCCAAATTTGGGGTGTAAAGAATAGAACCACTATTAACTGCCACGCATGTCGTAAGAGGCGACTAAAGAGGTTTGGCTGAAATCGGATGCATGTGTTCTAAACGTGTAGAAGTCTATGCGTTTAGGGGCCTACCAAATCAATGTGCAACGTATACACGTTCTTGGCAAAGATCAAACATATCACAAAGAGTGATTAAAATTGGTCGTAAAGAACGAACGCAAAGAAGAAGAAGAAGCGATTCAGGTAGGGGTCTAGGGAAGCTACTTTAGTAAATAAAAATTGTAGCAGAAATCGATGTGTTAGCCTACTTGTAGACGCATAACTGGCATAACGTACAACCGCTCTTTGGCTCAGATCACACACAAATCACAAAGAGTGGTTTAAGAAGTAGTCGATATGGAGCTATCGAAGAAGAAGAAGAAGTAACAACATGTATACTCGTTTCAAGACTTTCAATTTAGAACACATTGTGACAAACGGTAAAATTGAGGGTAGACGAGACAGAGGAAGACAGAGAGAACATTTTGGATAGTCTGACTTCATGGCACGGTAGAGCGTCAATATCTGAGATGATAGCAAACACCAAAGACGTAGATTTGTGGAGATCTATGATCGCTCACGCCAGCCGGCACTGCACATGATGATGATGATGTACATGTAAACAAGCACACTAGACTGCAGAGTACATACTTAAAGACTGCCTAGCATATTGTATTGATTGATTGATTGATTGATTGATAGGACCATCATCATTGCGCTTTGGGGAGTAATCATATGTGCTCCGATTTCTTTCTTTCACAGAAAGATCTCAGCGACAATTCACGAACTCTGTAGCAGCTTCTTCTTCTTCTTTGTGATCGCTATTTTGATGATTATATCGTTAGACGTGTTCTTATGATGAAGTCAACTGTTGTCTGGAGCTCATCTCTGGTGCCATGTAGTTTTGATGATTATATCGTTAGACGAGTTCTTATGATGAAGTCGACTGTTGTCTGGAGCTCATCTCTGGTGCCATGTAGTTTTGATGATTATATCGTTAGACGAGTTCTTATGATGAAGTCGACTGTTGTCTGGAGCTCATCTCTGGTGCCATGTAGTTTTGATGATTATATCGTTAGACGAGTTCTTATGATGAAGTCGACTGTTGTCTGGAGCTCATCTCTAGTGCCATGTAGTTTTGATGATTATACCGTTAGACGCGTTCTTATGATGAAGTCGACTGTTGTCTGGAGCTCATCTCTAGTGCCATGTAGTTTTGATGATTATACCGTTAGACGAGTTCTTATGATGAAGTCGACTGTTGTCTGGAGCTTATCTCTAGTGCCATGTAGTTTTGATGATTATACCGTTAGACGCGTTCTTATGATGAAGTCAACTGTTGTCTGTAGCTCATCTCTAGTGCCATGTAGTTTTGATGATTATACCCTTAGACACGTTCTTATGATGAAGTCAACTGTTGTCTGAAGTTCATCTCTGGTGCCATGTAGTTTTGATGATTATACAGTTAGACGCGTTCTTATGATGAAGTCGACTGTTGTCTGAAGCTCATCTCTGGTGCCATGTAGTTTTGATGATTAAACCTCCAGACGCGTTCTAATGATGAAGTCGACTGTTGTCTGGAGCTCATCTCTGGTGCCATGCAGTTTTGATGATTAAACCTTCAGACGCGTTCGTATGATGAAGTCGACTGTTGTCTGGAGCTCATCTCTGGTGCCATGTAGTTTTGATGATTAAACCTTCAGACGCGTTCGTATGATGAAGTCGACTGTTGTCTGGAGCTCATCTCTGGTGCCATGTAGTTTTGATGATTATACCTTTAGACAAGTTCTTATGATGAAGTCGACTGTTGTCTGGAGTCTATCTATGGTGCCTTATAGTTTTGATGATTATACCGTCAGACGCGTTCTTATGATGAAGTCGACTGTTGTCTAGATCTCAGCTCCGATGCCACGTAGCTTTGAGTGTAGTATTGAGTTGTAGGGCCAGAATTCCTTTCTAGAGAGGACATACAGGGGTCTGTACCAGCAAAGACGAGGGTGCTGGATGGTGAAAATATTTTATACAAATTTTAGTTTTAATCTTTCTGATACATTTTTTTCCTGGCAGAGAAAGACTTTCCAACCTGCTCTTCTCGATTTTGAACTGCCAAGGGTTCTTTCTCGTGCTAAACTTGAACAGGGAACATACGTTTTATCATCCATCTTTGATAGGACTAGGAACACGATCTCACCTACACTGAGATCAGGAATCTCTGAAAAATATTCCTATGGCTCTACGAGGAATCGAACCGAGTACCGTTGAAACGACAAGCTAGCATCTAACATCTACGCCACAGAGATCTACCCACCCCTCTCCTCCTTATCTTATTCACTTTTGACATTCTCAGATTTCATTGTCTTTACTTCGAATGAAACACTATCCACTAGATTCTTATTACTTCTAAAATCTACAACGTTAATGGCAATCTATTTTCTTTGTCAAAAGCTCCTCCATTTTAAATGCCATAATTATGCGTCCAGTAAAAGTTGATGCAATTTCAACCTTTTAGAACCTCTCATTTTCCTTCAATATTTTTATAACCCATTTTTTTTTGGTATTGTCTTTTCAGAAAGGAGAATGTTTGTGAGTATTGTATCATGTTGCATGTCATGTTTTGTTTTAGATTTTGTTGTGAGTTATTTGTGGTTGAATGTCGGTTTTCTGGTTGTGGTGGTAAGATCTCTATTGTTCTGTAATATTTGTAGTTGAGAGTTGGTTTTCTGGTTGTGGTGGTAAGATCTCTATTGTTCTGTAATATTTGTAGTTGAGAGTTGGTTTTCTGGTTGTGGTGGTAAGATCTCTATTGTTCTGTAATATTTGTAGTTGAGAGTTGGTTTTCTGGTTGTGGTGGTAAGATCTCTATTGTTCTGTAATATTTGTAGTTGAGAGTTGGTTTTCTGGTTGTGGTGGTAAGATCTCTATTGTTCTGTAATATTTGTAGTTGAGAGTTGGTTGTCTGGTTGTGGTGGTAAGATCTCTATTGTTCTGTAATGTTTGTAGTTGAGAGTTGGTTTTCTGGTTGTGGTGGTGAGATCTCTATTGTTCTGTAATATTTGTAGTTGAGAGTTGGTTTTCTGGTTGTGGTGGTGAGATCTCTATTGTTCTGTAATATTTGTAGTTGAGAGTTGGTTTTCTGGTTGTGGTGGTAAGATCTCTATTGTTCTGTAATATTTGTAGTTGAGAGTTGGTTTTCTGGTTGTGGTGGTAAGATCTCTATTGTTCTGTAATATTTGTAGTTGAGAGTTGGTTTTCTGGTTGTGGTGGTAAGATCTCTATTGTTCTGTAATATTTGTAGTTGAGAGTTGGTTTTCTGGTTGTGGTGGTAAGATCTCTATTGTTCTGTAATATTTGTAGTTGAGAGTTGGTTTTCTGGTTGTGGTGGTGAGATCTCTATTGTTCTGTAATATTTGTAGTTGAGAGTTGGTTGTCTGGTTGTGGTGGTGAGATCTCTATTGTTCTATAATGTTTGTGTTCAAGTCATTATTACAACATTACATTTCCAACTTGTCATGTGATCGTAGAGCAGGTCACCTTATTTAAGTAGGTTTTTTCTCTTCGAGCGTTTCATCTCGGCAACATGTTAACCATCCATTAACAGATTTGTATGTTATCTGAGCCTGGAAGGTATGACAATAGAGAGGAAGAGCTGGAAGAAATGCTCCATATCAACCACTTGTTAAACCACTCTTTGTAAGTTATATGTGATCTGAGCCTATGAGTGAGTGTACGTTCTGCTTGTAATGCTTCTATAAGTAGACCAGCAAACCCGATTTCTGTAACATTTTTTATTTACTATTGTAGTTTTCCTAGGCCTCTATCTCAGTCGCCTCTTATGACATGCCTTGTATGTCGCATTGGTACTATTCTTTGCTTCCCTTGCCCGGCCAGCCAACACACAGGCGCATCACCGATTCTTTCCGTCTCGTCCCCTATACATCTCTCTCTTCCTCTGTACCTTTCTTCATTTTGCATTCTATGTGTCTAATTTGTTTTCTGTTGACGGTGCAAATTTTCAACCTAACCTCAAGCAACGCTCGTGTCTCTTAGAACACGAGTCACATTTCCTGTCAAAATAACATAAAAAATGTCATCAATTTCTTTTTCTCTTTTTTTAAATAATATTTTGTCTCTTCATGTTTATATCTTCCATCACTCTCTATCAAACACTCATCACTTCATCAAACACTCCATCACTTCTCTATGAAACACTCCATCACTTCTCTATGAAACACTCCATCACTTCTCTATCAAACACTCCATCACTTCTCTATCAAACACTCCATCACTTCTCTATCAAACACTCCATCACTTCTCTATCAAACACTCCATCACTTCTCTATCAAACACTCCATCACTTCTCTATCAAACACTCCATCACTTCTCTATCAAACACCCATCACTCTATCAAACACTCCATCACTCTATCAAAACTCCATCACTTCTATCAAATACTCATACTCTCTATCAAACACTCATCACTCTATCAAACACTCCATCACTTCTATCAAACACTCCATCACTTCTCTATCAAACACTCCATCACTTCTCTATCAAACACTCCATCACTTCTCTATCAAACACTCCATCACTTCTCTATCAAACACTCCATCACTTCTCTATCAAACACTCCATCATCTATCCTCTATCTATCAAACACTCCATCACTTCTCTATCAAACACTCCATCACTTCACTCTCTCTATCAAACACATCCATCACTTCTCTATCAAACACTCCATCACTTCTCTATCAAATACTCCATCACTTCCCCCCTATTTTCATTCATTTCTCCATCCTTTCTATCAAGGAAAGAAGATCATACACTTGACCTAAAGGCACTCCATAGCCTCGTATGCAGGAAGCATTCCTATAACTACTCGTATCAAACATGCGCATAGCACATTCTGGCATAAGTACACTCCTCTTAGACTTATCACAACACAATCACTATTTTCAATCATCACTTATCAACACCATTACTTATCAAACACTCCTCTCATCAAATACCATCATTTTATCAAATACCACCTCTATCAACCCATCACTTATCAAACCCCATCACTTCTCAAACACCCATCTTCTATCAAACACCACACTCATCAAACATTCCACACTTATAAACACCATCACTCTATCAAACATTCCATCACTTCTATCAAACACTCATCACTTCTATCAAAATCTTCTCAAACTCCACTTATAAACACTTCATCACTTATCAACCCCATCACTTCTATCAAATAAACTTATCAAATACCATCACTCTATCAAATACCCACTTTCAAATACCACCTCTATCAAACCTCCATCACTTCATCAACTCCATCTTTATCAAATACCCATCACTCTCCATCACTTATCTACCATCTTCTCATAAAACCATCACCTCTATCAAACACCCATCACTTCTATCAAATACTCACCACTTATCAAACTCCATCACTTCATCAATACCATCACCTCTATCAACCCCATACTTATCAATACCCATCCCTCATTTATTCATTTGCCGTATTTCGGGATCGCAAGGAAGAAAGAATACCACTGTGACCTAAAGGCATGTCTGACGGGAAGAAACACTAGTAAAAAAGGTAAATTTGATGTTGACTCTTGTAGGCATTACTGCAAACTACAACCTTATTAGATCACATACAAATCACATAGAGGTTAACTAGTAGTCGATATGGATAGCTCGATGAAGAAGAAGAAGAGGAACACACTCCATCGTGGAACGTAATTAGCGAAACGCGTGTAGTGTGCTCTTTTTGATCAGTGTAAACAAATCACAAGGGTCAATAATTTGCGGAATTACCCTCATCTTCGTTCCGGGACAAATGGATGTTGATAAAATGATCAAGTAGACAATATAGATCATAGATGTCTCAACATTTTCGGTCCACCGCCCACTTTGCACAACATAAACTTTGTAACGCCCTTCCACATATAACAGTTTGCCAACGCCCTCCTCCACATATATACATGCTCTATTTTCTCTTTGACATAGAAATGTATATATATTTTGTATACATGGTCAATTTTCAAATGATTATATGCATGAAATAGAAAATTGATGAAAAAATGGATCGTTTAAGACGATATAATTAAAATGAAAATACAATTTTTAATGATTATTAAATTTCTCAAAATCACGAACATAATTTAAAAATTTTAAATTTTCTTCAGGACCACTGACCCATAATCCCTAAACCCTTAAGTGTCCATGAACCACTATCGAACCTGCTAGAACTCCATTTATGCCCACTGGGAGGGGTGATATTCTGAAGACAACGCTGGTGATAGATGATTCTGTCATCATATCATAGCTGGATGGAAGAGCTTGACATTCTGAAGCAACAGAGTGAGCCAAAGAGATTTCTCTTATCAATCCATGTCAACTGCTAGATTGCAAGAGCTTTGATTGAAGATTGCAGTGACCAGAAAAGAACAGCACAACAAGCGTGTGTGCTCATCAATCAACATCGAACTGGTGCTGTTAGTAGCTGGATGCTGTTTGAGATAATGCTATTGGAGATCGGTTCAAATATGGACAGTGGAGGTTCGTCATTAAGGGCCAGTGGGGCCGGGCCCCACCAAAAATAATGTTAAACGTGTATTTATTATTTTGTAAATTAAAATATAACCTAACCCAAAATCATGCTTTTACAAAAGTTTGGTCTGGCCCACCAACAAAATGAGCACGAGTCGCCACTACATATGAACATGTCGGGGTGCAATGAAGATACTCCAAACTGAAACTAAAACTGTAAAAATAAGAGTGGGAGCCTCAATTCACAAATACAATGTGAGAACAAGAGCTGTCCGTCTAACTTCTGCATACATGGGTTATAAATGTTAAGTGGCAAGAATTGCCCGTGTGTCCAGCGTGTTCGTGGCGCGTTGGACTACGGGTGACAAGTCCTCTGTATGTGCGGGTTCAACTCCGCGGACTGGCAGAAAAGATACAGGTTCCCCAGATTGACGGTGTTCGTGGCACCAAACCGAAAGGTTACGATGTCCATGACACCGAGCCGAAGAGCTTTTTTTGGATCGAAAAAAAAAAAGTGGCAGGAATTACAGTATGATCAGAAGATTAGTTATCAATTATATGAGGTCTGGTGGCGTCTGCGGCTTAGGGGATAGTGACTCGGTCTATTAACCCCGACATTTTTACTTCACGCTGCGGACAGTTTGGTTGCAAACTGTTTCACATGGATTTTTACAAAAGGACGATGACACCACCCGTTCTCTCTCACGCGATTGTTCTTATGCCGCTTTTATCATTCTATTGTGATATATAAACAGCCAAACATCAAGAACGGATGTACGTGCACAGCCTTCAGTACCTATTGAAGCTCAGGTGCTTATCCTTCAGTGGTGTGTTCGATTTCAACCAGCGTTTACTGGGTTCGCTCTCCGTTAGCCTTTGCTGTCCCCAGCCAAAACCCACAAGGCAGCAGGTTGCTATTTTTTTCAGGGCAGCGACCCGTAGACGATCTGCCCTCCCGGGCTGATGAGCGTCATCTGCCCAGCTATACCAGTCTTGCTAATTGACTGCTTGGTTGCCTACCGTCCAGTTTTATGTACAGTTTACTCCGCTAGCCTTTTATTCTCCCCAATCAAACTACAAGGCAGCAGTAGTTCCCTGCGAGCGGAAACGAGCACTGCTTTACCTCTGCTGGGCTTTCCAGTTGTTCTGCAAACTCGGGTGGTCCGCACACCCTCTTGCCTGCCTCGCCTGACATGCTTGCCGCTGCCGTGCGTGCCGCTGCCGCGTCTGCAGTGCCTGCCGCGCTTGCAGCGCTTTTGTGCCTGCCATGCCTGGCTTTTCTGGCCGCCTGTGGGCCCACCCGTGCATCGCTCGCATGCGTGCACGCTCTGCCCTGATGCCTACCTCACCATTTCCGTCAATTCCCACCGTGCTCACATTTGCCAAGGTTGTCCGTGTGGACCCGCATGCAGCTCAGCTCGACTCTCAGCATACTCATTAGCTCAAGAGAGAGGGCTCAAGAGAGAGCATGCTCGGGCTCCGAATTTTGTCCCGCGTGGGTCAAAATCTATTCGATGGCTTTAATTTGTACCCCCATCGCTGTGATAGGGGCCCAAGTGTCGACCTATGTGGTCTCACGCGCAGTTCAACTCGACTCCCAGCATACTCATCGAATCAAGAGAGAGGGCTCAAGAGGAGCATGCGTGGGCTCTGAGTTTCGCTCCACGCGTTTCCACGTTTGAGTTTCCTTCCAGCTTTTCCCATTGGCCGGGAGAGACGCGCATTAATAGCCACTCTGGGAGTTTGCTCGTCTGTGTTGCGAGCGGATCCCATCTAGCGTGACTAACTTTGCATCTCTACTTGCCCCAGAATAGCTCTCCCACGGAACCTGCCCTCTTAGCAAGACCGGAACTACCGTCTGTTACCAGGATCACCACGTGGAGTCAGGGTCAGGGGATTAGCGCCAGATCGCTAATCCTGGCGCGCCGTTGTTATCTTGCGCCTTTGACCCCATCACCCGTTCAGAAAGCAATGGCAAACTACTGAACGTAATAATGCTTAGAAAAATCACAAAACAGGGTTAAAAAGCTGGGGTTCATTCGCAAAGTCCTGTAAATGATATACAACGTCCTGTAAATGATATACAAAGTCCTGTAAAGAATATACAAAGTCCTGTAAAGGATATACAAAGTCCTGTAGAGGATATACAAAGTCCTGTAAAAAGGAACTACAGTCTGTTACAGGATACACGTGAGTCAGGTCAGAGGATTAGCGCCAGATCCTGTGTATCGGCCTTTACAAAGCCTTCAGAAAGCAATGGCAAACCTGAACGGAATAAAGCTACAAAATCCTAAAAGGTTAAAAGTCTGAGGGTTCATCCAAAGTCCTGTAAAGGATATGCAAAATCCTGTAAAGGATATACAAATAACTTTAACGTGTATATAAGGACTATCATCATATCACTCCGGACACTTTCATAGGTGCTTCGATCTCCACCTCAACAAATCCAGCAGCGTCCAGCGGCACAACACAACAGTTTAATGTTGATTAATCAATCTCTTTGCCTATGTGTTATGTCGTTCTTTTCTGGCTACACCAATGATGTATAGATCAATAGATGTGGTACTAAAAGGTCGAGTTGTAAACTCATAAAATGATGTCACTAACTCATCTGTACATGAAATGTCTATCTTATTCATCAATATTTTCCCTGCTAGCCGAGAGTTGAATCAGGGCTAACAACCAAAACAAGCGAGTTCAAATACCGTGATATATGTTTACTTCAGACGGTAAATTAGATAGAGAAATCAACATACTAACAGCACAGTCAAACTAACCCTAATGATGAGATTTGTTAAGAACACAACCTATTCTATGTTCAACAGATGACGCTGTTTATGAAGGACACTCCTTGATAAAACTGTTTTTCTTAGAGCTAGCTGGTTGTGGTTCTAGAAGCACATCATCTGCAGTGCTCGGCTTTGAGTGCCGTAATAAATAAAGGTTTATGGTGCAAATCCTGTGTTTGGTAATTTGTTTTTTTCCGGATGCCTATAATACTTGCTACTGTCTGTTTATTGAACGTATAATTAGCACCGACGACAAATGTTTATGAAAATGCATAAGTACATACGCCAGCCATCATGCACATATCGATGATGATCATGATGATGCTAATGATGATGTTGACGATGATAATATTGATGGTAATCTTCTTCTTCTTTCTGTTCGTTCTTTACGACCAATTTTAATCACCTTTGTGATATGTTTGATCTTTGCCAAGAACGTGTATACGTTGCAATTGGTTTGGTAGGCCCCTAAACGCATAAACTTCTACACGTTTTGGACACGTGCATCCGATTTCATCCAAACCTCATTAGTCGCCTCTTACGACATGCGTGGCAGGTAACAGTGGCTCTATTCTTTACACATCAAATTTGGGCCCTGGTGTTGATGGTAATAATGATGATGAAGATAATGATGAAAACGAAAATAATGATGATGTTGATGAGGATGATTTTCTTGATGATGATGATGTTAATGATGATTTTTATGTAATGATGATAATATATATTTCCACTTCAGTATTTTCGGTGCAGCTACATCGTATGTCCTGCGTTTTTCCCTTGACAACATATGGTTGTGAGACATGGAACATTGACAAATCAGCGGAGATCATTAGTAACTTTGAATGCAAATGCTACAGAAAAGTACTTAGAATATAATGGACAGAGAAAAGAACAAATGCTTCTGTTCTACAACGGCTTAATATACACAATATGTTATACTTTAGAAAAACAGTACTAGAGTTATAAAGATCTAAACTACTTGATATTGAATTTTAAATTGGAATTGCAAAATAAATGCGTCCAGACAGACGTAAAAGTAATACAAGGCAAAAGAGTTAAAGAACATAAAAACAAGGAAAATTAAATTTTTCCCTGCACATCAAACGACATGAGTGCCTAGAGAAGATAGTTTTGGAGGGAATGGTGCCTGGAAGAAGAATGAGAGGAAGACCTAGAAGACGATGGATGCAAAATGTCATTGACGATCTGAGAATGACTGCTGCTGACGCCGGTCAACTTACACAGAACAGAGAGTTTTTCTAGACTGCTGTCATGTAAGCCAAGTTCTGGAAGGGACAAGCCAATTGATGATGATGAAGATGACATCGCATGTCAGTTACACGATTATTATCCAAAAAAAAGTGTCAGATATTAAGAGCTTCCGAAAAAACAAATAGACAAGCATCTATTCAACCACTTACCTTCATGTCTTACGACACCCATCGCCTAGCCTAGCAATACGAGTGCCCTTACGACACCCATCGCCTAGCCTAGCAATACGAGCCCTTACGACACCCATCGCCTAGCCTAGCAATATGAGCGCCCTTACGACACCCATCGCCTAGCCTAGCAATACGAGCGCCCTTACGACACCCATCGCCTATCCTAGCAATACGAGTGTCCTTACGACACCCATCGCCTAGCCTAGCAATACGAGTGCCCTTACGACACCCATCGCCTAGCCTAGCAATACGAGCGTCCCTACGACACCCATCGCCTAGCCTAGCAATACGAGCGTCCTTACGACACCCATCACCTAGCCTAGCAATACGAGCGCCCTTACGACACCCATCGCCTAGCCTAGCAATACGAGCGTTCTTACGACACCCATCACCTAGCCTAGCAATACGAGTGTTCTTACGACACCCATCGCCTAGCCTAGCAATACGAGCGGCCTTACGACACCCATCGCCTAGCCTAGCAATACGAGCGTCCTTACGACACAAAGCATGCAATGGCACATGAGCCATTCAAAATGGCTCCTTATTCTCATCTTAGTGAATCTTTTCTCAAAAATAAAAATTTTTGGAGAAAAAACAAAAAGTTTCTGAAGTCCAAACTCCTATTTAGATTTTTGTGTCCGTGATAAATTAAATTGTAAATTCAATCTTCTATTTTGAAAGCTTGGAAGAAAATTTGGTTTTACGTGTCCTCACTTTTAAAAGCTGGCATTTCAATAAATCGATCCATATGTTCTTAGATTCGTATAGCCATTTATATGCACATTATATTAGTGCTGTTGAACGTGACGCCCATGTTCGAAATGGCGTCCGTGGGTGGAAAACATCCTTGGCGCCCTATTTGACTCCTCCGGCTATAACGATAATCAGAATAACGGTTAGTGTATGCATTGTAATTATTTATTTACAAACTAATTAATTTTCTTGAAAACTTTTAACTGATCCAGAAGCACTTGAGCTTTCAGCTCTTCGGCTCGGTGCCATGGACATCGTAACCCTTCGGCTCGGTGCCATGGACATCATAACCCTTCGGCTCGGTGCCATGGACATCGTAACCTTTCGATTCGGTGCCACGAACACCGTAAATCTGGAGAACCTGTGACTTTTTCTGCCAGCCCGCGGAATTGAACCGCACTCACAGAGAGCTTGTCACCCGTCGTCCAACGCGCTGCGAACACAAAATATAGTCTCCTTCCCCCTCCTCTGCCTCCCTGCATCGTGCAGTGGATTTCACAAATATAAGAAGTGCAAAGAATGCCAAACTAGCATATGATATACATATCACCCATAATTATATCATGAATCTCCACAAAATGTCTAACCCAATTGGTTTTGTAGATATAGATTTGGCAATATTATAATAATTTCTCTCGTATCGTTATGCGTTACTTAGGGCTCGAAGTAATTTCTCCATACCGCTCTATCCTGGTCAACTCGCTTAATCTCCTCCATGGAACTGAGACCGATATTTATTGTCTCTCTCAGCAAAATTCGTTTCAGGGTTTCCTTAGGTATTTTGCAATATTATCCTTCCAAATATTTGTACAATATTCAAATTAAAACAGCAATATCATTGCTTATATACAATATGTTTGTTAGTTTGGGTTTTTATGTTCATTTTTAAAAAAATAAAATTAAAAAAAAATTTATGTAATACATTTTTGATCTAATTTTGTACTGGTCAAATTTTTGATCTAATTTTGTACTGGTCAAATTGTTGACATATAAACCATCATCTAATTTTATAGTGACTAGACACGCGTCCTCATTATCATTATCATCATCAGGTGTCATGACGGCTGGAGTAGGCGAGCATGCATCTCCACAAATCTCCGTCCCTGGTGTTTGCTATCAACTCAGATGTTGAAGCACTTCCGTGCCATGAAGTCAGGTTATCCAACATTTTTTCTCTCTGTCTTCCTCTGTCTCGTCTACCCACGATTTTATTGGTTGTCGCAATGTGTTCTAAACCTCCCTTCCTCATCACATGCTCGAAAAATGATGACTGCCTCTTTCTTATATTGATCTTCTTCTTCTTCTTTGCGTTCGTTCTTTGCGATCAATTTTATTCACTCTTTGTGATATGATTGATCTTTGCCAAGAACGTGTATACGTTGCACATTGGTTTGGTAGGCCCCTAAACGCATAGATTTCTACACGTTTTGGACATGTGCATATTATATTGATGATAAGCTTTCTCTGTGTCTTGATCTCATTCAGCACCTCAACATTAGCCATTTTAGCAGTCCATGGGATTCTCATAATTCTTCTATAAAAACCACATTTATGTGCCCTCAGAGATTATTCGATCTGTGTGTTTATTGTTCATGACTCGCATCCGTATGTCAATATTGGTTCTAAGTAACGCTGAATAACTGGCATTCTGATCTCATTTGACAATGACAATGGGGATCCCAGGCTTTAATCCATACGGCCAGACGTTCCACTATCACAATCAGTAGAAACAGTTATTGGTGAAGTGCGTGGCGACTTTTTCCAAAATGGCCGTTATTTTCGCAGAATATGAATGAATGAATGAATGAATGAATGAATATCGTAACATATCCTGTACATGACGTAGCCATCAACAACAGTAAACAAGTCGTCGTTTTTCTATTCATCACTTATACGTTCAGTAGTTTTGCCATTGCTTTCTGAACGGTGAAGTCTTACTTTTTCCTATCGTAAAAATCTTACAGAAACAAATCCGCCGCGAAGTTTGAACCAGGTACACTTTGGTTGTGATCTAGCTTACTATCACTTAAGCTACAGACGTCAAGTTTGAACTAGGTAGACTTGGGTTGTGATCTAGCTTACTATCGCTTAAGCTACAGACGTCAAGTTTGAACTAGGTAGACTTGGGTTGTGATCTAGCTTACTATCGTTTAAGCTACAGACGCCAAGTTTGAACTAGGTATATTTGGGTTTATCAAGTCATGCGCTCATCTATCGCTTAAGCTACATACGCTCCATTAATACAAGCAGTAAAGACAATATGTATTGAACTGCGTGACGACCTTGTCCAAAATGACCGTTATTCTCGTAGAATATAGAAATATAAATATCAAATAGATTAGATAAGCAAATGGAATCTCTCAATGTGAGATACAAGTATCGGTTGTATATTTTACGATTTCGATTACATCAGTCTGGAAGAATTTCTGTAAACAAATTCCTATTAGGACGGGAGAATTTTTTTTATATTCTCATTTGTTTTATAAGAATAACCGCGAAAGGTTAATGGTTAGTGCATTGGCTATGCTGATCTATGATCTTAGGATCAAATTCTACAGTGGGAGGGGTGGGGTCTCTGTGGCTAAGTGGTTACAAACTTGTTTTGCTGTTCGAAAAGTCATGGGTTTGAATATGTACCACGATGTTCTGTTCACAAGTGCATTTTTGTCCAGAGATTCCTGGGGTTGTTGCCGGAGCTACGGATCTCGGATTTTGTGCGATACAGGTGGCGTGACACATCTGTAGAGAGGTACCAAACTAATGTGTGTAAAACTCAGTTAAGCCTTAGGTTTTAGATCGCTACAGTGATCTACTCTCTAAGTTACTGCAACAAGATATCGTGGGTTTGAGTCCAGACCCCACCGTTTTGTTCACGAGTGCAGTTTTTTTCCAGAGACCCATAGGATTGTTGCTGGGTGCAATACTCTCGGCAGGTGGCGTGCCATTTCTTCGGAAAGGGACCGAACCATATGGGTTCAAATTCGGTACAATGAAGTCAATCCTTCGGCTTTGAAACCTTTTTAAACCCTTTAAAGCACACCTTGAACTAAAATTGTATAAATCATGACATGAAAATCAACAACACTAAAACGGAAATAATGAAAATATTAAGAAAACATTAATAGAAATGATATGTTTTTTAAGCTGACCGTTACGTCATCTTTTACCAAGTCAATGGCACTACAACCAACCAAGTGCAAGAATTTAAATACTTATTCACAGAAGATGGAAGACTAGATAGCGAGATAGAGACTAGAGTGCACAAAGCAAATGCTGTAACCTACCAACTTGTCCCATTGTTAAGGCACCCAACAATTTCACTGACAGCTTAAGAACAGATGATCAACAGCATTTTCATACCTACTTTGTGTTATCAGAGCCAAACATGGGCAATGAGGCAAGCACAGTAATAAATAATAACTACACGTGAAATGCGATGCCTGCGAAAAGTTACCAACAACACCAAAAAAGATAAGAGTCACCAACATCAGCATAAGATAGAAAGTTGGACAGAACCTTGCTTGAATTACATTGAGAACAAGGAGTTTTTTTGTGTGTTTTTTTTTGTTAGCAAGAACCCGCAGAGGAAGCAACGGAAGCAAAGAATATGATCAACAAATAAACAATGTACAAGTAATAAGATCTTCCGAAAAAACAAATAGACAAACGCAGGATTCGAACCACTTACCCTCATATTACATTGAGAAACAAATGAAGTAGTTCGGCCACTTAATAAGAATGTAACCAATTTCCACTGTATATGCCGCTGCAGAGTCTTCTACAACAGAACATGAGGAAAGAAGGTTAGAGGAAGACCATGAAAAATATAGATAGACGACATAGCAGATTCCGCTAAAAAAAACCCGCAAAAATAACTATTACCTACTAGAACAACACAAAACAAAAACAGAATTCCCCGATTCTGAACAACAACCCGGTAGCAGTGTGACGACACTGGGCAACAACCCGGTAGCAGTGTGACGACACTGGACAACAACCCGGTAGCAGTGTGACGACACTGGACAACAACCCGGTAGCAGTGTGACGACACTGGACAACAACCCGGTAGCAGTGTGACGACACTGGACAACAACCCGGTAGCAGTGTGACGACACTGGGCAACAACCCGGTAGCAGTGTGACGACACTGGACAACAACCCAGTAGCAGTGTGACGACAAAACATGAAGAAAGAGAAAGAAAGACTCTAAGTGCAACAATGTATGATACTTCATCTGTTAACTCTCTTTCTGATCATATCAACTTTAAAAATTGGTGGAGATATTTGCTTTCTATTTTAAACAAAAATTCGATGCACTGGAGAATGTCAAGGTTACAAGGTTACAAGAAAGCAGATTTTTTTAAACAAATAATGTGGAGCAGTTTTCAGAGAACCAGTGATGTAACCCCCAGGCTTCCGTTTTCTGAGAATAGTATGTAACCACAGGCTTCGTTTCAGCAATATTCTTTTAATCGCGTTTGTTACTTTTTTTTATATCAAACAAAACTTGTTCAACAAGATTTCAGGAATGAGATCTGTTACTGGGGTCACTACGTGGAAGAAGAGAATGTTGTTATATCATACAAAACTTGTTCAACAAGATTTCAGGGATGAGATCTGTTACTGGGGTCACTACGTGGAAGAAGAGAATGTTGTTATATCATACAAAACTTGTTCAACAAGATTTCAGGGATGAGATCTGTTACTGGGGTCACTACGTGGAAGAAGAGAATGTTGTTATATCATACCAAACTTGTTCAACAAGATTTCAGGGATGAGGTCTGTTACTGGTGTCACTACGTGGAAGAAGAGAATGTTGTTATATCATACCAAACTTGTTCAACAAGATTTCAGGGATGAGGTCTGTTACTTGGGTCACTACGTGGAAGAAGAGAATGTTGTTATATCATACAAAAGTTGTTCAACAAGATTTCAGGGATGAGGTCTGTTACTAGGGTCACTACGTGGAAGAAGAGAATGTTGTTATATCATACAAAACTTGTTCAACAAGATTTCAGGGATGAGATCTGTTACTGGGGTCACTACGTGGAAGAAGAGAATGTTGTTATATCATACCAAACTTGTTCAACAAGATTTCAGGGATGAGGTCTGTTACTGGTGTCACTACGTGGAAGAAGAGAATGTTGTTATATCATACCAAACTTGTTCAACAAGATTTCAGGGATGAGGTCTGTTACTTGGGTCACTACGTGGAAGAAGAGAATGTTGTTATATCATACCAAACTTGTTCAACAAGATTTCAGGGATGAGGTCTGTTACTTGGGTCACTACGTGGAAGAAGAGAATGTTGTTATATCATACAAAAGTTGTTCAACAAGATTTCAGGGATGAGGTCTGTTACTAGGGTCACTACGTGGAAGAAGAGAATGTTGTTATATCATACAAAACTTGTTCAACAAGATTTCAGGGATGAGGTCTGTTACTAGGAAGAAGAGAAGGTTCTAGGTTAATTTTTTTTACCCACATCCCCAGCGTGTTCGAAACGCGTTGGACTACGGGTGACAAACCCCCTGTGAGTGCGGTTCAATTACGCGTGCTGACAGAAAAGCCACAGGTTTTCCAGATTTATGGTGTTCGGGGTACTGAGCCGAAGGGTTACGATGTTCATGGCACCGAGCCGAAGAGCTGAAAGTTCAAGTGCTTCTGGATCGGAAAAAGGTTAATTTTTTAAAGTTGACTGTTACGTCAACTGTTACATCTTTATAGATACATAGATACACAGATACACATATACACAGATACCAAACAGATACACAGATACTACACAGATACCAAACAGATACACAGATACAGAGGTATCAAACAGATACACAAATACATAGATACACAGATACCAAACAGATACGCAGATACAAAACAGATACACAGATACACATATACCAAACAGATACACAGATACACATATACCAAACAGATACACAGATACCATACAGATATACAGATACACAGATACACAGATACCAAACAGATACACAAATACATATATACACAGATACCAAACAGATACACATATACCAAACATATACACAGATACATATATACACATATACCAAACAGATACACATATACTAAACAGATACACAGATACCAAACAGATACACAGATACATATATACACATATACCAAACATATACACATATACCAAACAGATACACATATACCAAACAGATACACATATACCAAACAGATACACAGATACCAAACAGATACACATATACCAAACAGATACACAGATACCAAACATATACACTGATACACAGATACCAAACATATACATATATACTTCTTCTTCTTGGACGAACGCTCCATATCGAGCACTTGTTAACCACTCTGTGCGATTTGTATGTGATCTGAGCCTAAGTATACGTTGTGCTAGTTATTCGTCTACAAGTAGGCCATCACACCCGATTACTGCGACGCTTTTTATTTACAAAGGTAGCTACCTCACTCGCCTATTACGACATGCCTTATAGTTTGCAGTGTTACTATTCTTTACTCCTCTTGAGAGCCTCGGAAACACACGGGCTTCACTCCTCAGTAAGGTCAACAAATATTTTGTGTGTTGGAGGAAAGTAAAACCGTTGATCTGCACACGCGTGGCGTCAGATTCGAACATACTGTATTAGTTAATCTGTCCTATACAATGCCACAAACTACATAATTTATTAAATATATATTTACGTAGAAAAGAGATACTGAGATGGTATTATAAGATTACGAACGAGGAACGCAGAGAAAGAACTAAGCAGATACCAGTGGAGAAAGAGCTAAGGAAGAAACCCTAGCGATGGATATGACCCACGTTCAAAACACCGACAGGAAACATTGCAAGATATGAATTGTTTTGGAACCATTACGGGAAAGAAGAGATAGGGAACACCTAGAAATACATAGAGAAGAGAGCTGGAAATTGAGAATAAAAGATAAGAAAGAAGTGGAAAGAATTAGAAGTGATGGCAAGAGAGAGGAAGTGCTGGGATAAGTTTATTGAAGACCTGCGCTGCGTTGGGAGGTGAAAAGTGGGAGTTGGAAGCTGAAGAAGAAGCATACAATGCCACAACGTATTCTCAATAATGGTTACAATTCGCTGTAGTAACAGTTTTTATTTTTGCTATATTTGCAGCAGAAGGAACTATTGACGTTTTGGTTGTAAATTTGATTAACGCCTAATCCCCTGGTCGCCCGAGTGGTTACCGGGACCCTAATTTGGGGTGTAAAGAATAGAACAACTGTTACCTGCCACGCATGTCTTAAGAGGCGACTAAGGAGGTTTGGCTGAAATCGGATTCATGTGTCCTAACCGTGTAGAAGTCTATGCGTTTAGGGGCCTACCAAACCAATGTGCAACGTATACACGTTCTTGGCAAAGATCAAACTTATCACAAAAAGTGATTGAAATTGATCGTAAAGAACGAACGCAAAGAAGAAGAAGAAGGTCCCCTGGTTTTAAGTGATCTATATCATTCACTAAATCAAAGTCATTAGTTTCCAAAGTAGACAGATCTGACACTTCAGATTCATTTCCTGAATTGAAATACTCATCTTGTTCACTATTAGAATCGTCTTGTTCAATTGGTTATTGGTTACTAAACTGACGTCATTGCACTCCGGGCAAACCCATAGGTGCTCAGTCTCCCCAACAGATATCGAAGAGTATGCATACTGATGGTTCCGTGGCTCGCTGATTAAGTACATCTCTCACTCTGCCTCTCAGGCATCCAGTTCGACTTGAACAACGGGTAACTCCAAACTGCCTAAATCGCTTGATCGATTCAACATCGATTTTAGTGTCCTCATCCAACAGACAGTCGCGAAGATATCGAAGAATATCCCCCTTATCCATCTTAAACTCCCCAACAATCGATGCCGTTGATGCAAGCCTGTCCTCTCTCTCATTACCGCAAACCCCCGCATGCCCAGGACAGTATATCCACGTAAGCCTCTGGAGGTTAGAAACTTCTATAGACGATATCCACTCATACCGAAACCTGCCCTTCTGGATCTTGTGAAGTATCGACTGAGAGTCAGATACAACAACAGCCCCAGTAAATGAAGTCCAAGAGATCCAATGGAGGGCAGCAGTAGCGGCCTCAATCTCCATCCTCATACTAGAAGTAGTTGTCCTGTGTGCCCCACTTCGCTCTGCAACAACCCTACCATGCGCATTAGCCAAGAAACCCCAGCCGGATTTCTCACCACGTTGAACCGATCCATCGGTATATACAATAACATCGTCATCCCTTGCATTATCTTCTATCAGCTGCTTAACTGCGAGATCAGCCTTCATGTTGCCCCAATCTCTACATTCTCTTCCAAGAGTAATGATAACGTTGAGATAGTTCATCATGCCACCATCTCTTGGGATCCATTCTTCCCCTTTTGGTAGGGTCGCAACCATAGTCACCTGGTCAATTGTTCTCTCAGCCTGGGCCATCCACGACATACCACGCTTTATTCTCGTGCCCTTAACATCATTAGTGTTCTTGGGAAGTGGATGTCTCTTATCCGAAGTAACCCGCATATATGCCTTGGTTTGGGCGGTTGCATGACGGGAGCGTAGTGAAAGAAGGCCAAGCATATATCTCATCTTCACAATGGGGATATCTCTAGTGCAGCCCAGGATTATAGAATTAGAAATTAGAAATGAAGAAATCAGAAGAAGACTGGATGTAAAACCAGTTATGAAATTCATAAAAGAACAACAAATTAAATGGTTTGGACACCTAACAAGAATGTCCTGGTATCGTCTACCACAGAGAGCCACACAAAAAAGTATATCTAGTACAGAACAAGAGGAAGACCACGTAAAAGATGGAGCGATGGCATCAAGAACAACCTTAAGATAATGTGCATTAGAACAAGCATATACAAATCACTACCTCCCTCCCCTCCCCCACCACAATCTAAAAGAAGTAAATGGTGGAAGAGAAGAAGAAGAAGAAGATGTTGATTATGAAGATACCGAAAACCAATTATTTGAATGTCCAATTTAAATTCGAGATTGATGGCTTAAAGTTCTTGATCACAAGTTAGAAAACCCAATTGTTGTTATCAGAGTTTGGGTACCGCTGACTAAAGGCCAACTCAGACATTTAATACAAGTCTATTTCCTTCATCTTGCCATCAAAGAGTCTAACCTCCCGTGAATCTGAACTTAATCTGTCGGCTGTCAGTAAACCTGATAAATATCAACACACAGAGCAACACCAGCATTAACGGTTAATTAATGTTCTGAAATGTTCTTTCTGGATCTGTGCCAGGATGCGGAACTAAGAACGATAAATCTGTTTGACCCGTGTTATCGCTATGCCTGTTTCCGTTATTTTACAGTCGGATTTGTTGGTTGATTGTCTCCCTTTAGTTCTCAATACATGCATGATGAGTCAATTTTATGTTTGTGCCAGGCATGCAGATTTAAGGGGAAATGAATGCATCGATAGGCTTGCAGGTATGGCTACTGTACAAAGCAGGCAAGCAATGGACCAGGCTGATATGATAAATTCCCTAAGGGAGAGAGAGAACATGTACATGATTCAGGTAATATTGATGAATCTACAACACTAACCAGACTGCAAGAATTCCAAGTCAAGTGTGGTGTAGCTAGACAAGAACACTATACTGGTAGACAAAGAAGAATAGTAAACCAACAAAGAACTGGGGTCGTTAGTCGTCACACGCTGAGAGAAATACTGAAGTGTAGATCGGGGCACTTATGAACTAATTTGTTCCATGTGCAGTGATCTTGATCCGACGACTAAACTAATCTCTCTCTCTCTTTCGCGATCACCTAAAAAACCGATATACTAGATCTCTCCATAAATTCATTCATATACAAATCTGATTCATGCAGCCTTAGTATGGGTGGGTTTCATCACATCTTCAGCGCCATTTAGAGCTCTGGTGCTTATCCTTCGGCGATGTGTCCGGATTCAGCCAGCGTTTACTGGGTTCGATCTCCGTTAGCCTTTGGATGTCCCCAGCCGTCCTGCAAGGCAGCAGGTTTACTTCTACACATTTAGGACACTTGCATCCAATTTCAGCCTAACCTCCTTAGTCGCCTCATACGACATGCGTGGCAGGTAACAGGTGTTGTATTCTTTGCACCCCAAATTTGTGCCCTGGTAACCACTCGGGCGAAACTAATCTAAACTGAGAGACATACTGAGGAGGAGATCGGAGCAATTATGAACAAATTGGTTCAATGTACAGTGATGATGATCTGACGACTAAACTAACTAAACTGAGAGACAGACTAAGGTAGAGATCAGGGCACTTATGAATTAATTGGTTTGACTGCAGTGATGATGATCCGATGACTGAACATGAATGATGAAATGATTGAAACGAATGGTAGATAGAACAATTAACACACAATGATGTCGTTTCTTTCTGTGATTCACATGCAGCCATGTTCTCGACATTCCAAAATATAAATCGACATTGATTGACATATTTCTTGTTAAGTAGGTCATGCAGTCTACCTAGATAAGTGCCAGGTACCAAGAATTGCAGAAGATAGAATGAATATAGTCTTCTTCTTAATCAAGCGCTCAATAACGACTAAATGGTAAACCATTCTTTGTGATTTGTATGTGATCTGAGCCCAAGAGCGATTGAACGTTATACAGGGTGTTCAAGATAATAGCAGCCTGTGAATGGAGTCAATCTGGCATATATGTATGAAAATGAGAAGGTTCAGTTATGACGTAGTATAGGTCAAGGTTATGTGACGGTATGTAATTGTAGTGCGGAAGGGCGATAAACAAATGTGACGTAAAACGAGCTAGTCAGAACCGGTTTAAATAGTACATAAACATAACGCGATAGATTATCTGGCAACTTTCGATTTGTCAATGGGGCTGCTTTAATCTTGAACACCCTGTACCAATTATGCGCCAGCACATTCGATTTCTGCGATGCTTTTTATTTACTAGGCAGCTGTCCTAGGTTCATACCTTAGTCGTCTCCTAGGACATGCCTTGTAGGTCTTGTAGGTCACAGTATTACTATTTTTTGCTCTCCTTGCGAGCCCGACAACGCACCGGTGAATGAATATAGTAATATAACTGTTAAACATGTGCAAAGAAACAAGCTAATGATACCCAACAAAAATATATAAGAAAATTGAAGAATGTTGGACATATAAAGACGTACACAGGTTTGGAGAAGACCATTACGGAAGGAGTCATCCTGGTCAATAGAAGAAGAGGAAGATCACGGAGAAGAAGGATTGAGGATGTAACTGATGATTTCAGCATGATGGCTACAAAGGCGGACCATCTGATCTAAAAGGGTTTCATTACAAGGGTTTAAGACAAGGGTTTTAAAGTCGAAGGATTGACTTCATTGCACCGGGTTTTACCCCATATGCCGAGAGTATTGCACAAAGCACGAACTCCGTAGCTCCAGCAACAATCCTAGGGTCTCTGGAAAAAAAACTGCACTCGTGAACAGAAAGGCGCGGTCCGGATTCGAACCCACGACCTTCGACTCACAAGGCAAAAGGGCTTAACCACTTAGCCACAGAGACCCCAGATGAGATATCTGGTCTATGAGAGATAGAAATTCAGAGGGACTGTTAGGGTAGCAACAAAGTTCTGCTGAGCTCAAGCTATGTGATACGTGATGAGACCGCTCGTGTGTTGTCAGGGCTCACAAGGGGAGCTTAGAATGGTAACATTGCTACCTAACATTGTGACCTACTAGGCATGTCGTAAGAAACGACGGAGGTAGATGCCTATGGAAGTTACCCTAGTAAATAAAAAACATTGCAGAAATTGGATGTACTGGCAAACTTGTAGGCGCATCACTGGAACAATGTATAATCGTTCGGTTTTTTTTTCTTCCGATCCAGAAGCACTTGAGCTGAAAGCTCTTTGGCTCGGTGTCATGGACATCGTAACCATTCGGCTCGGTGCCACGAACACCGTAAATCTGGGAAACCTGTAGCTTTTCTGCCAGTCCGCGGAGTTGAACCCGCACTTACAGAGGACTAGTCACCCGTAGTCCAACGCGCTACGAACACGCTGGGCACAAGGACTACAATCGTTCTAAGGCCTGGATCACATACACATCACAAAAAGTGGTTAACTGTCCGATATGGAGCGTTGGAAGAAGAAGAACCGATGAAACATGTGCAAAATGGTGGATGATTTAAATAAATAAAAGAGTATTCGTTTTGCTGGGTACATCGCAAACGAAGAAACATCTCCGAAATTACATGCAGTGCGCTCAGGAGTAGAAAGGAAGTGGTTGGAGGGTGTGGAGGTGGGGTTGGAGACAGACTAAAGACAATCACGCAAAGATCAATCGATTCTACAAGAATCAATGCTAGTCACACCTCGAATCCTCTACGAATGGTCATTAATAATGATCTACGGGTTAAGGTTGGGCTTTATTGCGTCGAATCGAACAAAAAGCGCTCTTAAGCCCTCTGGGAGTGCGGGTACAATTTCGCGGGCTGGTAGAAAAGCCACAGGTTTTCCAAATTTACGGTGTTTGTGGCACCGAACCGAAGGGTTACGATGTCCATGGCACTGAGCCGAAGAGCTGAAAGCTCAAGTGCTTCTGTCTCACACAAAAAATGGAACAAAAATTAATATTTGGCAGTTTGACAACCGTATTTCCAGAAATGAGGAAAGGAACTGACCCCCTATTTCACCCGTACTTGTTGTTAAACAGCAAAATACATGGAACGTTTACTTTCAGAATGGAGCAAATATAACCACACCAAAAATGAATCGTTGAATTCATGCAACCAACTTTCCACAAAGAGAAAAGGCAATAACCCACCTATCTCTCGCATACTTGGTTTTAGAGATGGAGTCTGCCGGGAATTACAAAATATACGTTCTGTAATGTATATAAATGCCTTTTTCATAATTTGTCATGTATATGTATATCTTTCAGTGAGCATGTGTGGCGTAGCGTTAGTGAGATCGATCACAACCTAACAGTACTTGGTTCAAACTCTTCGGAGGGCATTTTGGAAGCACATTTGTTCCTGTGGATGTTTACGAGCAATAAACAAATACACTTCAATGTTTAGAAAGCAAAGAAAACTACTCAACGTTTAAGTGGTGCCTACAAAAATCAGCGACTCGTTTACTGTGGTGCATGGCGACGTCCTGTATAGGATATGCTACGATTTTCATTCACACTTTTATCAGAATGTCAAATATATAGGATATTGTTTTTGTTGTTAATGGCACCAGTATAGTTTAAGTAAACTTCAACAGAAAGGAAGCACACAGAAAAATATTAGATTTATCTGTCACATAGAAGATCAAAGACAACAGTTGAACTAGTGGCGGTTTGTCATTAAAGGCCATTAGGACCGGGTCCAAGCAAAAATAATTTATAGCGTGTATTTATTATTTTATAAACTGTTTATTCATAACGATTACTTTTAACTTATTACTAATTAGCTTTGAAAGTTGAATATCTTCCCAGATTAGACAAATAATATTAAATACTAAAATATAACCAAAACAAAAACCATGATTTTTCCAAAAATGTTTGTCTCTCCCACCAACAAACATTATTACGAGCCGCCACTGAGTGTGACCAATTGCTTCAAAACAGAAGTTACCCGCCGCGCATTCATTCCAAGACGCAATACAACATCCGCAGGGACAACATTGATAGAATTGAGATTCTGAAATTCTCGTCGTACCCACCTTTCCAATAAAAAATAAATAATAAAAGTGTTTTTCTTCTTCTTCTTCTTTTTTTCTTCCATCGACCTCTTGTTAACAACTCTGTGTGATTTGTATGTGATCTGAGACTAAGAGCGATTGTACGTTATACCAATTATGTGCCTACAAGTAGGCCAGCACATCCGATTACTGCGATGCTTTTTATTTGTAAGGGTAGCTTCTCTAGGTTCTACATCAGTCGCCTCTTACGACATGTCTTGTAGGTCGCAATGGTACTATTTTTGCTTCCTTGAGGGACCCGGCACCACACAGGCGAAAGTGTTTGAAATTTAAAACTGTGTTTCTCAACATCACTTGTATGCTCAACAGTGTTTCTCAACATCACTTGTATTCTCAACTGTGTTTCTCAACATCACTTGTATTCTCAACTGTGTTTCTCAACATCACTTGTATGCTCAACAGTGTTTCTCAACATCACTTGTATGCTCAACAGTGTTTCTCAACATCACTTGTATGCTCAACAGTGTTTCTCAACATCACTTGTATGCTCAACAGTGTTTCTCAACATCACTTGTATGCTCAACAGTGTTTCTCAACATCACTTGTATGCTCAACAGTGTTTCTCAATATCACTTGTATGCTCAACAGTGTTTCTCAACATCACTTGTATTCTCAACTGTGTTTCTCAACATCACTTGTATGCTCAACTGTGTTTCTCAACATCACTTGTATGCTCAACAGGTGGACAAGTTGAATAATTTGGAAATAAATTACAGGTGACAACAAAACCGATATATATATATATATATATATTAAACACAACAAAAATGTCATTATATGCGATAACTGTAACAAAAATTACCATTATATAAGATGAATACAATAAAAATTATAGTTGGCTGAAATCGGATACACATGTCCTAAACGTGTAGAAGTCTATGCGTTTAGGAGCCTACCAAACCAATGTGCAACGTATACACGTTCTTGGCAAAGATCAAACATATCACAAAGATTGATTACAATTTTGCGTAAAGAACGAACGCAAAGAAGAATAATAAAAACTATGCTTGTATGTGATAATTTATTGATGCTGCAAGTTTGCAATCTTTAATCCCTGTAGTTTTATGAGAGTTCAGCTCAACTAGAAATTCTCGGAAATCAGACCACCCTCGTCACGTGACCCTTGTTAGATAAGACAAATTCATTTTTTGTAAAAACACAAGTTTTGTCCTATATTATATTAAACGCTATAGAATATTAACTCATTCGTCTATCTGAGCCGATAGACTTTCTTACAATACTTTTTGTAATGTGACCCAAAGCCATTATACTAGCTAATTTTGTATACATTGCATGAACCCTACCTGAGCAGGAGTCGCCGTAGCACTAAGCATATCACTACACGCCTAGAGCTTTTGGAGGTTTCTGTGTTTTAAAGAAAGCCGGATGCACCCCCACCACTGCACTATAGGAAAAACTGAAAATTCATAATTCCTGGGGTTCAAAGACAAAGACAAAGAAGAAGAAGAAGAAGTATACATTGCAGAATACATACATCTAGAGGTCAAATTAATTACGAAATGACAGGGTAAAATTATATAAACACTTCTCTTAAATAACTAACCATGGACCCTCGCCGGTGTTACAGAGTTTGTGCACTGCCGCTGAGATCTTCCTGTGTGAGAAAGAGATCAGAACACACATGGTTACTCACCGAAGTGCAATAATGATGGTCCAAACAATCAACAGAATAACCATGGACACATGAAGTGGCGTAAGATTGAAATAAAACTTACGGTGTCCAATCAAATATGCACTCGAGTCAGGCCATGTCAGCGGGAATTTCCGATTTCTTGATTGAGCTGAACCGTGGCAGCCGGCAGCATAAAATCAAATAGCTTAGCCGACAAATAGGAAATCCCTGTTTGATGGGGTCTGGTTTTATATATATTTGATAGAGCAGTACACACTTTATTTCAATTTTACTGAATATTTTGTGTAAAAAAAAAAAAAAAAGTAAAGGAACCCTTTCATAGACCGTGGTATATAGGGAAATACAGTGTTACGCCTGTATTTTTAATTGGCTGTCGGCACACGATGGGTGATGTGGCAGCATCACGCCGGCCGCCTTTACTTTCCCAGAGCATGTCTGGTACCCATTTGAGGCTGGGTCGACCTGAGAGCCGTCGCGGTCGGGAAAATTCCACGCGCACTGCGGAGTTGAGCCCAGACCACCAGCCTTGAGAAGCGAGTCACTGAATACTTTGAGTTCATAGTTATTTATTGATGAAAAGTGTTAATAATAATAGTGATACTACTTAACTTGAAACTTAACTTGTAACTTAGCTTGAAACTTAACTTGAAACTTAACTTGAAACTTAACTTGTAACATAATATATAACCTTGATTTAGCATGTTGTGTTGGTTTTAAAATGAATTTGTCTATATACAATAATATTGGAATGCAAGGATCACGAGACAGTTGTGGTCTCATTTTCTAGAATTTTTATCTGAGCCTGCCGACCGTAGTTTTATCCGAGGTCATGGTTGAACCTTCATTGGTTGCATAGTTTCGCTGCAATCTGAACTTTCTCAGAAAAAATACCGGAAGATCTAATACAACTCGTAACATTCATTATTAACGGAGTATTTCACAAAACCACATGCTATCTTAAGAAAAGGTTAATTGCATACCCTTTACAGGACTTTGCGAATCAACCCCCAGCTTTTTAACGCTGTTTGTGATTTTTCTAGGCATTATTACATTCAGTAGTTTGTCATTGCTTTCTGAACGGATGGTACCATCCTCCTTTTGTAAAAATCCACCCGGAACAATTTGCAGATAAAGCTGTCAGCAGCGGGATTTGAACTCAACATCAGAGTTAATAGATTTGAGTCATTATCCCCTAAGTCACGGACACCACTGAAAAACAAGTATTAAATCATCCGGAAAATAAAAACTAGGAATTTGAGAACGAAATTGACTAAATTAGTATCGCAAATAAAAACACTTTGCGGAAGACATCGGGTTCAAGAATCGAAGTAACTTTGAATTAATTTCTTTCCTGCTAAGTTTGATAATATGTTTCAGAATATACAAAAGTCTAGTACCTGGAGAACTACACATTACTCTTTTGTATGGCAAACAGAATGTTAAAGAGAACTTGTACGAAGGAAGAGGAAGTGTTGGGGACTGACTGTCAACGAGAGAGACTTAAAACACTTCCTGTATGAGAAAATAAAAGCCTGACCTACATGTATATGGTATAAAACACAGTAGAGGCCTAATTTCAACAGGGGTTTAATGTTAGTCGATATTGTTAAAGTTCAATTATATATATATATTACAATAACAAGGAACAAATTGATCGCAACAAAGAACGAACACGAAGAAGAAGAAAGACTCGTTTGTATATTATAAAAGTGGCAATACAATTGTCAAAGCAACATCAGCTTTTAAAAGTCTTAATAAAATATGGAACTGCAAGTTATATAGTATTAAACTAAATTACGAATTTTCAATTGAAATGTTGTATCAATCCTAACATATGCCAGCGAGAGTTGGAAAATGACTAAAGATATAGAAAGCAAGTTGAATGCATTTGAAAATAGATGTCTGCGAAAAGTAATGAACATAAAATGGAACGAATTCAGGAGAAGTTTAGTTTAGTTTAGTCGTCGGATCACCCTCACTGCACGTCGAACAAATTAGTCCATAAGTGCCCCGATCTCTCCCTCAGTATGTCCATCAGCTGTGGCGACTAACGACACCGGTTCTTTGTTGATTTACAATTCTTCTTTGTCTGCCAGCATAGCGTTCTTGTCGAGCTCACCACACTTAACTTTGAGTTCTTGCAGTCTGGTTAGTGTTGTGATTCACCGCTATTACGTGAATCATGTACACGCCCTCTCTCCCTTAAGGAATTTATAATATCAGCCTGGTCCATTGCTCGTCCGCTTTGGACAGCAGCCATACCTGCAAGCCTATCCGCACATTCATTCCCCTTACACCTGCATGCCCTGGCACAAAAATAAAATTGATCTTTGTCAGCTTAGACCTCCCCAGCGATTCTATCCAATGTCTCCTAGCCCATCCTGTTTCAATCTTCCTGAGCATACTCATTGAGTCACTGAGAAAATATGCATGGATAAAAGTCTGTGATTCTAGCCAAATCATCGCTTTGGTAACCGCCATGATTTCCATAGTGAGACTGCTCGTAGTCACGGCAAAACCACCACTGTCTTCCTTCACAACATCACCTCCGACCTTAGCAGTGAAAGCCCACGAGCTCCGCACATGTCGAATCACCGAACCATCCGTATAAATGATTACATCATGCTCAGATGCGTTCTCAGAAATTAATGCCTGAATCTCTGCCTCCACGACAAGTGGGTTGTGTTGCCTGCATTCTTTATCAAGTTCGATGCATACAGAAAAGGATGTAGCGATTCCTGTTGGCACTGGTATCCATTCTTCACCGGGATCAATATCTTCAAGTGTACACACCTGCTCAATACAGTCCTCGGCCTGATACATCCAAGATTTTCCTCTTTTTAACCTATTTCCTTTTTGTCTCTTATTTCCAAGTGCAGAGGATGTTGTGTGTCAGCATTGACTCGAAGGTATGCTCGTGCACGGCTCATCAGTATTCTATACTCCATAGTAGGATAATTCAGGAGAAGTGATGAAATCAGAGAAATGTCTGGTCAACCACTAGTGACAACTGTTATAAGAAAGAGAAGATGGAGATATGTTGAACACACCTTGAGGAGAAATGATCAACGAATATCAAAGCAGGCATTGAAGTGTGATGCAAAGGGTTCAAGAAAGAGAGGTCGACCTAAGGAGACCCTGAAACGAACTTTGCTGAGAGAGGTAAGAAATATCGGTCTCAGTTCTATGGAGGAGATTGATCGAGTTGCCCAGGATAGAGCAGTATGGAGAAATTGCTTGCAGGCCCTATGTAACGGTGCGAGAGGAATTATTATTATTATTATATGTGGAGAACGAGAGGTAGAATGGCTAAACGTTGTGGATTTTGATACAAGAATTTCGTATTCGACCTCACAGTAAGGTAACCTAGTTATTTTTCTTTCTGTTGTGAACAAAATAAATTTGACCACCTTTAAATGCGTGGCGACAGCTTCGGCCAAGCGTTTTAAATTTCTTTCCTCTATATATTCCTCCCAGATCATTATTTGAAAATGAGAACATAGCGCTGTAAGTAAAACACATCTGTAGAGCTTTATATAAGCTATGTATGTGACTGGTTGGACATATTTGAGTGTTACTTTACAAGCACTAGAGTGGAGTTAGCAAGGAAAATGAAAAAGGGAATTCCTAAACAGACATCTAGATGGAATCTTCTTGAAGAACTAAAGGATGCTAAACCATATTGGTAGTCAATACGGAAAGCAGCCAGATATAGGGCAATGTGGTGAACAACTTTTGAGGCTCTATGCCCCATGGGAAGGGAGAAAAACGTAAAAGTAATATATCATTTATATTCTTTGAAGTAAGTAAAATCACAAGATTTTCGGTATTCGAAGCTTCTACTTTTGTTACAAGTGCATCAATTTAAATACCTCGGAGTCATGGTAACATCAGATGGCAGATCAGAAATAAAGAACAGAATAGGACAAGCGAAAACATCGTTCCTGAAAATGAGAAGCATTATCTGCAACAAGTCCTTGTCAATTGTGATCAGACTGCGAGTTATTCAGTGCTACATAGAACCAATACTGACATATGGATGCGAGTCATGGACAATGAACACACAGATCGAACAATTTCTGAGGGCCACAGAAATGTGGTTATACAGAAGAATGATGAGAATCCCATGGACTGCTAAATGACTAATGTTGAGGTGTTGAATGAGATCAAGACACAGAGAAAACTTATCATCAATATAAGAAAGATCATCATTTTTCGGACATGTGATGAGGAGGGAGGTTTAGAACACATTATGACAACCGGTAAAATCGAGGGTAGAGGAGACAGAGGAAGACAGAGAAAGACAATTTTGAATAGCCTGACTCATGGCACAGTCTTATCTTATCTTATCTTAACCACATTTGCCCTGAAGCGACGTGGGGAGAGTTAGTTTTCTATCTTGTGCAAGGTGTGTTGCGATTGACGTTGTCAGTCCATGCTTTTGCAGGGACTCTGAGATGTTATCTATCCATCGTGTTCTTGGCCTTCCTCGTGCTCTGCGCCCTGAGTGTTGATTATTATAGGCACGTGATGGTAGTAAATGTTGTTCCATTCTCATTAGATGACCGAACCACTTGATTCTTTCCTTCTCGATGTACTGCATGCATGGTATAGTACCAACGATGTTTCTGATATTCTCGTTTCTCACTCAATCTCTCCTTGTAACGTTGATAGCTTTTCATAGACATCTCATTTACAGTCTCAAAATCAGTGATGCCCCTTGACAGAAGTTGGGAATAAATGATCGCCTGCTCCTGTAGGCACATGACAGATGTAATGTGTGACTTTGTTAAAGTTTCTAGAATTTCTGGCTTTACTGATGCTTTATCACAACCTTTTCTCTAAAAATTTCAAATGTTTTTGAAACAAGTGAGGATGGATGTGCCTAGTGTGCATCTAAAAGAACAACTTGGTTAGAATTTTATCCTGCAAGAATGTCGTTTCTCACAAGCCTAGTATTGTCAAAATGGTAAAACACTGCCAATGTTGAGTCCATGAAATCAATTCTTATATATCCACATCTCAAAGTGAATCAATTTGCTCAACTGCATGTTCATTGTCCATCATCCTGTAAGCAAAACTTTAAAAAATAGGATGAAAGCAACAATTCTCTAATTTTTAACCGTCGTGTAATGTTGATGCTATTAACATAGGAAACCATCTTTGCCATCCTTTCTTCCCTCTTTTGAAGTTCTGTTAAAACATTCCACTCACTGTGATTAACACTACCTAAGAAACAGTTAACTAACAAAACCTTGCTTTCTTGACATTTAATTTTCAGATGGGTATTTTTATATTCATTTGATGGTTTTTCATTTCAATGTTGATTACCATGGTTTTTATTTCAGATAATGTCAACCTACTTGTATCTTATTTTCAATTGGTCCACTAATTCTGTGATCTTTTTCGATGTTCTGCTACCAAAATTGTTTGAACATTGTATATCTTAGAGTTTTTTTAAATATTTTCCATTGATACTATGAGTCCAGGTAATCCACTTCTCATTTTGATTACTACTCCTTCATGCCTAACTGGACTTTCATCGCCATAACTGGATTTCCTCGCCATAACTGACTCTTGCCTCAACGCATAACTGGACTAGCTCATTTGCCATAACTGGACTGTCTGTTGCCTATCTATGCCATTTAATGTAGTCTGATATCATCCCTCATCCCGAGGAAATTATGTAATATATGGATTAACTTTAATTTAGACGTCAAACTTAACTCGACAACTTAGATATTTTTCCTTGATACTTTTATGAGTGAAACTTATGAACTAAGTATTACTCTTTCTCTGCCTTATTTTTCTAAAGCCAAACTGTTCTTCCACTTCATATAAATATCTTGTTTTTAATACTTTCAGTATGATCTTGAGTAATATTTGTTATTGTGCTCATCAGCTAATTGTCCTATAGTCTGTGCACTCCTGTGCTTTGGGCTTTTGGGTAGTGGTATGAATACTGATGTCTTCAAGTCTCTTGGTATATATCCTGTGTATATATATCATTTACAGTAGAGCGTCAATATCTGAGTTGATAGCAAACACCTTGACAGAGATTTGTGGAGATAAATGATCGCCTACGCCATCCTGTACGGCACATGATGATGATGACAATGATGATGACTTATGTTATAAGTTTTTAGAATTTGGTTGGCTATTAAGTGATGTGTATGGGATGTACACGGAACCATTTTTTCATACCTCGAAGATATTACGAAATACGGTGTTCGGATTAGAAACGAAGAAATCAGAAGAAGACTGGATGTGAAACCCTAGTCGTGCAGGTCATAAAAGAACAACAGGTTAAATGGTTTGGACACCTGACAAGAATGTCCTGGTATTGTCTACCACAGAGAGCCACACAGAAAAAGTATAATGAGTACAGAGCAAGAGGAAGACCACGCACAAGATGGAGAGTCAACACCGAGAACAACCTTAAGAAAATGAATAACAACTTACAAAGTGAATTAATTAGAACAAGAACATACAAGATCACTACACCCCCCATCCCCCATCCCTGTAAACAAATACTTCTATAAAAAAGTAAAGGGTGAAAGACAAGAACAAGGTGTTCGGCTGTATTTTTAACCGTCGGCGGCTAACGACGGTTGATGTGGTTAACATCACGCCAGATGCCATCTTTTCTTCCCAGTCCTTTTCTTTGCACCCAAGTGAGACTGGGTCGACTTGAGAGCCGTTACTGTTGGAATATATTCCACTCCCACTGTGGAATTGAACCCCGACCCTACTCTAAGAAACAAGTTAACTAACAAATACCTTACTGCGGTTGTCTTTTTGACATTTAATTATTTCAGATGGGGTACGGCTACTGCGGTTATATTATTTCAGATGGGGTACGGCTACTGCGGTTATCTTATTTCAGATGGGGTCAGGCTACTGCGGTTATCTTATTTCAGATGGGGTACGGCTACTGCGGTTATCTTATTTCAGATGGGGTACGGCTACTGCGGTTATCTTATTTCAGATGGGGTACGATACCAAAAATTGTTTGAGAAACATTGAGTTAAATTACATAGGAGTTTCTTGTAAGCATATTTGCATAGTCGATACTATCAGTTCAGGTAATCAAAACAACTTCTCATTATTGCCATAAGTGGACTACTCCTCATCGCCATAACTGGACTTTTCATCGCCATAACTGGATTTCCCATCGCCATAACTGGACTACGCCTCAACGCCATAACTGGACTACGCCTCATCGCCATAACTGGACTACGCCTCATCGCCATAACTGGCCTACTCCTCATCGCCATAACTGTACTACTGTATGAAATACCACTAAACATAACCTGAAGGAAATATGAATGTCAATATATGGCCAGAGTTTGAATCTCTACAGACGTCAACATTAACTGGGCAACTTAGATATATTTTCTGATGACTGTGATAGGTGAAATTGTATGGAACTATAGTATTAACTCTTTCCACGCGGAGTTATTTTCTCCATTTTTAAGCAGTTAATTCAAGGAAGGTAAAAAATAAAATAAAATTTAAAAAAACGATCACAACTACTTGTCAATAAATAGACATATATATATTATTATATACTGAATTGAAGAAAACTGGACTACCCAATAAAATAACAAGGTTGAAAAGTAGTCGAAGTAAAACAGTAGAAGTAAAACTAGAAAGACTTCTTATAAGGAAAGCAACTCTATGGCGCAGTGTGCGGCTAATAGCGTGGAGTCCTTATGTGGTCACCAGTTGGGAAAAGAAAACGTGGAAGACCTAAGACCACTCTTCGAAGAACAGTCCTACAAGAAAGTAAACTATTGGGATGTAAAACCATACAAGATCTCCAACTGCTAGCAACGAACCGCATCACATGGAGATCTCTCTCTCGATCACCGCCTAGATTGATAAACCAACTTTTATCATGAATTCTACTGTTGCTGTCATGTCCGCCTTTTCACAGTGACACAGGCTAGTTGTGCCAATTTTAAATTTGTGAAACGTGGGCTCTAAGTTACATGGAGATCTAAAACCTCTGCTAGCCCGTCTGCCCAGCGTGTTCGTAGCGCGTTGGACTACGGGTGACTATCCTCTGTGTGTGCGGGTTCAATTCCGCGGGATGGCAGAAAAAGCCACAGATTCCCCAGATTTACGGTGTTCGTGCACCGAACCGAAGGGTTACGATGTCCATGGCACAGAGCCGAAGAGCTGAAAAGCTCAAGTGCTTCTGGATCGGAAAAAAAAAAAAAAACCTCTGCCTATGTGCTGCCTTTGGCACGAAAGGAACAAACAAACTATTGTATTAAGTCATAAATACATATATATGACCTTGTTCGTCTTTACAGTCAGTCAACTGGCAAGTTGACTGATTGATTGATAGATAGGACCATCATCATTGCACTTCGGCGAGTAACCATATGTACTCCTATCTCTATCTACGCAGGAAGATCTCAGCGACAGTACACGAACTCCGTAGCACCGATGAGAGCACCAGATGAAATATAGAAGATGGTGACAATATTTTGATGAAATTTTATTTGTTAATCTTTTCTAAGGAATCTTGCCCGGGCAGCGGCTTTCCAGCCTCTCTTCTCGATTGTAAACTGCAACTGGTTCTTTAACGTACGTGACTTGAACACGGGACCAATGTTTTATCGTCCGTCTCCGATAGTATAAGAAACTCTCACTTACACTGAGATCAGAAAAACATCCAGATTGCTCCACGAGGAAGCAAACCTGGTACGTTTGGCACGAGAGACGAGGCACCTAACCTCTACGCCACAGAAACTCACATTAACCCTTTAACTGCTAAGGACGTATATATACGTTTTTTCATTCACTTCTAAAGATGCATTAACTCGTCTGCTATTATCTCTCCTCTGTGGGCTAAAGACATTTTAACACGTTATACATTGCTATTGTCACTGATATAGGCGTACATTCACGTTTGTGACCTAAAAAGAGTATCTATTTTTAGCTCAGCCTTCGGAAAGTATGTAGCAGCGAAAGGGTTAAATAAACAGTGAGAGTAAGGATTGAAGAAGAGGAGCAAACAAGAGAATAGAAAGAATATTTGAAGAAAAAAAACCCACAGGAAAACAGACACATCGTCTGGCTCACCACTCACGTGACTGCAACTCTTCCTAGAATTAAGATGTTCCAGAAAGATATTGAGAAAACTCTCTTTAAGAATCAATTATCCCTCCAAACCCAAGCGCTTCGTTACTTTTCCATTATGCTCTACTTTGACCTTAGGCTAATGTCCCTCTATTTTATTATTCTCTGGAAATGCAGTATGTCTGGGGATGGCAAACATGCCCCAAGATCGTCCAACTATGGCACCGTTATTAAGGAAGGTCCCTGTTATTGAAGAAGTGTAACAGACTGTAAGAACAAGATCATGGGAGAGAATTCAGATACATCGTTTGATTTTTATACCTCTCTCTCTAGTTTTGTCTCTGTCTCTCTCATTCTCTCTATAGTTTTTTCTCTCTAAATTTTGCATATCCCTCTCACTCTTTAGTTCTCTCTCTCTAGTTTTCTCTCTTCTCTTCTATCTGTTTCTAGTTCTCTCTCTCTCTCTATTTTTGTTCTCTCTTCTCTCTTCCCATCTTTTTTTCTATCTCTAGTTTTCTTCCTTCTAGTTTATATACTCTCTCTTTCTCTATCTCTCAGTTGTGTATCTCTGACTCTCTCTCTTTCTCTAGTCTTGTATCTCTCTAGTTTTGTATCTCTCGCTTTATCTCTCTCTCTCTAGTTTTGTGTCTCTCGCTTTCTCTCTCTCTCTCTAGTTTTGTATTTCTCGCTTTCTCTCTCTCTCTCTAGTTTTGTATTTCTGCTTTCTCTTTTTCTCTAGTTTTGTATCTCTCAGCTTTCTCTCTCTCTTCTCTCTCTCTAGTTTTGTATCTCTGCTTTCTCTCTCTCTCTAGTTTTGTCTTCTCTCTAGTTTTGTGTCTCTCTCTCAGTTTTGGGTCTCTCGCTTTCTCTCTCTCTCTAGTTTTGTATCTCTCGCTTTATCTCTCTCTCTCTAGTTTTGTATCTCTCGCTTTCTCTCTCTCTCTCTAGTTTTGTATCTCTCGCTTTATCTCTCTCTCTCTAGTTTTGTATCTCTCCTTCTTCTCTCTCTAGTTTTGTATCTATAGCTTTTCTCTCTCTCTCTAGTTTTGTATCTCTCGCTTTCTCTCTCTCTCTAGTTTTGTATCTCTCGCTTTCTCTCTCTCTCTTATATATATATATATATATATTTTTGTATCTCTCGATTTCTCTCTCTCTCTCTAGCTTTGTATCTCTCGCTTTCTCTCTCTCTCTCTAGTTTTGTATCTCTAGCTTTCTCTCTCTCTATATATATATATATATTTTTGTATCTTTCGATTTCTCTCTCTCTCTCTAGTTTTGTATCTCTCGCTTTCTCTCTCTCTCTCTAGTTTTGTATCTCTCGCTTTCTCTCTCTTTTCTCAGTTTTGTATCTCTCGCTTTCTCTCTCTCTCTTTCTCTCTCTCTAGTTTTGTATCTCTCGCTTTCTCTCTCTCTCTCTAGTTTTGTCTCTCTCTCTCTCTCTAGTTTTGTTCTCTCTCTCCTAGTTTTGGTCTCTCGCTTTCTCTCTCTCTAGTTTTGTATCTCTCGCTTTATCTCTCTCTCTCTAGTTTTGTATCTCTGCTTTCTCTCCTCTAGTTTTGTATCTCTCGCTTTATCTCTCTCTCTCTAGTTTTGTATCTCTCGCTTTCTCTCTCTCTCTAGTTTTGTATCTCTAGCTTTCTCTCTCTCTAGTTTTGTATCTCTCTCTTCTCTCTCTCTCTAGCTTTGTATCTCTCGCTTTCTCTCTCTCTCTCTATATATATATATATATTTTTGTATCTCTCGATTTCTCTCTCTCTCTCTAGCTTTGTATCTCTCGCTTTCTCTCTCTTCTCTCTCAGTTTTGTATCTCTAGCTTTCTCTCTCTATTATATATATATTTTGTATCTTTCGATTTCTTCTCTCTCTCTAGTTTTGTATCTCTCGCTTTCTCTCTCTCTCTCTAGTTTTGTATCTCTCGCTTTCTCTCTCTCTCTAGTTTTGTATCTCTGCTTTTCTCTCTCTCTAGTTTTGTATCTCTCCTTTCTCTCTCTCTAGTTTTGTATCTCTCTTCCTTCTCTCTCTCTCTAGTTTTGTATCTCTCGCTTTCTCTCTCTCTCTCTAGTTTTGTATCTCTAGCTTTCTCTCTCGCTCTCTCTAGTTTTGTATCTCTCGCTTTCTCTCTCTCTAGTTTTGTATCTCTCGCTTTCTCTCTCTCTTTCTCTCTAGTTTTCAGCAGATGGAGTGACATTTCAACGAAGAAACAGTTGCAATGAGTGAAGAAGAAAAATCTAAACTTTGAAGTTTCGCGACGACTGAACTAGCCATGGTCATAAAACTCACAGACACATGTCTCACCATGTCCTACACCGTCATTAAACTCCACAGACACATGTCTCACCATGTCCTACACCGTCATTAAACTCCACAGACACATGTCCCACCCTGTCCTACACCGTCATTAAACTCCACAGACACATGTCCCACCCTGTCCTACACCGTCATTAAACTCCACAGACACATGTCTCACTCTGCCCTAGACCGTCATTAAACTCCACAGACACATGTCTCACCCTGTCCTAGACCGTCATTAAACTCCACAGACACATGTCTCACCATGTCCTAGACCGTCATTAAACTCCACAGACACATGTCTCACCCTGTCCTACACCGTCATTAAACTCCACAGACACATGTCTCACCATGTCCTAGACCGTCATTAAACTCCACAGACACATGTCCCACCATGTCCTAGACCGTCATTAAACTCCACAGACACATGTCTCACCCTGTCCTACACGTCATTAAACCCCACAGACACATGTCTCACCATGTCCTAGACCGTCATTAAACTCCACAGACACATGTCCCACCATGTCCTAGACCGTCATAAAAGCGCTATTACAACAGTAACAACAGTATGGGTGTGAAGTATGGACATTTAATATAGCAGTGGAAAATCATATATGTGATTTCTAATATAAGTGTTATAGAAGAGTTCTCCGTATATCTTGGACAGAGAGAGAACAAATAGATCTATCCAGAAAGAACTCAAAATCAAAGAAAACTGGCTGATGCTACAAATAAGAAAGAGAAATTGAGATATTTTGGCATTAAAAGACATGAAAGGTGGAGAAGACCATCATGGAAGAGGCATACGGCAAAGAGAAGAAGAGGAAGACCACGAGAAGATGGATTCAGGTGTAACTGATGGTTGAACATGACGCTGCAAAGGCATCTGGCCTAGAGAGAGAAATTCCGGAGACTGTTGGGGTGACAAAGTTCTGCTCAGGACAAGCTCATGATGATGATAAACAACAGTATATAGTTGTATGAGAACTATCGTCATTACATTCCGGACATGTCTGAAAACAGCTTTGTGTTTAATTTCTGAGTACACTAGGAATTATATATGGCAGAGAAATTAATGCCCTTGACCCGGGACTGTCGTATGTGCAGGTCACTGATTTCATTTCCTCCCAAAATAAAAATAACTTTTGACTTTACATATGCATCAAATAATGGATGGCTCCCTAAATAGGAAATACACTTGTTTGTACTGTCATTCATTTATGGATTTACTTGACATGGAAATAATGTCACATTTATGACCTGACATTTCAGTATGTCATTCTTATGATTTCATTTTCTCAGAAATATTAAAGTATAACTTGACTCTGAGCATTTATGAACACACACAGAAAATGGGAAATGACATCTGGGAAATACATGTGATTCATTTATGTGATATTCACTGACATTTCGTTATCTAGCTTTAGTATTAGTAACTCTGAGATTTAGAACAACAGAAATGGGAAATGTTTGAGTAAACCAATTTAAACTTGAAATTTGAAAGAAACAGGTTGGAGTTGGTCGTTTCTTATTAACGTTGTGATGCTAATATACAAATAAAAAAATAATTTGATGTGTAATCGATAGTAAGAATCTTGTACTTTATAGAACTAAACAATTTGAAAAATCCATGTTTTTGACTAAAACTAAAATTTTGTAGAGAGCCTAACCCTTAACATTTTTTACTATTTTGACCAGAATTTTTCGACCGTAACGGCTCTTAGGTCGACCCAGCCTCAATTAGGTACAAGGAAAAACACTGGGAAGTAAAAGCAGTTGGTGTCATGTTGACCACATTACCCATCGTGTACCGATGTTCAATGAAACATACGGAGCTAACAACATATTATTCAATATACCTGATGTATAATAGGTCCTTGACCTTTTACTATTACTAATTTGACGTGGACATAATGTCGCGTGTACTTGATGATGAGGAGCTGTCAGAGGATGCCCCGATTCTCGTCAAACAGTGCTATGTACTGAACAAAGACAGGTATAGGCAGTATTACATAAGTAGTGAAAATTAATTATAAAATATGAAAATAAACAACACTCGACGTTTCGATGCTAGACCTTTATCAAGAACAAATATGTACACAAAACTTAATAGCAGTCACCAAAACGATTTTCTCCAGATCTGATTTGATCCGGTCTGACCACCTCATATTTGTTGATTTTCGTACATCGCATTATTATATATTCGCTGCTACCTCCTTTCTGCTATCACCTGTGTTATTTTTATTTGTAATCTCCCTTAGTACTACAGTTATCTCTGAGTTCAATATTCACCATCCTTCTACTTGTATTTTTCCATTATGCCGTTCTTTCGCTTTACATCATTAGTTAGTATTATGTTTTAGTTAAGTTTTGTGTACATATTTGTTCTTGATAAAGGTATAGCACCGAAACGTTGAGTGTTGTTTATTTTCATATTTTATAATTAATTTTTCACTACTTATGTAATACTGACAAGCAGGCATTGAAGTGGGATGCAAAGGGTTCAAGAAAGAGAGTCGACCTAAGGAGACCTTGAAACGAACTTTGCTGAGAGAGGCAAGAAATATCAGTCTTAGTTCATTGGATGCGATTGAGCGAGTTGACCAGGATAGAGCGGTATGGAGAAATTACTTGCAGGCCCTATGTAACGTATAACGGTACGAGAGAAATTATCATTATGTAATACTGCCTATACCTGTTTTTGTTCAATCGCCTATATACTAATCCTAACTGTACTGTCTCTTCTTGATGGTGTTTGTTGGAATGCTCATGAATTGGCATTCGGAATGCGATAAACATGAAGTAAAGATTAGATACAGGACAGACGGTAATATATTTAATTTCAGGAAATTAATATGCAACTGCCACTGTGATCTTTTGTGTAAGAAAGAAATCAGAGTACAGATGGTTACTCAATCAAGTGCAATGAGGTTAGTCTAATCAATCAATCAATCAATCAAACAATTATAATTGATTGATTGATTGATTGATATGATTATCCTCATTGCACTTCAGCGAGTAACCATTTGTACTCTGTTCTCATTCTTACACAGAAAGATCTCAGTGACAGTGCACGAACTGTGTAGCAATGGCGAGGCTCTTTTCTAATGAATTTTACCCGTGCAGCTGCTTTCAACCTGCTTTTCTCGATTTTGAACTGCCAAGGGTTCTTTTACTTGCTTAAAGTGAACACGGGACCTACGTTTTGTCGTCCGTTTCCGATAGTACTAGGAACTCGATTTCACCTACACTGAGATCATTGATCTCTGGAAAATACCCCGATGGCTCCACGTGGGAGCGAACCCGTTACCTTTAGCATGAGAGACGAGCACACTTAACATCTACGCCACAGAGAGCCTTTATATGTTTACTTGTCTGTAGCCTAAGAAACACCAAGAGACACAAGAGTATATATAGCTTGTGTTCTCAGCACTCTACTGTATGGTAGTGAGACATGGACCACATATGCTAGACAAGAACATCGCCTCAACACCTTCCACATGGGGGTCTCTGTGGCTGAGTGGTTAAGCCATTTGCCTTACGAGTCGAAGGTCGTGGGTTCGAATCCGGACCGCGGCCTTCTATTCACGAGTGCAGTTTTTTCCAGAGACCCCTAGGATTGTTGCCGGAGCTACGGAGTTCGTGCTTGTGCAATACTCTCGGCAGGTGGCGTGCCATTTCTGCGGAGAGGGACGAGCCATATGGGGTAAAACCCGATGCAATGAAGTCAATCCTTCGGCTTTAAAACCCTTTAAACCTTCCACATGTGCTGTCTCAGGCGAATATACAACATCCGATGGCAAGATCACATCTCCAATATAGAAGTCCTGGACAGTGCTGGCATTCCAAGCATGCACACTTTACTGAGTCAGCGACGTCTCAGATGGCTGGGACACGTGTGCCGTATGAGCGATGATAGAATCCCAAAGAACATTCTATATGGTCAACTCGCATCTGGTGCTAGACAGCATGGGCGCCCATTATTACGCTTCATTGACACCTGCAAGCGTGATCTAACTTCATGCGGCATAGACAAAGAACACTGGGAGCGGCTGACCAAAGACAGGCAAGCATAGCGAGCGGTAGTGAGGGCGGCTCAAAAGAAAAAACGAAAACGACATCACATGTGGAGGCAAAGAGAGCACAGAGGGCAGAGAGAACATCCCATGTATCGGCTCTAGTCTCCAGTTTTACCTGCAGAAACCGTGGCAAGGATTGTCACTCCAGAATAGGCCATTACAGCCACAGGAAACGTTGTGATTCAGCACAGAACATACTACGTGACGCAACACCTATTGTCTCTGAGACAAAGAGGCCAATGATGATGTCTGGAGTTAGTCTCTCTGTGTAGGATGTTTTATTTTTTCCGCAATGAATTCATAAGTAGTTTTACAATTATGTTATGTTGTGCGATGATGACATGGAATAGTCGGCATTCCCATGAGTGCTCTGTCCTCTGCTGCAGCAGCCCTCCCAAAGTCCACTTTCTTACTGTATCCATGAGATACATTATCCTTGAGGGGCACATGGGTGTTGTTGGCAATGAGAGAACAGACAGGCTGGCTCTGCCACCATATCGGTGCACATGGGTGTCGTTGGCAATAAGAGAGCAGACAGGCTGACTGGCTCTGCCACCATATCGGTGCACATGGATGTCGTTGGCAATAAGAGAGCAGACAGGCTGGCTAGCTCTGCCATAATATCGGGGCACATGGGTGTTGTTGACAATGATAGAGCAGACAGGCTGGCTGGCTCTGCCACCATATCGGGGCACATTGGTGTCGTTGGCAACGAGAGAGCAGACAGGCTGGCTGGCTCTGCCCCAATATCAGACGGCCAGCCACTGGGCCATGGAGTACCAAGAAAAGAACAGCATAACAGGTATACGAGTAGGCTCATCAATCAAAATAGAACTGGCACGGTCAGTCGCTGGACGCTGTTGGAGGTATTGCGAAGGAGATCGGAGCACCAATGAACATGTCCGGAGTGCAATGAAGATATTCCAAACTGAAACTGAAACTGAAACTGTATCCATGAAATGTTGATTAGTATATCTTCTCTCTCGTATGATTTGCTGTATCAGTCTCTAGCCTTCCTTCTGATCTATGTTTTAGTTTATTTAGTATTCCTTGTTTGTATGTGTCTTATTGAAAAAGACCTATGGTCGAAATGTGGGATTATAGTTAGTTTTATATTTAATTTAATTCTTACTTCATCATCAAATAGCTTGTCCTGAGCAGAACTTTGCCACCCCAACAGTCCTCCAGAATTTCTCTCTCATAGGCCAGAAGTCCTGCATCTGCAGCCGTTATGTTCAAACCATCAGTTACATCATGAATCCATCTTCTCCGCGGTATTCCTCTTCTTCTCTTTTCCGGTATGCCTCCTTTCATGATGGTCTTCTCCAGCCCTTCGTGTCTTTTTATATGTCCAAAATATGTCAATTTTCTCTTTCCTATTTATAGCATTAGTCAAAAATCTTACTTACTTATGTAACACTGTACACACGTGTCTTTGTTCTTAATTGCCAGTTTACTTAGTATTACCGCCGCCTCCCTACGGTTTTCTCCAGATCTGGGCCCGGTCTGATCACCTCAACCTTGTAGGTGTCCGTACTTCGCCGCTATCTACCACGAAGACGACACTGTCTGATATGTCCAAACTTAACTCATAATTCTCGTACACGTTCCAGTGTCTGAGACTCAACGAAATCAAATAAATGAGAGCGTACTGAATTAGAATTAGACATTGACATTTGCATGAGTCCAGATCTTGTGGTATCCACTATGAACAGTTAGATCCGATACCATGCTGCAGTGTAGTTCAATAGACGTGGTACCATCAAGTTGTCTGTTTGTAAAACAGATTGATTAATTTGATAGGAGCGTCATCATTGCACTTCGGTGAATAACCATGTGTGCAACGATCTTTTTCTTACACAGGAAGATCTCAGCGGCAGTGCACGTACTCCGATAGCGCCGGCGAGGTCTCCGATATAATTTAGAAGATGGTGAAGATAGTTTTGTAGAAATTTTTATTTAAAAAAAAACAATCTTTGCTATTGAATTTTGCCTGTTCAACGGCTTTCTAGTCTGTTCTTCTCGATTTTGAATTGCCTAGGGTTCTTTCCTTGTTCAATTTGAACACGGGATCTACGTTTTATCGTCCGTCTCTGATAGAACTAGGAACTCGTTCTCCCCTACACTGAGATCAGGGATCTCTGGAAAAATACTACACCAGCCACTACTACTTCTACCACTATTACTACAGCTACAACTACTTCTAACAAGTACTATTACTTCTACGTCAACCACTACAATTATTTCTACTACAACAACCATTACTACTTCTACTACTACTACTACTACTACAGTAACAACAGGTATTCAAACCTACCAGTTCATCATCATCAAACAGCTTGTCCTGAGCAAAACTTTGCCACCCCAACAGTCCTTTGGAATTTCTCTCTCATAGGCCAGAAGTCCTGCCTCTGCAGCCGTCATGTTCAGACCATCAGTTACATCCTGAATCCATCTTCTCCACGGTCTTCCTCTTCTTCTCTTTGCCGGTATGCAAAGGTCTTCTCCAGCCCTTCATGTATTTTTATATGTCCAAAATATCTTAATTTCTCTTTCTTATTTGTAGCATCAGCCAGTTTTCTTTGATTTTGAGTTCTTTCTGAATAGATTTATTTGTTCTCTTCTCTGTCCAAGATATACGAGGACTCTTCTATAACACTTTTATTCGAAAGAACATATATGTTTTTCCACTGCTTTATTAAATGTCCATGCTTCACACCCATACGTTGCAACTGGGAATATGCATGCTCTTAGTATTCTGATCTTTGTTTTCTTATCAGTTCCGTTCCATACTGTTTTTAGTTGTTTAATTTTTGTAAAGCCATGTTTGTTCTTCTTTTAATTTCCTTCATCCATTTCCATCTGTTGTTAGCAGTGAACCAAGATATTCACAACTGTTCACATTCAATCTGTTGTTAGTAGTGAACCAATATATTCACAACTGTTCACATTTCCATCTGTTGTTAGCAGTGAATCAAGATATTCAAAACTGTTGACATTTTCTACTTTCTCTCCGTTGATAAAAATATCACTTGTCATGTTCGTTTTATCTGTTGTCATTATTTTTGTTGTTGCCACTTTGAGATATAGATTTTATTTTTCGCTTTTATCTTTCACTTCTTCTAATAATTTCTCAATCCCTTTTTGGTATTTCTCTAGTTACTAGTAGAATAAAACATTACTAATGTTGTATATGTACAAATGTGTGTCTACTTGAATAAAACATTACTAATGTTGTATATGTACAAATGTGTGTCTACTTGAATAAAACATTACTAATGTTGTATATGTACAAATGTGTGTCTACTTGAATAAAACATTACTAATGTTGTATATGTACAAATGCGTGTCTACTTGAATAAAACATTACTAATGTTGTATATGTACAAATGCGTGTCTACTTGAATAAAACATTACTAATGTTGTATATGTACAAATGTGTGTCTACTTGAATAAAACATTACTAATGTTGTATATGTACAAATGTGTGTCTACTTGAATAAAACATTACTAATGTTGTATATGTACAAATGTGTGTCTACTTGAATAAAACATTACTAATGTTGTATATGTACAAATGTGTGTCTACTAGAATAAAACATTACTAATGTTGTATATGTACAAATGTGTGTCTACTTGAATAAAACATTACTAATGTTGTATATGTACAAATGTGTGTCTACTTGAATAAAACATTACTAATGTTGTATATGTACAAATGTGTGTCTACTTGAATAAAACATTACTAATGTTGTATATGTACAAATGCGTGTCTACTTGAATAAAACATTACTAATGTTGTATATGTACAAATGCGTGTCTACTTGAATAAAACATTACTAATGTTGTATATGTACAAATGTGTGTCTACTTGAATAAAACATTACTAATGTTGTATATGTACAAATGTGTGTCTACTTGAATAAAACATTACTAATGTTGTATATGTACAAATGTGTGTCTACTTGAATAAAACATTACTAATGTTGTATATGTACAAATTGTGTCTATTGAATAAAACATTACTAATGTTGTATATGTACAAATGTGTGTCTACTTGAATAAAACATTACTAATGTTGTATATGTACAAATGTGTGTCTACTTGAATAAAACATTACTAATGTTGTATATGTACAAATGTGTGTCTACTTGAATAAAACATTACTAATGTTGTATATGTACAAATGCGTGTCTACTTGAATAATTTCCACACAGAATTGTAAGTTGACAAAAAGATCAAATGATGGTCTATTGTCTTTCCCCAGGTGGATGTTGGAATTGGTTGTCCACTCTTGCCGTTAAGCGTAGTGGTGGGAGCTTTAATTTACGTTCTAGGGTCAGATGAGTCGCCCTTGTTGTGTTATATCCATGTTTATTTACTGTGGTCTTGATATTGTCTGTCCATCTTTTTCTTGGTCTTCCATAGATATAATGATACGAACTAAAATGCATTATTCTTCTCCTATTGTTGTTGTTGTTATATTGTTACCGGACTGTTGCAAAATTAGTCTGTTTAGGGTTTGTTTGGGTGCCCGTTCTGGGGCCTGTTCGGGACATGTTCTGAGGACCATTCAGGGCCTGTTCAGAAAACCTTTCGAATTTCTGTTTGGGAAGGGGGTTCTAGCGTTTGTTCTAATGCATGTTCAAGATCCTGTTCAGGGGGGATACAGTTCGGCAGGCTTGCACCAACAGCATCGATTGTCAGAAAGTTGAATATGGATATGTTAGACGTTCTTCGATTTCTCACTGACCGTCTCTTGTATGAAGACGCTAAAATTGATATTGAATCCAGCGATATCAGAAGCTTGTAATTACTTGTTATACAAACATAACTGGATGCCTGAGGGGTCGAATGAAGAGTGTATTTGTTCGAGCCACAGGTACCATATGTTATATCATCATCAGGTGTACCTGCCGGCTGGCGTATTCGATCATTGATCTCCACAAATCTCTGTCTATGGTATTTACTATCAACTCAGATGTTAACACTCTACTGTGCCATGAAGTCAGGTTATCCTAAATTTTCTCTCTCTGTCTTTCTCGGTCTTATTGTATTTAGTTACCTTTAATATCACAGTAAATGGGACTGATCTAAGACAAGTGCAGCAATTTAAATACCTCAGAGTCCTGGTAACATCAGATGACAGATGTCGATTAGAAATAAAGAGCAGAATAGGACAAGCGAAACATCATTCCTGAAAATGAGAAGCATTATCTGCAACAATTCCTTGTTAATCCCGATCAGAATGCGAGTTATTCAGTGCTACATAGACCCAATACTGACATACGGTTGCGAGTCATGGACAATGAACACACAGATCAAAAAATCTATGAGGACCACGGCGATGTGGTTTTATAGAAGAATTATGAGAATCCCTAGAACTGCTAAAATGACTAATGTTGAGGTGTTGAATGAGATCAAGACACAGAAAAAGCTTATCATCAATATAAGAAAGAGACAGTCATCATTTTCGGGCATGTTGAGGAGGAGGTTTAAAAACACATTGGACAACCAGTGAAATCGAGGATAGACGAGACAGAAGAAGACAAAGAGAACATTTTGGATATGCTGTCTTGCACAGTGAGCGTCAACATCTGAGTTGGAAACACCAACGCCAGAGATCTGTGGAGATCCATGATCAGCTACGCCAGCCGGCACATCTGTAATGACCTTAACATTTAGCTTGGAAGACTGAGCGCCTATATGTCTCCTAAAGCGCTACGATAACAGCTGAGTAAACAATACCGACCAACAAATTATTGCTTCGTTTCAAACACAGGTCACTAATCTCCGGTTTATTTATTCTATCCCATCACCACATTATATGATTATAACCCCGCTCAGGACAATCTTGTTTTGTTAACCATAATGACATGAACTTTAACACTGTTCAACAAATGTGCTCATTCATGCGTGGTTGCACAAAAAGTTCAATTTTTCTACTTAGTGAGTGACAAATTGCAACTGAATGCTTTTTATGACAGACGGTTTCATTCTATCGTTTTGTATTCAGATTTCTCTACTAAAATAGATTACAGAAATAAATAGTTTTATATTGCGTGTCTCACCGTGTGGTGCCAGGAGTTCTAGGGAAGCATAAATTAGTAACATTGCGACCTAAAAAGCATGTCGTAAGAGGCGATGAGGTAGGGCATAAGGAAGCTCCCCTGTAAATATATTTAGCATCACAGAAATCAGATCTGCTGGCCTACTTGCAGGCGCATCTGACACAACGTACAATCGTCCCTAGGCTCAGATCACATATAAATCACACAGAGTGGTTAACAAGTGGTCGATATGGAGCGTTGGAAGAAGAAGAAATATTACATGTCTGCAAAGCTTAAAATAAACGTATTCTAGTTTATCACTTTTACTCCAAAATTTTTGTTTTATCTCCAGAACATTTTTACTTCTTCTTCTTCTTTGTGTTCGGTTTCTTATGCTCCTAAACTATGAGATGGGTTGCCTCTATGAAGCTGCATGTCAGTTGGAGTTCCTCAAGAGTTCCCATAGCTTACTCTGTAGCTTCGTTCATGAGGTCATGTTTCATTTCGTTGGTGTATGATGTGGACATGACTGCAGGCTGTACTCTGGAGTCTGTGTTTCTGTGTGGCATGCACACTGTGCATTCTGAGCAGACTTTATTCTGTGCATGTGATGGTTGATGGTTAAACACTTGCCAATTATGATTATGCCACAAAATGCGTAGTGAACTCGTCACTCCCATGCGTACCTGGTTCCAAACTCAGTGGCGGGCACATTTGGAAGCAATTGGGTTCCTGATTGTTTACGAATAGAAAAAATAGACCACACCGTTCAAAAGCATAGCAAACTACTGAACGTATAAGTGGTGCCTAAGAAAATCGTCGACTCGTTTACTGATGTTGATGGCTACCTCCTGTAAAGAGGATATGCCACAATTTGTTCACAATGCGTGCATTTCGTTTTATTAAACTTCGATCAGATGTCACCCCTTGACGTACCGTCCACAAGGATTTAGAAACGGCAAGGAATTAAAAATATCATCAGATGATTTCAGCATCCTTAAAGATGCAGTGATAGACGTAACAGAGAACACACACACACACAACATGATGTTGCTTCAATGAACTAGAATCTATTGGTATTAATGTCAATTTATTCAACAAAGACTACCCACAAAACGTACATTTTTATCTTCATAGCAGAAGAGATGATGTCGTAATTCAGGTTCTTGATGAATCAAATTTGAAATATTATCAAATATAATTTACATACATCAAACTTATGTAGTCGCCTGTGTGTTGCGCCGAGCTTACAAGAGGAGCAAGAATAATATACTACGACCTACGAGATCTACATATATAGTTATAGTTACCCTCTCTTCCCACCTCCCATTTTTAAAATATTTCTTCAATGTACAAGTGTATTATCCCACTTTCGTATATTTATTAAAGTAGCCAAGTGTATTTACCACCCTGTGGTGTATTGATTCAATGTACAAGTGTATTTACCCCCCTGTGGTGTATTTATTCAATGTACAAGTGTATTTACCCCCCTTTGGTATATTTATTCAATGTACAAAGCGTATTACCCCTTTGGTATATTTATTCAAAGTACAGTGTATTTACCCCCTTTGTATATGTTGTCCAATGTAGCAAGTGTATTTATCCCCTTTGGTATATTTATTCAATGTACAAGTGTATTTACCCCCCTTTGGTATATTTGTCCATTGTACAAGTTGTATTTACCCCTTTGGTATATTTGTCCAATGTACAAGTGTATTATCCCCCTTTGGTATATTTGCCCAAAAGTACAAATTATTTACCCCCTGTGGTGTATTTACCCAATGTACAAGTGTATTTATCCCCTTTGGTATATTTATTCAATGTAAAGTGTATTTACCCCCTGTGTGTATTGATTCAATGTACAAGTGTATTTACCCCTGTGGTGTATTTATTCAATGTACAAGTGTATTTGTCCCCCTTTGGTATTTTATTCAATGTACAAGCGTATTCCCCCTTTGGTATATTTATTCAAAGTACAAGTGTATTTACCCCTTTGGTATGTTTGTCCAATGTACAAGGTATTTTATCCCCTTTGGTATATTTATTCAATTACAAGTGTATTTACCCCTTTGGTATATTTGTCCATTGTACAAGTGTATTTACCCCCCTTTGGTATATTTGTCCAATGTACAAGTGTATTTATCCCCCTTTGGTATATTTGTCCAAAGTACAAGTGTATTTACCCCCCTGTGGTGTATTTATCCAATGTACAAGTGTATTTATCCCCCTTTGGTATATTTATTCAATGTACAAGTGTATTACCCCTTTGGTATATTTGTCCATTGTACAAGTGTATTACCCCTTTGGTATATTTGTCCAATGTACAAGTGTATTTATCCCCCTTTGGTATATTTATTCAATGTACAAGTGTATTTACCCCCCTTTGGTATATTTATTCAAAGTACAAGTGTATTTACCCCCCTTTAGTATATTTGTCCAATGTACAGGTGTATTTATCCCCTTTGGTATATTTGTCCAATGTACAAGTGTTTTTACCCTTTGGTATATTTGTCCAATGTACAAGTGTATTTATCCCCCTTTGGTATATTTGTCCATTGTACAAGTGTATTTATCCCCCTTTGGTATATTTGTCCATTGTACAAGTGTATTTATCACAAATACAGATTTATTTTTGCAGAAAGAAGATTTCATTTAAACCAATCCCGTCAACTACTAGATTTCAAGAGCTTGGATTGAAGATTGGAGTGGCCGGATAAGAATAGCATATCAGTTATATGAGTAGGCTCATCAATCAACATCGAACTGGTACGGTGAGTCGCTGGACGCTGTAGACGATATTGCGAAGGAGATCGGAACACCTATGGACATATCCGGATTGCAATAAAGATATTCCAAACTGAAACTTAAATATTAACATTTATCCCCCTTTGATATATTTCTCACACACAGCTATTCCAGTAGTGACTAAAAGACAGATTATAAATTCAGTCTTTATACCAACACTGTGCTACCAGAGCCAAACATGGGCTCTGACAAAGAACAAGAAGGAAAATTACCACATGCAGGAAGAGATGCCTGAGAAAGCAGTAAATAAAACAAGAAAAAGACCATATAAGAAATGAGAAATTAGAAGAACAGTCGGAACAACACCTGCTATTAGATTTATTGAAAACAGAGACTCAAATGGTTTGGCCACTTGGTCAGAATGAACCCGAATACACCAGTTGCAAGAGCACACAACCTGAAAATGGAATCATCAAGAGGAAGGGGCAGACCAAAAAAAGATGGGTTGATGGAGTTACAGACATCTTAAACTCCACAATACCACACCATATCAAGCGACCGAGCGTGCATTATCTCGTAAACCGATCATCAGTTAAACCTGCTACGCCTAGCGGCAAAAGCGTGAAGGACAAAAGAAAGAAAAAAGATATATTTCTCACACATACAGGTCTATTTACCTCCCATCTGTATAATTTAACCCGATATTAATATTTACTTTTTAAAATCAGTCAAGATTTCAGTTCAATAATAATTCCCTCACTCAAACAATGATAACCGGTGTCAGATGGAAACTGTCTCCATCGATTTTATTCCTTTTAAAAATGCATCCTCCTTTTCCCCAAGAACCACTTTTTTCGGCTGTCTAGACCAATAATGTTAAATTACCGATGTCGTTTAAGTCATGAACAGACTACATAATAGTACGCCGCTGACTGTTGATGACGCACTTCAGGGAAAACTTTATTCAAAGGCGGATTCCATTATATGCTGGTTTATTTCGTTCTGTCAACATGGGCGGGCATTCAGAATTTTTATATAGATCTTTTATATACATATTTTATAGACATTTACGAGGGCACATTGAAAAGTAATGCCTCTAAGTCCATAACTTTGTTAATATACATAATTTACAAATGAAACATACATTTTCAAAAAGCTTGAGATGTCCACTACAAAAAGTCATTATTTTCGACATAGTCACCTCCGTTCACACCCACGCTAACGTCGAACTAGGGTTTTTGCATCCGTCGGAAAAAATCTGATGATATCAGGCGTGTCAGGAACACCTGATGCGATATGAACGAGAAGGCGATGACTTTATCTGCCGGTGTCGCTGGCGATGAGTCATGGGTGCATCATTACGACCCTGAAAGCAAGCGCCAGTCTATGGAATACAGGCACAAAAACTCACCCACCCCAAAAATTTCAAAACTGTCGCGTTGCGGGAAAAGTTTTGATGACAGTGTTTGGACTGCCAGGGCGTAATCCACAGAAGTTTTGGAACGCGGCAATACTGTCAATTTTTATCGGTATGGAAACTATGAAGAACTACGGGAAAGACTGTTACGTGTTCGTCCTGGAAAACACGCAGTCCTTCAACATGACAATGCTCGTCCACACCAGTAGACAAACAGCGGCAGCATTAGAGCGTCTCAATTTTGACGACATTTAGCGCACCCACCATATAGCCCCGATTTGTGACTTTTTCCTGTTCCCAAAGCTCAAGGAACATCTCAGGGGAAACAGATATGCTTCTGACGAGGATGTGGCAGCAGATGTGCGTACCTGGCTTCGTGAAAAATCATCAGATTTTTTCTTCGACGGGATGCAACAACTAGTTCGACGTTGGCGTGTGTGTGGGAACGTGGGTGACTATGTCGAAAATAATGACTCTATTGTGTAGTGGACATCTCAAGCTTTCTGAAAATGTATGTTTCATTTTTAAATTATGTATATTAACAAGTTATGGACTTAGGCATTACTTTCAATGCGCCTCGTATATATGAAAAAAATGAAAATCGTGGCATATCCTTTATAGGACGAAGCAATCTTCTTCGTCTTCACATGCGCCATATCGACCACTAGTGCGTGATAACTATGGGTGATATGTACATCATATGCAAGTTTGGCATTATTTGCACATCTTATGTTTTTTGAAATCCACTGCACGATGAAGTGTGGGTTTTTTACAATATATTTTCATGAAAATTGATTGTTTTTTAAATCAATAATTATAATGCATACACTAAACGTTGTTTATCATCAAAAACAATGTCTTTTACAACATGTAGCCAAATTGTATGACAATATGTTTGGTAGTTTTTCTGTGAATTTAAAAAATACAACCCTAGTTCTGGTGGGTCTCCCGCTTAACCACTCTGTGAAAATTTGTATGTGATCTGAGCCTAGGGGGGATTGGACGATGTGTCAGTTATACGTCTACAGTAGGCCAGCACATCCGATTTCTGTGATGTTTTGTTTTATTAACTACGGTAGCTTCCCTAGTCTCCTTCCTCAGTCGCCTCTTACGACATGCCTTTAGTTCGCAGTGGTACTATTCTTTGCTTCCCCGCGGGCACCCACCACACGGGCGGACGTTGCCATCAACAACAGTAATTTTTCTAGTCACCACTTATACGTTCAGTAGTTTGTCATTGCTGTCTGAACGGTGAAGTATATTTTTACCATTCGCAAAAATCCACGAGAACAAATTTGCTTCCGAGCTGAACGATACGGAGTTGAACGAGGTATACTTTCGGTTGTGTCGAGCGTCTGGTAGGGGTGGATTAGAGCGCGGCTCCCATACGAGAGACCCAGGTTCAATGCGTGGTAAGATCAAGGAGTTTCTCTTTTTTTACAATTGTGTGGTAATCGAACTTACTACTCAGAAAAAAATAAACATATGAACTAAGGAAGCAGATCCCGATTCAACCAATACTTCAGACTACAAGGCAGACGCTCCTCCACCCTTTCTCCGTACAGACCTCAAATCCTTTTTTTTCGAATTATTTTTGTAAAACATTTAAAAAAAATCATATTTCATTTTTGGTAACAAATTCTTGTTTAATATTACTGATCTGATTATGTGGACAATAATTTATTGATTCAGATACAGCACAGACGATATAAGAAAGTTTTCCTGTAGAGCAGCTGTTCCCAAACTTTGCATTACCGTGGATCCTTTTCTAAATGCATTATGCTGCTGCGGACTCCCAAATGCATTATGCTGCTGCGGCCTCCCAAATGCATTATGCTGCTGCGGACTCCCAAATGCATTATGCTGCTGCGGACTCCCAAATGCATTATGCTGCTGCGGACTCCAAAGTTACTATATATTATAATTGACAGAATTTGGCTGAAATCGGATGCATGTGTCCTAAACGTGTAAAGTCTATGCGTTTAGAGGCCTACCAAACCAATGTGCAAGGTATACACGTTCTTGGCAAGATCAAACATATCACAAAGTGTGATTAAAATTGGTCGTAAAGAACGAACGAAAGAAGAAGAAGAAGAATTGACAGAAATGATATGTCTGTGTGTTAGAATAGTAAACAATGTCTGCAATTTAATATTTTAATAAACAGGAAGAGATTTCCTTTTACCATGAACAAGACGCGCCATCATTAGCATCATCAGTACATTTGCGTTTCAATTTCAGTAGCGATCCATCTGAGGTTCAGCTATAATGTATTGTTGTAAAATCCAATACAGGCAACGTTATTTATCATATCTTCCTCAAGATCGTTTCAGCCAATTATTTGCTAAATTTCATTCTTCTATGACGGCGTTATTCTTACACCACACACGAATCAAGCTGGTTCCAATTTTTCAGATTGTGGGAACCTTCAAATGGTCTTTCATTTTATCCTGTCAGACATTTAGACGAGGTCCGACTCCTTTGATTTCACAGTAGAACTAGTTTACCACTGTTTTTATACATGTTTTTAATATTTATTTTTCTGTTTGAAATATCAAAGATCATAGTATTTCTTCAAGCGTTTGAGGACACTATATGAGTACTTTGTGGACCCCCATGGGATCCGTGGACCCTAGTTTGGGAAACACTGCTGTAGAGAATTGATTTATCGTCAAGTAAAACCAATTTGTAGTGTACTTTAAATAGAAGCAATTTCCTATCATCGTAAAATATTGATCAACAAATCTAGGGCAAATCTCATGACTTGACTTTTAACAAAGCTGATGGTTTGGTTTTTTCTCTTTTTGATCTTTTCTATTCATTCAGAATGTTTGTCTTTTCTATTCATTTCAGAATGTTTGTGTCTTTCTATTCATTCAGAATGTTGTGTCTTTTCTATTCATTCAGAATGTTGTGTCTTTTCTATTCATTCAGAATGTTGTGTCTTTTCTATTCATTCAGAATATTTGTCTTTTCTATTCATTTCAGAATGTTGTGTCTTTTCTATTCATTCAGAATGTTGTGTCTTTTCTATTCATTCAGAATGTTGTGTCTTTTCTATTCATTCAGAATGTTGCATCTTTTCTATTCATTCAGAATGTTGCGTCTTTTCTCCTGGAGCGTCTTTGTGATGCTGGGTCTCATCTACATTGAGATGTTCTTCTTCTAACGCTCCATATCGCAATTGTTAGCCACTCTTTATGATTTGTATGTGATCTGAGCCTAATAGCTACCGTACATTGTGTCAGTTATGCGCATACAAGTGGTCATCCATCCGATTTCTGCGACGCTTTTTACTTCTATTTAGTTTCTCATGCCCTTACCTGAATCGCTTTATACGATACGTTATCTTCTTCTTCTTCTTTACCCTTACCTGAATCGCTTTATACGATACGTTATCTTCTTCTTCTTCTTTACCCTTACCTGAATCGCTTTATACGATACGTTATCTTCTTCTTCTTCTTTACCCTTACCTGAATCGCTTTATACGATACGTATCTCTTCTTCTTCTTTACCCTTACCTGAATCGCTTTATACGATACGTTATCTTCTTCTTCTTCTTTACCCTTACCTGAATCGCTTTATACGATACGTTATCTTCTTCTTCTTCTTCTTTGTGTTCGTTCTTTACCACCAATTTTACCCTTACCTCAATCGCTTTATACGATACGTTATCTTCTTCTTCTTCTTTACCCTTACCTCAATCGACTTATACGATACGTTATCTTCTTCTTACCTGAATCGACTTATACGATACGTTATCTTCTTCTTACCTGAATCGACTTATACGATACGTTATCTTCTTCTTACCTGAATCGACTTATACGATACGTTATCTTCTTCTTACCTGAATCGACTTATACGATACGTTATCTTCTTCTTACCTGAATCGACTTATACGATACGTTATCTTCTTCTTACCTGAATCGACTTATACGATACGTTATCTTCTTCTTACCTGAATCGACTTATACGATACGTTATCTTCTTACCTGAATCGCCTTATACGATACGTTATCTTCTTCTTACCTGAATCGACTTATACGATACGTTATCTTCTTTTCCTGAATCGCCTTATACGATACGTTATCTTCTTCTTACCTGAATCGACTTATACGATACGTTATCTTCTTACCTGAATCGACTTATACGATACGTTATCTTCTTCTTACCTGAATCGACTTATACGATACGTTATCTTCTTCTTACCTGAATCGACTTATACGATACGTTATCTTCTTACCTGAATCGCCTTATACGATACGTTATCTTCTTCTTACCTGAATCGACTTATACGATACGTTATCTTCTTACCTGAATCGCCTTATACGATACGTTATCTTCTTACCTGAATCGACTTATACGATACGTTATCTTCTTCTTACCTCAATCGCCTTATACGATACGTTATCTCTACCTCAATCGACTTATACGATACGTTATCTTCTTCTTACCTGAATCGCCTTATACGATACGTTATCTTCTTCTTACCTGAATCGCTTTATACGATACGTGATCTTCTTACCTGAATCGCCTTATACGATACGTTATCTTCTTCTTACCTGAATCGACTTATACGATACGTTATCTTCTTACCTCAATCGACTTATACGATACGTTATCTTCTTACCTGAATCGCCTTATACGATACGTTATCTTCTTACCTGAATCGCCTTATACGATACGTTATCTTCTTACCTGAATCGACTTATACGATACGTTATCTTCTTACCTCAATCGACTTATACGATACGTGATCTTCTTACCTGAATCGCCTTATACGATAGCGTTATCTTTTTACCTGAATCGACTTATACGATACGTTATCTTCTTACCTCAATCGACTTATACGATACGTGATCTTCTTACCTGAATCGCCTTATACGATACGTTATCTTCTTACCTGAATCGACTTATACGATACGTTATCTTCTTACCTCAATCGACTTATACGATACGTTATCTTCTTACCTGAATCGACTTATACGATACGTTATCTTCTTACCTGAATCGCCTTATACGATACGTTATCTTCTTACCTGAATCGACTTATACGATACGTTATCTTCTTACCTGAATCGACTTATACGATACGTTATCTTCTTACCTGAATCGACTTATACGATACGTGATCTTCTTACCTGAATCGACTTATACGATACGTTATCTTCTTCTTACCTCAATCGACTTATACGATACGTGATCTTCTTACCTGAATCGCCTTATACGATACGTTATCTTCTTACCTGAATCGACTTATACGATACGTTATCTTCTTACCTCAATCGACTTATACGATACGTTATCTTCTTACCTGAATCGACTTATACGATACGTTATCTTCTTACCTGAATCGCCTTATACGATACGTTATCTTCTTACCTGAATCGACTTATACGATACGTTATCTTCTTACCTGAATCGACTTATACGATACGTTATCTTCTTACCTCAATCGCCTTATACGATACGTTATCTTCTTACCTGAATCACCTTATACGATACGTTATCTTCTTACCTGAATCGCCTTATACGATACGTTATCTTCTTACCTGAATCGCCTTATACGATACGTTATCTTCTTACCTGAATCGCCTTATACGATACGTTATCTTCTTACCTGAATCGCCTTATACGATACGTTATCTTCTTACCTGAATCGCCTTATACGATACGTTATCTTCTTACCTGAATCGACTTATACGATACGTTATCTTCTTACCTGAATCGCCTTATACGATACGTTATCTTCTTACCTGAATCGCTTTATACGATACGTGATCTTCTTACCTGAATCGCTTTATACGATACGTTATCTTCTTACCTGAATCGCTTTATACGATACGTGATCTTCTTACCTGAATCGCTTTATACGATACGTGATCTTCTTACCTGAATCGCTTTATACGATACGTGATCTTCTTACCTGAATCGCTTTATACGATACGTGATCTTCTTCTTCTTCTTTGTGTTCGTTCTTTGCCACCAATTTTACCCTTACCTCAATCGCTTTATACGATACGTTATCTTCTTCTTCTTCTTTGTGTTCGTTCTTTGCCATCAATTTTACCCTTACCTGAATCGCTTTATACGATACGTTATCTTCTTCTTCTTCTTTGCGTTGTTCTTTGCCATCAATTTTACCCTTACCTCAATCGCTTTATACGATACGTTATCTTCTTCTTCTTCTTCTTTGTGTTCGTTCTTTGCCATCAATTTTACCCTTACCTGAATCGCTTTATACGATACGTTATCTTCTTCTTCTTCTTCTTTGCGTTCGTTCTTTACCACCAATTTTACCCTTACCTGAATCGCTTTATACGATACGTTATCTTCTTCTTCTTCTTCTTCTTTGTGTTCGTTCTTTGCCACCAATTTTAATCACTTTTTGTGATATGTTTGATCTTTTCTAAGAACGGGATACGATGCACATTGGTTTGGTAGGCTCCTAAACGCATAGACATCTACACGTTTAGGACATGTGCATCCGATTTCAGCCAAACCTCCTTAGCCGCTTCTTTCGACATGCGTGGCAGGTAACAGTGGTTCTATTCTTTACACCCAAATTTGGGCCCTGGTAAACACTCAGGCGACGACACGTCATGTAATTCACAATGTTACTCTTCTTTGCTCCACTAGCGATCCCAGCAACACACGGACTTCCATATGTTAAATGTATATGTTTTCCTAACTCTTGGACTCTTATATTTAATTTTAGAAATTTGCCTGCAAATAATTCTGTCATTTCTCGTTTACTTAACTCATACAATACAATAAGCCCTTTCAGACAGTATCAATTTTCATTCAAGCTATCTCACATGTCAAAGTGTTTTGCGCCGAGTGGCTACCGGGGCCCAAATTTGGGGTGTAAGAGTAGAACTACTGTTACATGCCGCGCATGTCGTAAGAGGCGACTAATGAGGTTTGGGTGAAATCGAATGAACGCGTCCGATAGGGAATGTTAACCCGAAACAAATGCTTGCAGAAAACAGATGCACCAGGCCGTAAGGCGCATAACATGGTGCAACGACCCCTCACAATGAGGAATGGGATAACGGATTCTACGGTCGCCAATCTGCTTCGGAGATTTAGCAACGCAGTAAGAATGTCAGACCTACCATCACGAGGGTGGTCAAAACTTACTGGGGGAAGAGGTCAGCACAAACGGGGAAGCAGAAATCATATAAATTATATCCTACAGAACTGCACCCAGTATGCAGACTTGAGAAGAAAGAGGTGGCCCACTTACACCAGCGTCAAAACAAACTGTATGACGTGACTGATAATCCGAGACAGACGGCTGCCTTTATTAGAGAATCCGAAATCCCAATATAGTGAGAACGCAGAAAACAAACTGTATGGCGTGGCTGATAATCTGAGACAGACGGCTGCCTTTATTAGAGAATCTGAAATCACAATCTAGTGAGAACGCAGAAAGAGAAGAAAGAAGAAAGAAGAAAGAAGACAGAAGAAAGAATACAGAAGACAGAAGAAAGAAGACAGAAGAAAGAAGACAAAAGAAAGAAGAAAGAAGAAAGAAGAAAGAAGAAAGAAGAAAGAAGACAGAAGAAAGAAGAAAGAAGACAGAAGAAAGAAGACAGAAGACAGAAGACAGAAGAAAGAAGACAAAAGAAAGAAGAAAGAAGAAAGAAGAAAGAAGAAAGAAGAAAGAAGACAGAAGAAAGAAGAAAGAAGAAAGAAGAAAGAAGACAGAAGAAAGAAGACAGAAGACAGAAGACAGAAGAAAGAAGAAAGAAGAAAGAAGAAAGTAGACAGAAGACAGAAGACAGAAGAAAGAAGACAGAAGACAGAAGAAAGAATACAGTAGACAGAAGAAAGAAGAAAGAAGACAGAAGACAGAAGACAGAAGAAAGAAGACAGAAGAAAGAAGAAAGAAGAAAGAAGAAAGAAGACAGAAGAAAGAAGACAGAAGACAGAAGACAGAAGAAAGAAGACAGAAGAAAGAAGAAAGAAGAAAGTAGAAAGAAGACAGAAGAAAGAAGACAGAAGACAGAAGACAGAAGAAAGAAGACAGAAGAAGGAAGAAAGAAGACAGAAGACAGAAGACAGAAGAAAGAAGACAGAAGACAGAAGACAGAAGAAAGAAGACAGAAGAAAGAAGACAGAAGACAGAAGAAAGAAGACAGAAGAAAGAAGACAGAAGACAGAAGACAGAAGAAAGAAGACAGAAGAAAGAAGACAGAAGAAAGAAGACAGAAGAAGAAGAAAGAAGACAGAAGACAGAAGAAAGAAGACAGAAGAAGAAGACAGAAGAAAGAAGAAAGAAGAAAGAAGTGTCATAGTTCCCCAGATGGCAGCGGAGGAATGGACAGTTAGTCAGATAGATAGGTAGTATAATTATATTATTTAATAGTTGAGACTATGTGTTGTACTCTCTATGTAGAAGTGCAACACATAACTACAAGACACGACATTTTTGTGTAGTAAAATAGTGACGTGTTAGTAACGAGTTAGTAAACAAGGAGACGACATGAACCATTGGCACGGGCAGACGTATTTTTGCCTTGCCACATGAATCTAACATCACTTAATAAAGAAACATGAACTCACGATGGAGTTTGTCTTATTATTATACTCTGCATCATCGTTTGTTATCGTTGGAAATAATATATAAGAAATGACAACATGCTCATGGATGGGAAACCAAACTGTCACAGTAATGACATTCACTATTAGGAACGGAATCATGTAGAAACCAAACCAAACCACAAGAACAATAGTTATCCAAAAGATACTACGACCAAAGGAACCCCTCAGACAATCGTTCCTTCCTATGCATTCTTCCTAAAAGGGGCGCCCTACTACAATATTACACAATACATAACTGAAAATAGTGGCATATTCTTTACAGGATGTCGCCACCAACAACAGTAATCAAGTTGTCGATTTTATAGGCACCACTTATACTTTCAGTAGTTTGCCATTGCTTTCTGAATGAGGTCTGTAAAAAATACCATTCATAAAATTCCACACAAACATATTTGCTTCCAACGGACTGCCGGCCATGGAGCTTGAACAGGTACACTTATGTTGTGATTAAGCTCACTACCGCATAATCTACAGACACACCCACAATATGTGGCATGTGAAGAACCTAACTTCTTATTACAGTTTTCTTGTGTAGAAGTGGTTACTTCTCAAATTACCAGTACAGTCGAATCCGTTGTCGATTGGTCCGATGATGAGCTGTATGTCTTAACAGACCCTCCCTTGATAGTGGAAGTAAAATTACAGGAAATCCAGATGGTGAATGAGTCCCTCATCTGTGGGGCAATTGTAGTGCGGGATATAATAGAGGATAATCAGTGTGCATTGGAGGATAATATACATGAACATGAAGAGACTGACATTAAGAAAGTCATTAGTGATTCCGGGGAGGAATTGAGAGTTGCACATAGCAGTTTATCGCCGCCTTCTGGAAAGGTCATCCACGACAATGTACGACCAATAGAACATGTGGATTTTGTTCATGTTCACCACTCAAGATTAAAACGCAATGTAAATCGTATACTTTATCCTCATGGGACACATGGCATTGATTCTATGAGCGCGAAGGCAACTCGTACAGGTTGCAAGATTAATACATCAGGTTTTAAGGATACTACCAATGTTCAAACAAAAGTAAAACGGCGAGGACGTTATAAAAGAGTACAGGTTAATTCGAAAAATTTTAAACAAGTGTTGGTGGGCCACAATAGTAAGGGGCGTATGTTTCAATTCAAGGGTGCTGCCTGTAGCAGTCAGTCCGAAAGAGTACGGAGAAAAGCAAAGTGGCCTAAGTCTATCTTTAGATTAGACCCTACTGATCATTTACAACAGGAACAGGTTAGGGATCCGCCTGTACAAGAATCTAGTCGACTGCCAGTGTCTCCGTCCAAGGACACGTCAAAATCGACAACACGAGTAATTGAGATCCCAGTGGTTGAGTTCAACAATGACGATATAAAGGTCTCAGGATCCAGTGAGTGTGCCTACGTGCATACTGCTAGTGTTAACCCCCCAGTAGCCAGTGGTGGTGAAAATAAATGCACCTCACTACCAATAAGTTCGAAAATGTATAGGACAGATGCCAAATCCCGGAACTCAGATTATGAGCTAAATACGAACTGCAATGCTAGTTTTAATATTAAAATTTGGTCAACATCAGATTCAGTACGATCTGGTTCTGATGTGCAAAAAGATGTGCAATTTGAACGGAAGTTCCTTGATAACATAAACAATGCGTCGGTTCGGGGGAGGTATTGTGTCCATCCTACGACCAAGCGTTTGAGATGGAATACTGTGTAATTGGTTTCTGATACTTTTTTTTATTGCTAGTGCCCTGTGTTCCCATCAGCATGATTTGCAAGGGTTGATTCCTTCCATTTACGGGCAAGAGTATAGTCCTCGTCTTCTCTATTTAATGATTGGGGTCTTCATGATCCATGACAAAATACTTCGGGGTAGATGTTGTGAAGTTGGTACACGGGATCCCACTGATGTAACCCCAGGGACGGTCCGTGGGAAGGTGGTTGATCATGATGACAACCGTGATTTTGGCGATTTCCACAAATATACAGGAACCCAACGTTCCAAAACAGGCCTGATGTCGAAGATGAGGTTGAACCAGATCAGGAAATATTAGAATCGCTGTCTACATTCTGGGGGATTATAACGATAGATCGTCATGGATCTGTCAGGATCCATTTTAAATCACATAAAGTGATTATTGAGGTTTTGTTTGGGTCATTGGAAAGCTGCATGGTATTGCCTTTTTTACGGTCCCGGATGGGAACTCCAAAATCATTCGGGAATTTGGTGGATTCCTTGGGGTTTTTGGATGACTGGTAATATTTCATTGATGGGGTTATTTGATTGGGAACCAAATATTGGATATTGTTTGGGTCCACTTGAGATTGTTGGGTGATTTTAATACCTCAATGTGGATACATTGTGTTGAATTGAATATATTTTGCGTATTTGGAGTAATTTTATAATGGGTATCCACATGTCGGATGTTTTAATTGATTACTTTGTGATTAGATGTGATATTTTTGGTCACTCCCAAATGGTGGAAGATATTTGATAATCACCCCACTTAATTATTTGATATTTGATAATGGTGAGGATATTTGAAGTCGGTTGATGTTGATGGCAAACATTAACTATTTGATATTTGACAATGGTGGGGATATTTGAGGTCGGTTGATGTTGATGGCAAACATTAATTATTTGATATTCGACAATGGTGGGGATATTTGAGGTCGGTTGATGTTGATGGCAAACATTAATTATTTGATATTCGACAATGGTGGGGATATTTGAAGTCGGTTGATGTTGATGGCAAACATTAATTATTTGATATTCGACAATGGTGGGGATATTTGAAGTCGGTTGATGTTGATGGCAAACATTAATTATTTGATATTCGACAATGGTGGGGATATTTGAGGTCGGTTGATGTTGATGGCAAACATTAATTATTTGATATTCGACAATGGTGGGGATATTTGAGGTCGGTTGATGTTGATGGCAAACATTAATTATTTGATATTCGACAATGGTGGGGATATTTGAGGTCGGTTGATGTTGATGGCAAACATTAATTATTTGATATTCGACAATGGTGGGGATATTTGAGGTCGGTTGATGTTGATGGCAAACATTAATTATTTGATATTCGACAATGGTGGGGATATTTGAGGTCGGTTGATGTTGATGGCAGACATTAACTCTTCACCGTTCATGCTATCTATGGTTATATGATGTCGATCCGAGTATTTTGGATTCTTGGATTATTTATTCCCCGGGATTGGGGATTGGTTAATATTAATATATGATGTTGGCAATTAGGCATCATATATAAGTTGTTCCATATTCGTTGGTCATATGTTAAATCTTGGGAGTTTATTAATTCCTGGGTTTGAGGTTGGTTGATATTACTCGTTGAGGACATATAACGAAAAGTTTAACGTTATATATATGTTTTTCCTTTTTTCGATTTGTAACTTGTGTTTTTGTTTGAGATTTCAGATAATGTGACAAGACTCTGACATGCAAGAAAGACATAGTGTTAGTGACATACTGATGCAAGCTGCCATCAAACCCATACTACCTCATGTGAGGAATGGATGTCCAGTACAGCCACCTCACATTGGCCAAGTGTTATGCTGTTGGGTCGCCGTCGGAATCATAGGCGCATATTTTCCAGATCACTTAATTTATGTCATGCTGATTAATTTCTATTACATGGTTTCAGCACAAGAGCACAGAGGGTTTACTGTTGTTGTTAACCATGGTCACCTCATAGCAGTTGATGAGTCACGTCCAACGACGTGTGGTGACTCCTTACCAAGTAGCTCATTCAACTTGGGTCTTCCTGAGATCCGTCGGGATTTTCTTTCTTTTCGACCATGGTTGGCTGTTATAGTTAGTTGTTGTGGAGCCACGTTAACACGTGAGGTGACTTGTTCCCTTTCAGCTCTCACCACTCTAATCACCCTATTGAACACTACCTGTGCGATTTTGTTAGAATTCGCCGTCGGGGCGACGGCGAGGTCTCCAGGGTGTCATAGTTCCCCAGATGGCAGCGGAGGAATGGACAGTTAGTCAGATAGATAGGTAGTATAATTAGATTATTTAATAGTTGAGACTATGTGTTGTACTCTCTATTCAGAAGTGCAACACATAATACAAGACACGACATTTTTGTGTAGGAAAATAGTGACGTGTTAGTAATGAGTTAGTAAACAAGGAGACGACATGAACCATTGGCACGGGCAGACGTATTTTGCCTTGCCACATGAATCTAACATCACTTAATAAAGAAACATGAACTCACGATGGAGTTTGTCTTATTATTATACTCTGCATCATCGTTTGTTATCGTTGGAAATAATATATAAGAAATGACAACATGCTCATGGATGAGAAACCAAACTGCCACGGTAATGACATTCACTATTAGGAACGGAATCATGTAGAAACCAAACCAAACCACAAGAACAATAGTTATCCAAAAGATACTACGACCAAAGGAACCCTCAGACAATCGTTCCTTCCTTATGCATTCTTCCTAAAAAGGGCGCCCTACATACAGAAGACAGAAGAAAGAATACAGAAGAAAGAGTACAGAAGAAAGAATACAGAAGACAGAAGAAAGAATACAGAAGACAGAAGAAAGAAGAAAGAAGACAGAAGAAAGAAGAAAGAAGAAAGAAGAAAGAAGAAAGAAGAAGAAAGAAGACAGAAGAAAGAAGACAGAAGAAAGAAGAAAGAAGAAAGAAGAAAGAAGACAGAAGAAAGAAGACAGAAGAAAGAATACAGAAGAAAGAAGACAGAAGAAAGAAGAAAAAAGAAAGAAGAAAGAAGAAAGAAGAAAGAAGAATGAAGACAGAAGAAAGAAGACAGAAGAAATAAGACAGGAGAAAGAATACAGAAGAAAGAAGAAAGAAGACAGAAGAAAGAAGACAGAAGAAAGAATACAGAAGAAAGAATACAGAAGACAGAAGAAAGAATACAGAAGACATAAGAAAGAAGACAGACGACAGAAGACAGAAGAAAGAAGAAAGAAGACAGAAGAAAGAAGACAGAAGACAGAAGACAGAAGACATAAGACAGAAGACAGAAGACAGAAGAAGACAGAAGAAAGAAGAAAGAAGACAGAAGACAGAAGAAAGAAGACAGAAGGAAGAAGACAAAGAAGACAGAAGAAAGAAGACATAAGACAGAAGACAGAAGACAGAATACAGAAGACAGAAGAAAGAAGAAAGAAGACAGAAGACAGAAGAAAGAAGACAGAAGACAGAAGAAAGAAGAGAGAAGAAAGAAGACAGAAGAAAGAAGACAGAAGACAGAAGACAGAAGACGGAAGACAGAAGAAAGAATACAGAAGACAGAAGACAGAAGAAAGAAGAAAGAAGACAGAAGAAAGAAGACATAAGAAAGAAGACAGAAGACAGAAGAAAGAAGACAGAAGACAGAAGACAGAAGACAGAAGAGAGAAGACAGAAGAAAGAAGACAGAAGAAAGAAGAAAGAAGAAAGAAGAAAGAAGAAAGAAGAAAGAAGACAGAAGACAGAAGAAAGAAGAAAGAAGAAAGAAGAAAGAAGAAAGTAGACAGAAGACAGAAGACAGAAGAAAGAAGACAGAAGACAGAAGAAAGAATACAGTAGACAGAAGAAAGAAGAAAGAAGACAGAAGACAGAAGACAGAAGAAAAGACAGAAGAAAGAAGAAAGAAGAAAAGAAGAAAGAAGAAGAAAGAAGACAGAAGACAGAAGACAGAAGAAAGAAGACAGAAGAAAGAAGAAAGAAAAGATAGAAAGAGACAGAAGAAAGAAGACAGAAGACAGAAGACAGAAGAAAGAAGAAAGAAGGAAGAAGAAGACAGAAGACAGAAGAAAGACAGAAGACAGAAGACAGAAGACAGAAAGAAGACAGAAGAAAGAAACAGAAGACAGAAGAAAAAGACAGAAGAAAGAAGACAGAAGACAGAAGAAAGAAGACAGAAGAAGAAGACAGAAGAGAAGACAGAAGAAGAAGAAAGAAGACAGAAGACAGAAGAAAGAAGACAGAAGAAAGAAGACAGAAGAAAGATGAAAGAAGAAAGAAGACAGAAGAAAGAATACAGAAGAAAGAATACAGAAGAAAGAATACAGAAGACAGAAGAAAGAATACAGAAGACAGAAGAAAGAAGAAAGAAGAAGAAGAAAGAAGAAGAAGAAAGAAGAAAGAAGAAGAAGAAGAAGAAAGAAGAAAGAAGAAAGAAGAAAGAAGAAAGAAGAAAGAAGAAAGACGAAAGAAGAAAGAAGACAGAAGAAAGAATACAGAAGAAAGAAGACAGAAGAAAGAAGAAAAAAAGAAGAGAAGAAGAAGAAAGAAGAAAGAAGAATGAAGACAGAAGAAAGAAGACAAAAGAAAGAAGACAGAGAAAGAATACAGAAGAAAGAAAAGAAGAAGACAGAAGAAAGAATACAGAAGACATAAGAAAGAAGACAGACGACAGAAGACAGAAGAAAGAAGACAGAAGACAGAAGAAAGAAGAAAGAAGACAGAAGGAAGAAGACAAAGAAGACAGAAGAAAGAAGACATAAGACAGAAGACAGAAGACAGAATACAGAAGACAGAAGAAAGAAGAAAGAAGACAGAAGACAGAAGAAAGAAGACAGAAGACAGAAGAAAGAAGAAAGAAGAAAGAAGAAGAAAAAGAGAAGACAGAAGACAGAAAAGAAGGGAAAACAGAAGAAAAGAATACAGAAGACAGAAGACAGAAGAAAGAAGAAAGAAGACAGAAGAAAGAAGACATAAGAAAGAAGACAGAAGACAGAAGAAAGAAGACAGAAGACAGAAGACAGAAGACAGAAGAAGCAGAAGAAGAAGAAAGAAGAAGAAAGAAGAAGAAAGAAGAAAGAAGAAGAAGAAGAAGAAAGAAGAAAGAAGACAGAAGAAAGAAGAAAGAAGAAAGAAGAAAGAAGAAAGTAGACAGAAGACAGAAGACAGAAGACAGAAGACAGAAGAAAGAATACAGAAGACAGAAGAAAGAAGAAAGAAGACAGAAGACAGAAGACAGAAGAAAGAAGACAGAAGAAAGAAGAAAGAAGAAAGAAGAAAGAAGAAAGTAGAAAGAAGACAGAAGAAAGAAGACAGAAGAAGAAGACAGAAGAAAAGAAGAAGGAAGTAGAAAGAAGACAGAAGAAAGAAGAGAGACAGAAGACAGAGAAGAAGACAGAAGAAGAAGAAAGAAGACAGAAGACAGAAGAAAGAAGACAGAAGACAGAAGACAGAAGACAGAAGAAAGAAGACATAAGAAAGAAGACAGAAGACAGAAGAAAGAAGACAGAAGAAAGAGACAAGACAGAAAGAAGACAGAAGAAGGAAACAGAAAAGAAGACAGGAAGAAAGAAGAAGAGACAGAAGACAGAAGAAAGAAGACAGAAGAAAGAAGACAGAAGAAAGATGAAAGAAGAAAGAAGACAGAAGAAAGAATACAGAAGAAAGAATACAGAAGAAAGAATACAGAAGACAGAAGAAGAAACAGAAGACAGAAGAAGAAGAAGAAGACAGAAGAAAGAAGAAAGAAGAAAGAAGAAAGAAGAAAGAAGAAAGAAGAAAGAAGACAGAAGAAAGAAGACAGAAGAAAGAAGAAAGAAGAAAGAAGAAAGAAGACAGAAGAAAGAAGACAGAAGAAAGAATACAGAAGAAAGAAGAAAGAAGAAAGAAGAAAGAAGAAAGAAGAAAGAAGAAAGAAGAAAGAAGACAGAAGAAAGAAGACAAAAGAAAGAAGACAGGAGAAAGAATACAGAAGAAAGAAGAAAGAAGACAGAAGAAAGAATACAGAAGACATAAGAAAGAAGACAGACGACAGAAGACAGAAGAAAGAAGACAGAAGACAGAAGAAAGAAGACAGAAGACAGAAGACATAAGACAGAAAACAGAAGACAGAAGAAGACAGAAGAAAGAAGAAAGAAGACAGAAGACAGAAGAAAGAAGACAGAAGGAAGAAGACAAGAGACAGAAGAAAGAGACATAGACAGAAGACAGAAGACAGAATACAGAAGACAGAAGAAAGAAGAAAGAAGACAGAAGACAGAAGAAAGAAGACAGAAGACAGAAGAAAGAAGAGAGAAGAAAGAAGACAGAAGAAGACAGAAGACAGAAGACAGAAGACGGAAGACAGAAGAAAGAATACAGAAGACAGAAGACAGAAGAAAGAAGAAAGAAGACAGAAGAAAGAAGACATAAGAAAGAAGAAAGAAGAAAGAAGAAAGAAGAAGAAGACAGAAGAAAAAGAAAGAAGACAGAAGACAGAAGACAGATGACATAAGAAAGAAGACAGAAAAAAGAAGAAAGAAGAAAGAAGACAGAAGAAAGAAGACAGAAGAAAGAAGACAGAAGACAGAAGACAGAAGAAAGAAGACAGAAGACAGAGGAAAGAAGACAGAAGAAAGAAGACAGAAGACAGAAGACAGAAGACAGAAGAAAGAAGAAAGAAGACAGAAGAAAGAAGACATAAGAAAGAAGACAGAAGACATAAGAAAGAAGAAAGAAGACAGAAGACAGAAGACAGAAGAAAGAAGACAGAAGAAAGAAGATAGAAGACAGAAGAAAGAGGACAGAAGAAAGAAGACAGAAGACAGAAGACAGAAGACAGAAGATCAAGAAAGACAGAAGACAGAAGACAGAAGACAGAAGACAGAAACAGAAGAAGAAGACAGAAGAAAGACATAAAGACAGAAGAAAGAAAACAGAAGACAGAAAAAGAAGACAGAAGAAAGAAGACAGGAAAAATGACAGAAGAAAGAAGAAAGAATAGAAGAAAGAAAGAAAGAAGACAGAAGAAAGAATCAGAAGACATAAGAAAAGAAGACAGACGACAGAAGAAAGAAGACAGAAGAACAGAAGAAAAAGACAGAAGACAGAAGACATAAGACAGAAGACAGAAGACAGAAGAAGACAGAAGACAGAAGAAAGAAGACAGAAGACAGAAGAAAGAAGAAGAAGGAAGAAGACAAAGAAGACAGAAGAAAGAAGACATAAGACAGAAGACAGAAGACAGAATACAGAAGACGAGAAAAGAAGAAAGAAGACAGAAGACAGAAGAAGAAGACAGAAGACAGAAGAAAGAAGAAAGAAGACAGAAGAAAGAAGACAGAAGACAGAAGACAGAAGACAGAAGAAGAATACAGAAGACAGAAGACAGAAGAAAGAAGAAAGAAGACAGAAGAAAGAAGACATAAGAAAGAAGACAGAAGACAGAAGAAAGAAGACAGAAGACAGAAGAAGAAGACAGAAGACATAGACAGAAGACAGAAGACAGAAGAAGACAGAAGAAAGAAGACAGAAGAAGAAGAAAGACAGAAGGAAGAAGACAAAGAAGACAGAAGAAAGAAGACATAAGACAGAAGACAGAAGACAGAATACAGAAGACAGAAGAAAGAAGAAAGAAGACAGAAGACAGAAGACAGAAGAAAGAAGACAGAAGACAGAAGAAAGAAGAGAGAAGACAGAAGAAAGAAGACAGAAGACAGAAGACAGAAGACAGAAGAAAGAATACAGAAGACAGAAGACAGAAGAAAGAAGAAAGAAGACAGAAGAAAGAAGACATAAGAAAGAAGACAGAAGACAGAAGAAAGAAGACAGAAGACAGAAGAAAGAAGAAAGAAGACAGAAGACAGAAGACAGATGACATAAGAAAGAAGACAGAAAAAAGAAGAAAGAAGAAGAAGACAGAAGAGAAGACAGAAGAAGAAGACAGAAGACAGAAGACAGAAGAAAGAAGACAGAAGACAGAAGAAAGAAGACAGAAGAAAGAAGACAGAAGACAGAAAACAGAAGACAGAAGAAAGAAGAAAGAAGACAGAAGAAAGAAGACATAAGAAAGAAGACAGAAGACATAAGAAAGAAGAAAGAAGACAGAAGACAGAAGACAGAAGACAGAAGAAAGAAGACATAAGAAAGAAGACAGAAGACAGAAGAAAGAAGAAAGACGACAGAAGACAGAAGACAGAAGACATAAGAAAGAAGACAGAAGACAGAAGAAAGAAGACAGAAGACAGAAGACAGAAGACAGAAGACAGAAGAAAGAAGACAGAAGAAAGAAGACAGAAGACAGAAGACAGAAGAAAGAAGACAGAAGACAGAAGAAAGAAGACAGAAGACAGAAGACAGAAGAAAGAAGACAGAAGACAGAAGAAAGAAGACAGAAGAAAGAAGACAGAAGACAGAAGACAGAAGAAAGAAGAAAGAAGACAGAAGAAAGAAGAAAGAAGACAGAAGAAAGAAGACAGAAGACAGAAGAAAGAAGACAGAAGACAAAAGAAATTGTTTTAGAGAGTATCTGTGGCGTAGAGGTAAAGTGCTCGCCTTATGTTCCAAAAGTACTTGGTTCTCTCCGTCTTGAGCGTTTGATATATTTTCCAGAAACCACTTATCTCAGTGTATCTAAGATCGAATTCCTAGTCTTATCGGAGACGGACGTTAAAACGTATATCCCGTGTTCAAGTTGAGCAGTAAATAATCATGGGCAGTTCAAAATCCAGTAGAGCAGGCTGAAATGGCTGCCAGGGAAATTCATTAGAAAGATTAAAAAATTAATTTCTTACAAAATATTTTTACCTTCTTATAAATTACATCAGAGACCTTCGTCGTTGCTACGGACTTCGTGCACTGCCGCTGAGATCTTCCTCCTGTGTAAGAAAGAGTTCGGAGTGCACAATTTCTCTCACTAAAGTGCAATAATGTTGATCACATCAATCAATCAGCCAAGCAATCAATCAGTCTTACTAAAAGAATTCACACGATCCTGCTGCTGATGTTTGAGCCTAATCCTTTGTAGAAAGAACACGTTAAAACATAAGAAGATTATGTCAGGATTACAGAGATTAACTATCGGCTTAGATGATGTGTCACAAAAAGTATGTGCCAATGTTGGAGGTAAATTATAATCCTGCTCTACATAGTGTTCTATTTGTCTTATTTTTGTGTTCGCTCTTATCTACCCTGTTAACATCACTCATTGTTAACATAACTCAATGTTAGCATCACTCATTGTTAACATAACTCAATGTTAGCATCACTCATTGTTAACATCACTCAATGTTAACATAACTCAATGTTAACATCACTCAATGTTAACATAACTCAATGTTAACATCACTCATTGTTAACATCACTCAATGTTAACATCACTCATTGCTAACATCACTCATTGTTAATATAACTCATTGTTAACATCACTCATTGTTAACATAACTCATTTTTAACAAATCACTATTTTTCCTCAAAGAAAGTTTGGAAAACCTAATCATGACGACCAAGAAACATACTGAAGACCAACATCTATATTTGAATACACAAAAAAAAAAATCATGTCAACTGACAAAGCAAAAGGCTCACCTAACATCCAAATAAACAATTACGAACTCCAATGTGTGGAGAGCTACGATTACTTAGGCTGAATAATTATAAATAATGGTGACTGCCCCAAAAAGATCTCAAGAAGATTGGTAATAGCAATCAAGAAGTTAAACACAATGAAGAACATGTGGTAAAGCACCAGCAAAATATTAAAATTAAAAATATTGAGAACATGCATTTTTCCAGTGACTACTTATGGTTGTGAATCATGGACTATTACACAAAAGACAAGAACGAAAATCCAGACCTTCGAAACTAAAATGCTACAGAAAGATCGTACGAATACCATGGACAGAAAAAGAAAGAACACTGATGTCCTGAAAGAGCTAAATGTTAAAGAGAATTGGCTGAAATACAACATACTATACAGAAAAATTACATACTTTGGTCACATCAAGCATCACGATGGCCTGGAAAGAACAATACTAGAGGGCAGGATCCCAGGACGCAGAGGCAGACCAAGAAGAAGATGGCTACAAGATATTAAAGAAACCATGAATATGACCATCGGCGAAAAAGGGTGAACTTGCTAGAGACAGAGGTAATTTCAGATGCGCTGCAAAGAAAGCAACGTCCTATAAAGGATACGCACCTTGATGATGATTCTTCTTCTTCTTCTTCTCCTTTCAACTCCCAACGGAGCACAGGTTTTCAACACACTTCTTCCAGCTCTTCATCTCTCTTGTTATCCCTTCCAATTCTGTCCACGTCTTATCTATCCTTTAAATATTAGTCTCCAACTCTCTTCTTTAGGGAATTTATAGGCAATTTCCTTACTCCTCTTTCCCTGTTGGTTCCACAAACAGTCCTTGTTTTACAATGCTTCTTCCGGACGACCTTCTTAATGTTTGTCATACCTAACATATACTCACTATTAACTACGCATTATGTCTGGTCGAATGGATTAGAGCAAAGTTCTTATACAGCAGACACGCGTTAAATCCTCGGTAAAACCAATGAGTTTTTTCTGTCAGGGGCATAAAACAGAATCCTAAACTGAACAGTTTCGAAGAGACTACACTGCAAATGTAGCCATTACATTCCTCAGTCAGAATTCCCCTATATCCTACACCCTCCACAAGAGGGATATTACACGCAGTAATAACAGTTTTTTAACATTCATTAATCACTCATTGTTAATCCCTCATTGTTAACCACTCATTTTTAGCCACTCTTTGTTAACCACTCATTGTTAGCCACTCTTTGTTAACCACTCATTGTTAACCCCTCATTGTTAACCACTCATTGTTAATCCCTCATTGTTAACCACTCTTTGTTAACCACTCATGGTTAACCATTCATTGTTAACCATTCTTTGTTAACCACTCATTGTTAACCCCTAATTGTTAACCCCTCATTGTTAACCCCTCATTGTCAACCCCTCATTGTGATCTGTGTGGTTGTCAACTGCGAACAACCTGCAACATGCTACATTAATCTAGTGCTCCATTAAAATCTGTATTCTAAAAACCAATAGGTAGACACGCAGTTTTAGGGCCCGTATTATCACCAATACTGACATACGGATGCGAGTCATTGACATTGAACACACAGATCGAAAAATCTCTGAGGACCACAGAAATGAGGTTTTACAGAAGAATGATGAGAATCCATGGACTGCTAAAATGACTAATGTTGAGGTGCTGAATGAGATCAAGACACAGAGAAAGTTTATCATTAATATAAGAAAGAGGCAGTCATCATTTTTCGGGCATGTGATGAGGTGGGGAGGCTCAGAACATATTGTGACAACCGGTAAAATCGAGGGTAGATGAAACAGGAAGACAGAGAGAGACAGTTTTAGATATCCTGACTTCATGGTACGGAAGAGCGTCAACATCTGAGTTGATAGCAAACACCAGAGACAGAGATTTGAAGAGACCCGTGCCAGCCGGTACGGCACCTGATGATGATAATGAGTGCTCCATTAAAAACTGTATTCTAAAAACCATCAAGTAGACACATGCATTTTTAGGTCACATATCGTCATCAAATAGCTTGTCCTGAACAAAAACTTTGCCACTCTAACAGTCCTACCGAATTTGAGTCTTTCTCATAGGCTAGGTGTTTCGCGTGAGCAGCCGTCTTTGTTCAAACCATCAGTTACATTTTAAATCCATCTTCTCCGTGGTCTTCCTCTTCTCCTCTTTACAGGGATCCCTCCTTCTCTAATGGTCTTCTAAAAACTCTTTGTGTCTTTGTTTCAAATGCATATCACGTATAAAAGTGTCGTGCGGAGTCTCTGTAACGTAGAAGTTAGATGCTCGACTCTAGTTCCAAAGGTACTCACTTTTCGTTCCATCCTGAAGCGATAGAGATATTTTTCTAAAACTTTCCAACTTTGTCCTTCTTGTTTGTAGCATCAATTAGTTTTCTTTGATTTTGTGTTCTTTCTTGTTAAATGTATCTGTTATCTTTTCTTTCAACAGTTTACGGAGGAATCCTCTATAACACTTATATTAACTCATTCGATACGACAAGCGACTTGACAAACCGTTCTAGCAGTACTGATTTTACGACAAGCCCCCTCACAAACTATAGCATTAAAAAGAAACAAAATTATTCATATTATCCATTCGTGTATTACTCTTTGTTGAATACATCATGTGAATTTATGAAAAGGGAATCGAACCTTGCATGTTCTGATACATGAGCTTTTGATAGAGGAAACTATACACATTTTAATCTAAAAATCATTGTTAAAATGTGGTTTTAGGCTGTGTATACAATGAGTTGTGAGCGTCTGTAGCTCAAACGGTAGTGAGCTCGATCACAAACCCAAGCGTACCTCGTTCAAACCCCACGGTGGGCGAGTTTGGAAGCAAATTCGTTTCTGTAGGATTTTTACAAAAGGTAAAAATATACATCACCGTTCAGAAAGCAATGACAAACTACTGAACGTATAAGTGGTGCCTAGAAAACCAACGACTCGTTTATTGTGGTTGATGGCTACGTCCTGTAAAGGATATGCCACGATTTTCATTGTTCATACAAAGAGTTAAACAGGACATACATGTATTTACACTATCTTGTTAATTAAATGTCCATGCTTCACACCTATACGTTGCCACACTAGGAATATGCATGCTCTTACTATTGTGATTGTTGTTTTCCTATCAGTTGCCTTCTAAACTATGTACGTTAAAAAAGAGTTAATACAACTGTAATCGTCCGAATCAATTTCGTCGGCAATCCATATCCTTGTTTTGAAACATTCTGAAATGTCAGATGGGGTTTCAAACAAAGTGCGTTGTTTTGTTCCCGACATGGTTAATTCCTTTACTAAATGATGTATTCTTGCCGAAGTGAACGTAAATGTCAAAAGCTATTAAAACCGAATTAATCCATACCAAAACATAAAATGTCACAGTACAACGGTTCTAAAACTGTGAAAAGTCGTAACCCTTTCAAATAATGATTATTACAAATATACATATATTTTTATCAATAATGAATTTTTTTTTAATATGAACAGTTTTTAATATCTTAGTTCACTGCTAACAAAAGATGAAAATGTGAACAGTTTTGAATATCTTGGTTCACTGCTAACAACAGATGAAAATGTGAACAGTTTTAAATATCTTGGTTCACTGCTAACAACAGATGAAAATGTGAACAGTTTTAAATATCTTGGTTCACTGCTAACAACAGATGGAAATGTGAACAGTTTTGAATATCTTGGTTCACTGCTAACAACAGATGAAAATGTGAACAGTTTTGAATATCTTGGTTCACTGCTAACAACAGGTGAAAATGTGAACAGTTTTGAATATCTTGGTTCACTGCTAACAAGAGATGGAAATGTGAACAGTTTTGAATATCTTGGTTCACTACTAACAACAGATGGAAATGTGAACAGTTTTGAATATCTTGGTTCACTGCTAACAACAGGTGAAAATGTGAACAGTTTTGAATATCTTGGTTCACTGCTAACAACAGATGAAAATGGGAACAGTTTTGAATATCTTGGTTCACTACTAACAACAGATGGAAATGTGAACAGTTTTGAATATCTTGGTTCACTGCTAACAACAGATGAAAATGTGAACAGTTTTGAATATCTTAGTTCACTGCTAACAACAGAGGGAAATGGGATGAAGGAAATTAAAAGAAGAACAAACATGGCTTTACAAAAATTAAACAACTAAAACAGTATGGAACGGAACTGATAAGAAAATAAATCTCAGAATACTAAGAGCATGCATAATCCCAGTAGCATCGTATGGGTGTGAAGCATGGACATTTAACAATGCAGTGGAAAAACATATATGGGATTTTGAATACGGAATGTTACGGAAAAGTCATCCGTATATCATGTGCAGAGCTGAAAACAATTCGATCTATCCAGAAAGAACTCCAAATTAAATAACAGTAACTGATGCCTCATATACAAATAAGCATAATTTAAGTATTTTGGACATATTAAAAGACACGAAATGGTTGGAAATGACCATCATGGAAGAAGGCATCAGGACTAAGAGAAAAAGAGGAACACCACGGAAAAGATGGATTCAGGATGAAACTGATGGTTTGAACGTGAGCGCAGCATAGGCTGGACATCTGGCCTATGAGAGAGGACTGTAGGAGTGATAAAGTTCTGCTCAGGACAAGCTATTTGAAAATGATGTTTGGAAATATATCTTAAAGGATGTATAGTAAAATATAATCATGGAAACTGATACCGAGAGTAACATATTGATACGTAGAACTGGTTCTCATATACGGATGTATGGTCGTCGACTGTAAATTTGATAACGTCCCGCGCTACTGACCAAATGCAATGGAAACTCTGGGGTTCGAGCCTAGCTTAGTAAATTTTACCGTTGCGTATACGGTACACGATTGGACTGCAAAAATCACTGTTCCTCTATTTGTGGATCTAAATTACAAGCACCTCTATATTCAGAATAGGGTTCGCCTAAATAGCAAGAGACACTACTGATATGGAAAGCAAGACTTCATGACAAATGTCAGTTAGAGGCACTATAGTTTCTTCTTCTTCTGCGCTCTCACTAGATTGGGATTTTGGATTCTCTAATAAAGACTGCCGTCTGCATCAGATTATCAGCCACGTCATACAGTTTGTCTTGGGGGCTGATGTAAGTGTGCCACCTCTAAGCTATATTAAACATCATGACTCTCACCGAACATAAAGCTAGCCAACAAAGAAAAACATACTCTTGTGAGTCACGGAACAATAAATAACAAGAATAGTAAATTAATAAAAGCAACAGAGGTGAGAGTTTTACAGAAGAATGATGAGAACATCGTAGACAGAACAGATCTACTTCTTCTTCTTCTTTGCATTCGTTCTTTACGACCAATTTTAATCACTCTTTGTGATATGTTTGATCTTTACCAAGAATGTGTCTACGTTGCACATTGATTTGGTAGACCCCTTAAACGCATAGACTTCTACACGTTTAGGACACGCGCATTCGATTTCAGCTAAACCTCCTTAGACGCCTATTACGACATGCGTGGCAGTTAACAGTGGTTCTATTCTTTACACCCCAAATGTGGGCCCCGGTAACCACTCGGGCGGACAGAAAAGATGACAAATGATGTTTTAAAGAAAGCAGGAGAGAACAGATCGTTTATCAAACGCACTAGTAAAAACTGTTATAAGAAGGAGAAGATGGAGATATGTTGGACATACCTTGAGAAGACATGATCAAAGAATACCAAAAACAGGATTTGAAATGGGGTTCAAGAAAGGGAGGGCGTCTTAGGGAAACTATAAAACGAACTTTACTGAGACAGGCAAGAAATATCGGATTCAATTTCATAGAAGAGATTGAGCGAGTTGCCCAGGACAGAGCGTTATGGAAAAATTACTTGCAGGCCCTATGTAACGTATGACGGTACGAGGTGAATTTTATATATATATATATATTCCTTTCATTGATGAATTCTTGGTATGAATATCATCTTGTCCCCCCTCACTAAACAGTAGAAGTACAAGTTAATTTGCGACTCTCTCAATATCCTAGTAGTACAGTGAGTGTGTCAGTGGTCAAGAAGCACGCACGTGTAGCTATGAAACGAACAAATAGTAAGTGTTGACTACAGTGGACACTATGCGTGAAAGATATATATATATATATAATTGTTTATTAGTTGCTAAGCTGACGTCAGTTTACTTTGGGCAGACCCATAGGTGCTCAATCTCTCCCAACAGATATCGAAGAGTATGCATATTGATGGTTTCCATGACTCGCTGATTGATTACACTCCTAACTCTGCCCCCTCAGGCATCCAGTTCTACTTGTATAACGGGTAACTCCAAACTGCTTAAATCACTGGATTGATTCAACCTATTTTTTAGTGTCCTCATCCAACAGACGGTCGCGAAGAGACTGAAAAACATCTACCCTTATCCATCTTCAACTTCCCAACAATCGATGCTGTTGATGCAAGCCTGTCCTCTCTCTCATTGCCGTAAACACCCGCATGCCCAGGACAGTATATCCACGTAAGCCTCTGGAGGTTAGAAACTTCTATAGACGACATCCACTCATACCGAAACCTGCCCTTCTGGATCTTGTGAAGCATCGACTGTCAGATACAACAACGGTCCCAGTAAATGAAGTCCCAGTATATATATACATATATAAGACACTAGAGAGAAAAACAAAAGCAGAAAACCACGACGACACTGGACTACAACCCAGTAACAGTGTGAGGGCAGAAGAAGAAGATTTCCATTATTCACTTTCTGGCATGCCCAATGCAAAGATGTCAAATGAAATGTCTGATATCTCATACAAATTCTTCCCAAAGAACTAGAATATTCTAAGAAGGTTTCTCTAAATAAGGCTTCTTATAAATTTTAGCTAACAAGGTCCTATTAAATTCACATTTTTATAATGGGGAAAATCTCATTTTACTCCTTAGGACAGTTTAGATGGAGATTTTTTAAACCATTTTTAATTTTAATAAGGGTTATTTAAATGTTCTTTTTTTATTAACAAAATAATAATTGTTAATTATTTGTCTTCGTGCAAACATATATTTATTTTGTTTTGTTTTCAAACCTCCAGGAATTATGGTCTTATTTCGGCTTTTATTCCATAGTGAATTGGGAGGGGGGGGGGTGGAAGGGCTTTCTTGAAGACCCAGATGTGGCCTCTAACAACTCTATGCCTGTAGTGATTTGCTTAGTGTTACCAGACTCCAACTCATGTCTGTTTATTTATCGCTCGGCCTCTTGTTGTTTTAATTTTATTAATTTGATGTTCAATATGTCCCATGTCCCATGTCCCAGTGGTTTACAAGGAACGGTAATAGTTATTGGTTACTGAGCTATGTCACAGCACTCCGGGCAGACCCATAGATGATCACTCTTCTCCAACAGGAGTCAAAGGGTATGTATACTGATGTGGCTTGCTAGTTAAAACACTTCTCTCTCTCTCTCTCTCTCTCTCTCTCTCTCTCTCTCTGCCATTACAGCATCCAGCTCTACTTGTACACTGTGTAATTCCAAACTCCCTAAATCGCTCTATTGATTCAATCCAGTGGCGGCTGGTCATTAAGGGCCAGTGGGGCCGGGCCAGAGCCAACTATAAACTACTGGGCCTTCGGGCTCAGGTAAGAATTGTGGGAAATCAGATCCCAACTACACCACGTGACCTCGCATTCCAGTATTGGTGTATACGAATTCATTTTAAAATCAACACAAAATGCTAAATCGAAGTTATATTATACAACAAGTTAAGTTTAACAATAAGAAATATCAATATTATAAATATTTTTCACCAATAAATAACCATAGACTCACAGAATTGAGTAAAATTGCAAAAAGCTTGCAGTGTTCTATCAAACATCTGTAATTTCCAGATCCCTTTTCTTATCTAGGTCAGGGAATACCCGGCCAGTTGTCTGACCTGTGCTAGAGCCTGGCTGTGGCCAGGCCCACCAAAAATAATGTGTGACGTGTATTTATTGATTTATAAATTAAAATAGAACCTTACCTAAAACCATGATTTATTCGAATATTGTTGCCTGTCCCCGCTAACAAAATAACTGCAAGCCGCCACTGACTCAGCCTCTATTTAAGTGTCCGGATCCAACATTAGGTTTCAAGAGACCGAAGAACATCCCCCTTATCCAACCTAAGCTCCCCAACAAACGATGCTTTCCATACAAGCTTGCCCACTCTCTCGTTGTCGCAAACACCCACATGTCCAGGACAGTAAATCCACGTGAGTTTCTAGAGGTTGGAAACCTCCACAGACGACATCCACTCATACAAATTGAAGAGGTGATGCCTGAAGACCGGGGCAGAGACCACAAAGACGAAAGTGGTAGCAGGAAATCGTAAACATGACGCTGGAGGAGGCGAGAGAACTTACAAGAAACAGAGATTTTTTCAGACTTGCTGTTCTTCTTCTTCGACCATTCTTTCGGCCATTTTGATTATTCTTTTTGTGATATATAAACAGCCTTTGCCAAGAACGTTTTTTTTACGTCGTGCCAATTATGCGCCTATGGTGACTAGGCCAGCACATTCGATTTCGCCAGCATTTTATGTACTAGGGTAGCTTGCCCTATGTGCCCAGATTTTATTTACTAGGTAGCTTGTACTATGTGCCACATTTTATTACTAGGTAGCTTGCTCTATGTGCCAGCATTTTATTACTAGGTAGCTTGTCTATGTTCCACATTTTATTACTAGCGTAGCTTGTCTATGTGCCAGCATTTTATGTACTAGCGTAGCTTGCCCTATGTGCCAAGCATTTTATTACTAGCGTAGCTTGCCTATGTGCCAGCATTTTATGTACTAGCGTAGCTTGCTCTATGTGCCAGCATTTTATTTACTAGCGTAGCTTGTACTATGTGCCACATTTTATCTACTAGCGTAGCTTGTCTATGTGCCAGCATTTTATTACTAGCGTAGCTTGCTCTATGTGCCAGCATTTTATTCATCTATCAGCTGTAGCTTGCTATGTGCCAGCATTTTATTTACTAGCGTAGCTTGCCTATGTGCCAGCATTTTATTACTAGCGTAGCTTGCTCTATGTGCCAGCATTTTATGTACTTAGGCAGCTTTCTCTTGTGCTCATGTGCAGCATTTATTACAGGTAGCTGAGCTTTTCTGTCTTCTATGTCAGCATTTTATTACTGTAGCGTAGACATGCTTCTATGTGCCAGCATTTTATGTACTAGGTACTTGCCCTATGACGTCTGTTCTGAAAGCAGTTCCTGTAAGAGACATGTTTACTTGAGTTCAAATGTTACTTACACTTGAGTCGAATGCAGGTTCCATTATATGTTAAGATGAGCAAGACGGTACACCGGCTTATTTCAGAGTAATCAATATGAATGGGCAGTATTACAATTGAGGATGAAAGGTTAAATTGAATGTGTCTCTTCGGAGAGTGACCGCCTGAATGCCTGTGAGGGTGTTTAAATGATTGATTTATACGACAATCATTATTGATTTGTTGTGAATGCCCGCTTTCCCAGCGTGTTCGTAGCGCGTTTGACGTCGGGTGACAAACCCTCTGTGAGTGCGGGTTCAATTCCGCGGGCTAGCAGAAGAAGCTTCAGGTTCTCCAGATTTACGGTGTTGGTAGCACCGAACCGAAAGGTTACGATGTCCATGGCACCGAGCCGTAGAGCTGAAAGCTCAAGTGCTTCTGGATCGGAAAAAAAAATATGTTGTAAATAATCATGCGTGCGCAATCTCTTATTTAAACAATAAATTCTAATTACAATGCCCTAACTAGATAGTGCGTTGTGGCCTAGGTTAGTGACGGTTTAACCACGTTCTGAGTTCGAATCAGCTGCGACAGTTTGTTCAATTGTTTCGTTGATTTTAACAAAGGACGATGGCGCCACCGTTCAGAAAGCAATGGCAAACTACTGAACGTATAAGTGGTCCTGAAATCAACGACTTGTTTACTGGGTTGATGCTACGTCCTTGGGATATGCCAATTTCATTCAACTAGATGCACTGCGAGTTCAATCATATACTATAACAAGTAGTGATACAAAGAGTAACTGGAAACAGGGGGAAAGGAAGACCATGCAAACGATGGAGTGATATTATAGAAGTGTCTGGGACTGCGTGCCCAGCGTGTTCGTAGCGCGTTGGACTACGGGTGACAAGTCCTCTGTATGTGCGGGTTCAACTCCGCGGACTGGCAGAAAAGCTACAGGTTCCCAGATTTACGGTGTTCGTGGCACCGAACCGAAGGGTTACGATGTCCATGACACCGAGCCGAAGAGCTTTCAGCTCAAGTGCTTCTGGATAGGAAAAAATAAATAGAAGTGCCTGAACACCTTTAACTATGAAACGCATAAGAGGGCCCCCCTACCACACCCACTACATAGTGAAGTTTTTCTGTTGGAGAGCTTTCTCGTTGTATTCTTAACAAAGCACTATATATATATATATGGCAAACTACTGAACGTATAAGTGATGCCTAGAAAGTCAACAACTCGTTTATTTTGATTGATGGTGACGTCATGTAAAGGATATGCCACGATTTACATATATGGCTAGACGATAGGGTGCAGTAAGAAGTAGTGAAGGTTAATGGTTCAAATCCTGCGTTTAATAATTGTAGTTTTTTTTCCAGAAGACCCTAATACCTGTTCACTGTCAAATATTTGATCATAATTATTGGCTCCAGTGGTTCCCCGGTGGTTCCTTTTTTTTCGATCCAGAAGCACTTGAACAGTCAGCTCTTCGGCTCTGTGCCATGGACATCGTAACCCTTCGGTTCGGTGTCACGAACACCGTGAATCTGATGAACCTTTGGCTTTTCTGCCAGCCTGCGGAATTGAACCCGCACACACAGAGAGCTAGTCACCCGCAGTCCAACGCGCTACGAACACGATGGGCACGCGGGCACCTGTGGTTCTTAAAACCCATTATTCTTATGTTAAGAAAGTAAAGAAACCCCTTTTAATACCTAGATGCAGTGGCGGCTTTCGATCATTTTTGTTGGTGGGGTCAGAATAATATTTTCGGAAAAATAATAGTTTACTGTTAGAATAGATTTTAATGTATAAATAATAAATACACGTTACACCTTATTTGTTGTGGGTCGGCCCACTGGCCCTTAATGAAGGGCCGCCTCTGCCTCGATGTATAAAGGGGAATATGGTGTTAGACCCGTAATATATTTTATTGCCGCCGCCGCCGCCAAACGATGGGTGATGTCACCAATTTCATGCCGTCCGCCTTGACTTTCCAATACTTTTCCTGGTACCTAATTAAGGCTGGGTCGACCTGAGAACAGCTACATCAGAGAGTACCCAATTGAGGATGGGTCGACCTGAGAACAGCTACCATCAGAGAGTACCTAATTGAGGCTGTGTCGACCTGACAATAGCTACCATCAGAGAGTACCCAATTGAGGATGGGTCGACCTGAGAACAGATACCATCAGAGAGTACCTAATTGAGACTGTGTCGACCTAAGAACAGCTACCATCAGAGAGTACCTAATTGAGGCTGTGTCGACCTGAGAATAGCTACCATCAGAGAGTACCTAATTGAGGCTGTGTCGACCTGAGAACAGCTACCATCAGAGAGTACCTAATTGAGGCTGTGTCGACCTGAGAACAGATACCATCAGAGAGTACCTAATTGAGACTGGGTCGACCTGAGAACAGCTACCATCAGAGAGTACCTAATTGAGGCTGTGTCGACCTGAGAACAGCTACCATCAGAATACCTAATTGAGGCTGTGCGACCTGAGACAGATACTCAGGAGTACCTATTGAGGCTTGTCGATCTGAGACAGATACCATCAGAGAGTACCTAATGAGGCGTGACATCTGAGAACAGCTACCATCAGAGACACCAATGAGGCTGTGTCGACCTGAGAACAGATACCATCAAGAGACCTCAATGAGACTGATCGACCTGAGAACAGCTACCATCAGAGAGTACCTAATTGAGACTGTCGACTGAGAACAAACTACTATCAGAAAGATATACATCATGGTTACTGTTAATCAGAACCCGACCACGCTCCAAGAAATGAACTCACTACCAACTACGCTGCTGACCTCATGTTGATTATGGTTAGTTCATCGATACATCAATGGATACATCAATGAACACATCAATGAACACATCAATGGATACATCAATGGATACATCAATGGATACATCAATGGACACATCAATGGATACATCAATGGATACATCAATGGACACATCACATCTTACATTTAATGTGTAGGTTAGTAAATTCGACATTAAATTGACACATCTGTAAGCAGATCATCACCCCACCCCTCACCCATGCAAACATTACCTTGCAGTGGTTGGGAAGGGGTGGGAACTTGCGTGTTTACCTAATACAGACAGGTCAAAGGAGAGAGGTCAGACTAATTGTCGAATCCTGTCCCTCCAGGATGGGGGTGGGGTGGGGAATGGGTGGGTTTGTGCGATGGGATAACTACCCATCCATTTAAAAAGGAACGTAGCTACAGAAACCAAAATCAAATTGTTCAAAACTAACTCGTCTCGGAAGGACTAAGGCTCCATATCATCGTGGAAGACGATCAAGAAAACACCCGGAGACCCGTAAAAGTGACGAACAACTGTTAAGGCCCTATGCCTCATGAGGAGCGGAGAGGAATTTCAAGACAAGACTCTGGTCTTGAAACTTTTTCGTTGCTTTGATTAATGTAGAATTTGTATAACAATTTTGAAAGATTATGACTTAGAATAGTAGAAAAAATTAGTAAAAAAAAAATGTCAAAGCGTTGCCATGGAAACAATACAAATGGCCGCAGCCAATTCAAATCCTAAGGCTCTGAAGTTAATGAATATAATGACTTCTGTTTCACTCTAGGTGAGCAATTGTAATATCTACAAAATACACATCCTTTAGGATATATTAAATATACATTTAGAATTTTGGTAAACACACCCTCCAAAAACAGCTTTTTACCTAAATATTGAAGGAATTACCAAAATTTATAAAAAATTAAATATTTAATATATCCTAAAAATCATGAGTAATATTTTAGATATTACAATTGCCGACCTAGATGAAAACAGAATTCATTTACATTCATTAGATTCGAGCCTTGGTTTGAAATTTGTTTTAGTGCCATTTGATTGTTCATGGATACATCATTGACATTTTACTAATTTCACATTCAATCATACTCTTCAAATGTCTATGACAAATTTATATATTAATTGATAATCAATGAAATAGATTCTTGATTTTCAAGACCCGAATCCTTCGACAGCTGAAAAGATTTGACAAGATAAGAGAATTTCACAGAAAAACTTGCTGGGAGGGTAACTCGGTTACCTGAATACCAGGTACAAGAGAAGTCAGCTATCTCGAGGCTTCCTCCTGAGGGGTAGTGGAGGATGATGGGCTATATCGAGGATATACATCCATTACAGAGGCTAGTACAGAACCAAATCTGCAGCTAACTCCGAAGGCTATACTCAGGCTATACTCGGAGCTATACGAGCTACCTCGAGGCTATACGTGAGTACTACTGTAGGCTATACTCGAGGCTATCTCGAGGGCTTCTCGAGGCATACCTAGAGCTATACTCGAGATAACGGGGCTATATCTCAGGTATACTAGCGAGCTATACTCGAGGCTATACTCCGAGGCTATACTCGAGGCTATACCTCGAGGCTATACTCGAGGCTATACTCGAGGCTATACTCGAGGCTATACTCGAGGCTATACTTCGAGGCTATACTCGAGCTATACTCGAGGCTATACTTCGAGGCTATACTCGAGGCTATACTCGAGGCTATACTCTGAGGCTATACTCCGAGGCTATACTCGAGGCTATACTCGAGGCTATACTCCGAGGCTATACTTCGAGGCTATACTCGAGGCTATACTCGAGGCTATACTCGAGGCTATACTTCGAGGGCACATTCGGTCGCTTTCACATTCAACTTTCTTCTTCGAATGCTAAATATCAACCGCTTGTTAACCACTTTGTGTGACTTGTATGTAATCTGAGCCTAAGAGCAATTGTATGTTGTGCCAGTTATGTGCCTACAAGTAGGTCAGCCGATTTCTGCGATGCTTTTTGTTTACTAAGGTAGCTTCCTTAAGTCCTACCTCACTCGCCTCTTACTACATGCCTTTTAGGTCGCACTGGTACTATTCTTTCCTTCCCTTGTTGGCCCCGGCACCAGACGGGCGGCACAATTAACCAAAAAATGATACATGAATCGATCAAGTTATATGGAATATACTAGCGTCACAACGTCACTTACAAGTGATTGCACACACTATATACTAAGTTACAGGTTCCACTTCAGACACACTTATGGAAGTTCAACGTGACATCTGATAGTGCAAGGCAAGCTGGGACCAGTGGTTCTCAAAGGAATGTGACTGTCCCCAATCTCTCTCCCCAATGGGGTATTAATGGTGAGTGTTACTTAGTTTTCCTGTCGTACTTCAGGCTGTGTGTTCGAATATGCACCGAGACACATGTGCATTTTTTTCATGAGATGTTGCCGGAGCTACGGAGTTCGTGCTTTGTTAAATTTTCTCGTCAGGGCAAGCCACTTCTGCCGACAGGAACGGAGCAAAATGAGGAAACTCGGTGCAATGAAGTCAACGCTTCGGCTTTACATCATTTTTCTCTTCACAATCTCATCATATCAGCAATCAACAGTTAGTTGCTTGGTTTAGTTTTATTCGTCTGTGTATGTTATTATTATGATAGCATCTGGCAGAGTGGATAAGAGTGTGGCTCACATGTGGGAGACCTGTGTATGTTATTATTATGATGATAGAGCATCTGACAGAGTGGATAAGAACGTGGCTCCCATGTGGGAGACCAGTATATGTTATTATTATGATGATAGAGCATCTGGCAGAGTGGATAAGAGTGTCTGGCAGAGTGGATAAGAGTGTGGCTTCCATGTGGGAGACCAGTGTATGTTATTATTATGACGATAGAGCGTCTGACAGAGTAGATAAGAGCGTCTGGCAGAGTGGATAAGAGTGTCTGACGGAGTGGATAAGAGTGTCTGGCAGAGTGGATAAGAGCGTCTGGCAGAGTGGATAAGAGCGTCTGTCAGAGTGGATAAGAGTGTCTGGCAGAGTGGATCAGAGTGGATAAGAGTGTCTGGCAGAGTGGTTAAGAGTGTCTGGCAGAGTGGATAAGAGTGTCTGGCAGAGTGGATAAGAGTGTCTGGCAGAGTGGATAAGAGTGTCTGACAGAGTGGATAAGAGTGTCTGACAGAGTGGATAAGAGTGTCTGGCAGAGTGGATAAGAGCGTCTGACAGAGTGGATAAGAGTGTCTAGCAGAGTGGATAAGAGCGTCTGGCAGAGTGGATAAGAGCGTCTGGCAGAGTGGATAAGAGCGTCTTGCAGAGTGGATAAGAGCGTCTAGCAGAGTGGATAAGAGCGTCTAGCAGACTGGATAAGAGCGTCTGGCAGAGTGGATAAGAACGTGACTCCCATGTGAGAGACCAGTGTTCAATTCACGGTAATGACAAGGATTTTTTTTCTGTCAGAGGCATACAAAAATCATAACCAGTACAGTTTCGCGACGACTGGACTAGCCATGCGGCTATTACATTCCCCAAACTCATGTCTGTACTGTCCTACAACGTCATAAAAAGCGGTATTACAGACAGTCTTGTTCTTCTTCCAACGCTCCATATCAACCACTTGTCAACCACTCTGTGTGATGTGTATGTGATCTGAGCCTAAGAGCGAGTGTACGCTGTGCCAGTTAGGCGCTTACAAGTAGGACAGCACATCCGATTTATGCGATGCTTTTTATTTACTAGGTAGCTTCCCTAGACCCTTACATCAGTCGCATCTGACGACATACTTTGTAGGTCGCAGTTGTACTATTTGTTGCTTTCCTTGCGGATCCTGGCACCTCACGGACGTTACACGCATTAACGATAGGTCCAGTGGCGGCTCGTCATTAAGGGCCAGTGGGGCAGGGCCCACAAAAATAAGGTGTAACCTGTATTTTTAATTTTATACATTAAAATATATTCTAACCGAAAACTTGATTTTTCTGAAAATTTATGTCTGGCCCCACCAATAAAAATGATCACGAGCCGCCACTGGATAGGTCTATTCTTTTCACACAGTTGATGGAGTTAATACATTGAATTGTTGATGTTTGCATTGCTAAAGTAGTATTTAGGTTAACGTACCCCATTATTATGTCGGGATATTCTAGTAGTGATAGGAGTGGGTTCGATTCCGGACCGAGTGACATGTACAATTTTTCTATGCAATCCCTAGAATTATTGCTATAGCTACATGGTTCATACTATGTGTTATACTCTCGTTAGATGGCGTGTTATTCCTGCAGACAGGGACGGAGCCATATGGGGAAACCAGGTGCAATGAAGTTATTCCTTCACCTTTTGATCCTGTTATTTTTGTATTGTCAAACGTTGCGACGCCTCTGACAGAACAATACTGTGCCCCTGGTAGTCGCGACACACTTATTCTCTGTCCCAATATGTCACTCTCTTCCTATGTCGCTCACTCATAATGTATATTTCATACCTTCTGTACTTCTCTCATATTGTATCTTTCACACATTCTGTCTCTATCTCTCTCATAATATACCATTCACACATTCTGTCTCTCTCTCATAATATACCCTTATTCCCTCTTTCTCTCTTATTCTGTCCCCTTCCTTTTTATTAACTTTCCTTAAAACATATCATTCTCTCCTCTGTCTCTCTATCACTTTTACCTTCCTAATATTATATCAATCTTTCCTTCCGTTTCTCTTTGTCTTTCTCTTTCTCCTTCTATCTCTCCCACAATTTATCATTCTCTTCTTCTGTGTCTCTTATTATATCATAGTTTTCCCTCTATCTCTTTCATAATATATTTTTCTTTCTTTTCGTACCATTGTTTCTCTCTTCCTCACACCTCCTCTATCTTCTCTCTCTCTCTCACTCTCCCTAACTCTTTCACAATCTATCTTTCTTTCTTTCCGTACCCTTGTTTCTCTCTTCCTCACACCTCCCTCTATCTCTCTCTCTCTCTCTCTCTCTATGTTTCTACGTAACCGTTAACGACTACCCTCGCACCTCACAGAACATAGATAAGGGCTCTTCTCATGTAATGTGTCCTGGCAAATCTTCTTCAAACTGGTTCCAGAATTCCAACAGCTTCTGGAATCAAAGATATGGAATCCATATATTTCTAAAGCTCTGCTTCTAGAGCACAATAAGATTAAATATATTTCTTATGTTGTAACACTGCCATCTGGGCGTCTGTATCTTAAGCGGTAGTGAGCTTGACCACAACCCACGCTTATCTGGTTCAAACTCCGTGGCGGGCATTTCGGAAGCAAATTCGTCACCGTTGAAAGAACGGTAAAAATAGACTTCACCGTTCAGAAAGCAATGGCAAACTACTGAACGTATAGTGGTGCCTAGAAAATCAACGACTGTGGTTAATGGGGAAATCATGTAAGGGATACGACACAATTATTCTTATAACATCACTATCTGTAGTCCTGGTGTCAATATTGAATTAACACTTGTCTTTTCAAATAAAATCGGGGCTTCCCAAGTCACAAGTTTCAGTTTGGAATATCTTCATTGCACTCCGGACATGTCCATAGGTGCTCCGATCTTTCTTCGAAATATCTTCAACAGCTTCCAGCGACTGACCGTACCAGTTCGATGTTGATTGATGAGCCTACTCATATACCTGTTGTACTATTGTTATCTGTCTACTGGGGGTCTCTGTGGCTGAGTGGTTAAGCCCTTTGCCTTGCGAGTCGAAGGTCGTGGGTTCGAATCCGGACCGCGCTGTTCTGTTCACGAGTGCAGTTTTTCCAGAGATCCTTAGGAGTGTTGCCGGAGCTACGGAGTTCGTGCTTTGTGCAATACTCTCGGCAAGTGGCGTGCCATTTCTGCGGAGAGGAACCGAGCCATATGGGTTAAAACCCGGTGCAATGAAGTCATCCTTCGGCTTTAAAACCCTTTAAAACCCTTTATCTATCTACTCCAATCTTCAATCCAAGCCCTTGCAATTTAGCGGCTGATGTGGATTGGTTTAATTAAATAAAAATCCTCTCTGTGGCCACACTCTATTAGGTCGTTCAGAATGTCGGTTCTATCCATTGGCTGGCCCCCTGATTTGGTGGCAGAGCCAGGTAGCCTGTCTGCTTCCTCATTTCCAACGACACCCATGTGCCCTATCGTGTCAATATTTAATTAGCACTTGTCTATCATAATAATAGTTTCGGGAATTCCCATGCCACAAATGTTAGTGTAAATGACCAATGGTTAATAGCTGTATGATCAGGAATTCCCATGTCACACATGTTCGTGCGAACGATCACTTATTAATATTATAATCGGGAATTTCCATATCACTAAAGTTTGTATGTAAAGTGGCTAACTGTAGAATATGCACGACTATTCCACGTAGAAGTAGTTAGACCATAGATTCCCAAAATTTTTCGACCCACCGCCCACTTTGAGAGCCGCGGTAGCGTAGTTGTTAGTGAACTCGCTTCTCAAGGCTGGTGGTCTGGGTTCAACTTCCGCAGTGCGCGTGGAATTTTTCCCGAACGCGACGGCTCTCAGGTCGACCCAGCCTCAACTGGGTACCAGACATGCTCTGGGAAAGTAAAGGCGGCCTGCGTGATGCTGACCACATCACCCATCGTGTGCCGACGGTCAATGAAAATACTGGCCTAACACTGTATTGCCCTATATACCACGAGGTATGAAAAAGGGTTCCTTTACTTTTTTTCACGCCCACTTTGCACGACATAAACTTTGTAACGCGCCCTCCCCATTAAAACAGTTTGCCACCGCCCCCCCATATATATGCATGCTCTATTTTCACTTTGGCATAGAAAATTGATATATATTTTTGTCATACATGGTACATTTTCAAATTATTACATGCACGAAATAGAAAATTGATGAAAAAATGAATCGTGTAAGATGGGCATAGGATGAATTAAATGCAGAATTCAAATTTTTTATGATTATGAAATCGCAAAATCACGAAAAAACTTTCCCAAATGCTTCTGAACCCACACTCGCCCCCTGGGAAAACTTCATCTCCCACAGGAGGCGGTACCGCCCACTTTGGAAAACGCTGAGTTAGACTAACATATCTTAAACATTAATTGCAACCTTTTTTGAAATTTTACACGATTCTGCGAGTCAGGGTTAATTTGTCTCTAAACCTGTTAATATTATTGATACTCTTTCGTGTTCAATTTAATGTTTGACATAATAAAACCTTTTATTCCCGTCTTGGGCTGTCTTTAAAAAAAAGAATTTGTCTCAATCTGGCAATAATTGAAGACAAGAGTCACGCAACGATAGATGGATTATTCCCGGAAATATTCACTTTAGTTCTTCGGCTTTATGTTGAAGTTGTGGTCGTGGTGTGAATCTCTTGTTTTTATATATAATTCTAATCTTGTTTTGTCTCTGATTAATTTGGGTTGTCACAGCATCAGAATAAAAAGACATTTATAGAAATAGTTTGTGTATGCTTATGCTTCTTCTTCTTCTTTGAAAAGCTTCATATCGATCGCTTGTTAACCACTCTGTGTGATTTGTATGTGATCTGAGCATAGATGCTATTGTACATTGTACCAGTTACCCGCCTACAAGTAGGCCAGCACATCCGATTTCTGCGACGTTTTTATTTACTAGGTAGCTTCCTAGGTCTCTACCTCAGTCGCCTCTTACGACATGCCTTGTAGGTTGTAGGGATACTATTCTTTGCTCCCCATGCGATCCCCGGCACCACACGGGCGGCATATTGAACTGAAGAAAATATGATACATTCACACATGATACATTCACCCATGATACATTCACACATGATACATTCACCCATGATACATTCACACATCATACTACTAAAAGTATTAAACGCCTATCATCTAGATAAATTGACAACAATAGAGCACTTAAGTAGCAGCTCCGGTGACGATTTCTGGAAAACGAAATTAGCCAGAAAATGTAAATCAACTAGAAATATTTATTGGGAAACGAGGAAAATAAGGACTAATACAGGAGATGCTGGACAGACTCATGGCATGGAACAATGTCAGAAATAATACAGGAGATGCTGGACAGACTCATGGCATGGAACAATATCAGAAATAATACAGGAGATGCTGGACAGACTCATGGCATGGAACAATGTCAGAAACTTGATAGTTTACTCAGACCCCACTGGAGGATCTAAACTTGGAAGTACCTCTGGTCAGATAGAATCCACCTGTATGGCGAGGAAAACCTGATTAGAAGATAAGGATAACCAGATAATTGCGCACATAACAATTGCACACAAGACAATTGTGAACATGACAATGTCTCAGGTGACAATTGCACACATAGACAATTGCATACACGACACATTTCGCGCTTGAATTGCATACAATACAATTGCGAATATGACAACTCACACATGCCAATTGTACACACAGACAATTGCGCACAATACAATTGCGCATACGGCAAATGCACACACAGTGAACTGAAAACAGGAATAGTAAATTTGTGTTTGTGGAAACGGTGACTCTATATCTGAGTTTGATCTTGTGTTCATTTGACATTTATTTCAACTCATAAGTCTACACGCAAAATCCGTCAGAAGAGTCACACACGGCTCTCTGACTACGCTTGAATTCATAGCGGGAGGAAACAGAAGAAGAAGAAGATTGTTCCCTAACGCTTTGTAAAGATAATTTAGAAGATGTGTGTTGCACGGGGCCTCACAGGGGAGCAAATATAGTAACACTGTGACCTCAAGGCATGTCGTAAGAGGCGACTGAGGTAGGAGTCTAGGAAGCTACTCTAGTAAATAAAAATCATCGCATAAATCGGATGTATTGGCCTACTTGTAGGCGCATAACTGGCACAATGTACAATCGCTCTTAGGCTTAGATCACATACAAATCACAAAGATGGTTAACAGGTTGATACGGATAGTTCGAAGAAGAAGATTTGTGATCGGAAATGACAAGCAGACATAACAGCTGATCAAAATGAAGACAAAACTAGATTCCTAATTAAGGACATGAAGACGGTCAGGGTAAAATTAATTGGGACAATTAAAATGGGGAAAAAATGAAAATAGATAAGAAACAGGGCAACTGAACACGTTATGCAACGTAGAGATTAAAATAACACAATGTATTTCGCAATATTTGGTTTATCTCTCTCTCTCTCTCTCTCGCGATCGTTGGTTTTGGCCATTTTGATCATTCTTATTGTGATATACTTGCAGCCCCAAGATAATTGCAGCCCCATTGACAATTCGAAAGATGCCAGGTATAGCATTGAGTTGTGTTTATTTACTATTTAAACCGGTTCTGACTAGCTCGTCCTACGTCACATTTGTTCATCGCACCTTCCAGCACTACAATTACACACCGTCACACAACCTTGACCTATACTACGTCATAACTGAACCTTCCTATTTCCATACATATATGCCAGATTAGCTCCATTCATTCACAGGCTGCTTTTAAGTTGAACACCCTGTATAAACAACCTTTGCCAAGAATGTTTGTTTTACGTCACATCTTCAGTACCATTTGGAGCTCTGTTGCTTATCCTTCGACGATGAATCCGGATTCAGCCAGCGTTTACTCGGTTCGCTCTCCATTCTGCAGCCAACTAGTGTTTTTACGGTGTGGGTAGCTTAGCCCTATGACCAATCACCTTAGTCGTCTCTTACGACATGCGTGGCAGGTAACAGTTGTTCTATTCCTTACTCCCCAATTTTTGCCCCGGTAACCACTCGGACGATTCTGTTTATCTAAATATACTCGTTTCCTATTTGACATATAAGTCTTCTACAAAATAATTCCATTGTTGTCGTTCTGTCGCCTTGCTAGCAATTGTTTCCCACAACTCGCCGATGTCTTGTTGGGGCTCGCAAGGGGAGCAAAGAATAGTAATACTGCGACCTACAAGGCATGTCGTAAGAGGCGACTAAGGTAGGGGATTAGGAAAGCTACACTAGTAAATAAAAAACGTCACAGAAATCGGATGTGCTGGCCTACTTGTAGGCGTATAACTGACATATCGTACTATCGCTCTTAGGCTCAGATCACATACAAATCAGAAAGAGTGGTTAACAAGTCGTCGATGTTCGAAAAGAGAAGTCTCCCACGGCAGGATACACTTTTTCAACTCTTTCAGCCTCTCTTCTCCATGTTCCCCTTGATGGTCGGGCCTTCTCCTTCCATCTGCCGCTTACTTGAAAGCTGATCCAGCCAATTTCCCCACTGGCACACTACACATACGACCAAAATATCTTCACTCTCGTTTGTCAACGATGGTCTTCAATGATATACAAGCCGTTTGTTTAAAAAACTGTCCACCTGCCATCATGACCTGGTAAGAAAAATGCCAGAACCTCTCTTAAACATTCACATTCAAATGTCTCCAGCGTATGCTCTCCGCTGTACAAGAACACAGTCTGGACACTGCTTTTATATTTCAATTTTTGTTTTTAAGTTCTGTCCTTTCAGATCTTGTTGAGATCTTGTTGAGATCTTGTTGAGTGATGTCAGGGGTTTTCGTAACATTCTTTCTTTCGTTTTCTCGAATCTTGTTTTGCCTCACAGCGTCAGGATAAGAAGAGATTTCTAGAACGAGCCATTGTGCGCGCTTCATAAATAGTGTCGTTTGCGCCTCTGCTATCTCTCAGGTCGACCTTTTGCGTGGCGGGCCTTTTGCTTTGTACCTATTGAATGGAAGCAGTATTGCTCTTTGAGGTGCATTGGTCTAATAGTAATCTGCTTATGTTGGCGAACCATTTCTTCTTCTTTTTTTGCGATCGTTCTTTACGACCAATTTTAATCACTCTTTCTGATATGTTTGATCTTTGCCAAGAACGTGTATACGTTGCACATTGGTTTGGTATTTTGATTTTTGCATACTGGAACTATCTTGGCAAATAGATGGGGATTTTCGGAAGTTCAGATTTGAATTCAAGACTTTCGGAACGCAAGACAACAATTTAATCTCTTCTTTGTAGAAACTGCCCACAGAAACTCCCCACAGAAACTCCCCACAGGAACTCCCCACAGGAACTCCCCACAGAAACTCCCCACAGAAACTCGTCACAGAAACTCCCCACATAAACTCCCCACAGAAAATTTCCACAGTACCTCCCTACAGTAACTTCCCACAAATAGCTTATTCTATTCATTGATTATACAAGCATTTACTTGAAACAAAGTCCATTGACTTACCTTGGTGATATCGCACATAATGATACCTTGGGCAAGACCTACGTAAGTTGCAGCTGACCAGGCCAGGACCCAACGTGGATCTGTCATACACTGCTTAATCTCTTTCATTCGTTCTCTCCACGACAGAATTCTTCTTTGTAGGATAGTGTCAGGGCTTTCAAAGAAAATCAAAACAGCTCCCATAGCAACCACACTCATACACAGGTAAATGAGTGTTAGTAGCTGATAGAAGTTCACAGGTGGTGATGGTTCTGACGACCTTCTAGCCTGAAGAGGAATGAATGGAAGCGTGTATGTCCATTTCTCATTTCTCATCAGTTTTTCAGATCTTGATGATGAAGATGATAACGAGGAAGAGTTGTTTCCATCCTTGTTGATAATTGTCCACTCCTCGCTACAGTGAAACTGAGACACTGAAATAAGTCCCGAACTTAAAAGGTTTCCCAAAATTTGTGCCGAGTGAATTGTGATAATTGTGACAGTTTGGAAGAGTCGCAGCGATTTCTGGGGAGTCATTCGAGTCAGCGTTGAATATTTCAAGCCATAGTTCAATAGAAGTAAGTCCTGTACTGCCCAGAACGCTGGCTGGCAAAGCCCCACCAGACAGGATGCTGGAAGCAAGGTATACGCTGATGGGATAACATTGGAAACTGAATAGAGAATATGGAAGAATAATGAAGCCAAAAGGAGGGTTTTTGCTTTGATTTTTCTCAGTATCAGTGTTGTGAAGAGGCAACCGATGATATACGAAATATACATACAAACTAGTGATATTTTTCCCAGCTGGTTTGGAGCGTGTATGCTGGTCTGGAGGTTTCTGTGGAGAGTTACCAATGTTGCAACTTATAAACATATCAACAATTATATGTGGTGTAGAATATAGTAATGTCGAAACACATCAAAACAAAGTATTGTAGTTTTACAAAATACAAAAACAATAGCAATACACAGAAGCGTTGCGACAAAAAGGTCTTTATCAAGCAAAGGATACAAGACAGGTGAAGAATGTCACTTTTCACACAGCACACAACATGTAGAATCAAACAAGAATTTCCTAACGGTCCTAATATGAATATAGGGAAAATTATTGTCATTGTTACATAGTTTTACTGCAATCTTCCCTTTTATCGTAGAATGTAGTACTAATGTACTGTCAACTATTATGTGTGTGTGGTGTAGAATGTAGTACTAATGTACTGTCAGCTATTATTGTGGTGGTGTAGAATGTACTCCCAATGTACTGTAAACAATTATGTGTGTGTGGTGTAGAATGTAGTACTAATGTACTGTCAGCAATTATGTGTGTGTGGTGTAGAATGTACTACCAATGTACTGTCAACTATTATGTGTGTGTGGTGTAGAATGTAGTACTAATGTACTGTCAGCAATTATGTGTGGGGTGTAGAATGTAGTACTAATGTACTGTCAACTATTATGTGTGTGTGGTGTAGAATGTAGTACTAATGTACTGTCAACTATTATGTGTGTGTGGTGTAGAATGTAGTTTCAATTACAAAAATCGACAGCTATTATATATTTCATGTAAAGTATTATTATAAAATATATAGTGCAATGCTGACGTGTCGAGTCAAATGATCTGTATATTATGTTCGTTCGGTAGTTCAGTATCAGTTAATGAGCCCACTATCATTAGCACTCCAACTATGCTATGGTGGTCGAGTCACCGCCTCAACAAACACAACAGCGTCCAGCACCCACAACGTTCGTTCAATGTTGATTAATCAATCTGTTTGCATATTTGGTATGTAGATATTTTCAGGCTGTGCCAATATTGGCACACATCTATTTGAATCTGGTCAGTGACTTTGATTAACCGTCCTGAAAGATCTCTGTTTGGAGAATCTCTCTCAATGAGTAAAACTAAATTCATTTCGGTCCATTGTAACTCTCTCTCTCATATAGTAGTCATGCCAGCCAATCTATCAGCTCGTTCATTACCCCTAACTTCTGTGTGCCCAGGGACAAAAATTAAAGTGATTTCTCTGACCCCTGTCTGTAAAAGTATCGAAGTCCCGCGCCATGAGACCCACCAGTACAAGGGTTGTCTTTTAAAAAAATAATATACAAAAACTGCTGAACATATTGTCATACAATTTGGCCACATGTTGCAAAAAACATTGTTTTTAATGATAAATAAACTTTAGTATTTGCATTGTAATTATTATTGTTTTTAATGATTAATTTTCTTGAAAACATATTTAAATTCCCCCACCATAACCCCAACCTGCACGTGCAGTTGATTTCACTAACATTAGAAGTGCAAAGAATGCTAAACTAGCATATGTTAGTATGAACCTCCCAACAATGTCTAAAACAATTGGTTTTATAGATATTACTCTTGTAATATTAAACATTACAATTGGTTTTTTAAATATTCAAATTAGAACAGCAATATCTTTGCTTATATACAGTTTAGACAAAAAATGGAGGTTCACGCTATAATTATGAGTGATATGTCATCATATGTAGTTTGGCGTTCTTTGCACTTCTTATATTTGTGAAATCCACTGCACGTGTAGGGTTTGGGAGGAGGGTAACTATATTTTCACGAAAATTAATTATGTTTAAAATAAATAATTGCAATGCATATACTAAACAAACATACGCTCTGAAGATTTCAACGATAAAGATAAAGGGTATTCTCTATCTCAGTTGCGCAAGTTGTGCATACAGATATGTGCGGCAAGACGAGAAAACCACGAGAGAAAATCCAGTAGATATATCAATCAACACAGAACAGGAGTTGTTAACCTAAACACACTGAGATACATGCTTGGGAGGAGATCGGAGCAATTATGAACATGTCCGATGTGAGATGAAGAAGATCCTTAAATGAACAATGAACAATGTCATCAATAATATCTCTGAAGACGGCGGTTCGTCTGCATGGCGAGGGATATCAGGCAATTGGTAAAGCAGGCTTTCAAGCAAAAATCAGTCAGAAGTGTCATACCATAACGCCTGAATTCACAGTGGGCGAACGCAGAAGAAGAACAAGACGTCATCAATAACAATGTCTTTTGCAACATGTGGCCAATTTGTATGACAATATGTTTGTTAATTTGTCTATTGTCTATTCCCAGGTGGAAGATGTAGTTGGCTGTCCACTCTTGCCGTTAAGCGTAGGGATGGGAGCTTTAATTTGCGTTCTAGGGCTAGATGAGTCGCCCGCCCTTGTGTTATATCCGTGTTTATGTAGTGTGGTCTTGATATTGTCTATCCATCTTTTCCTTGGTCTTCCTTTAGCTCTAGTACCCGATCTCTTTTTATTGTTTGCTGTTATTGGTGGTTGGTTGTATTTCATTCTCAATAAATGTCCAAACCACTGCATTTGTTGTCTTTCAATGTATTCGGTGCATGAAGTTATGCCCACTCTGCTTCTGATGTCCTTATTTCGTAGTCTATCTTTCCTGGTTACTCCCACTGCCTCCCTCAAGCATTTCATTTCACATGTGGTGAGCTTTCTGTGATGTGTTGTTCTAAGAGACCAAGTTTGGCACTGGTAACAAAATATTGGTAGGAAAATACTTTTTATCAACTGTCTTTTCACTTCCATCTTGATCTTTGTGTGTTGTAGTAATGGTGCCAGCTGGTAGGTCACTGCATTTGCTTTTAACTTGTTAATTTGTTTTCCTGCTAATTTAAAAAAATACAACCCTTGTTCTTGGTGAGTCTCCCGCCTTAATAGACAATATGTTATTTCATCTGACGTGAAATCACAACTATTTACAGATGCTTAGTTTGTTATGTTGTTGGTCATATAACTTCGGACTGACTCATAGGTGCTCAGTGTGTCGCAAGCAGATGTCGAATGATATACATAGTTTGACTGCAGTCTCTCGCTGTATCAATGATGTTCATACTGATGACTCCAACGGCTACTTCCTTAAATACTCTTCTCATTCTGCCCCTAACACATTCTTCTTCTTCTTCTTCTTTCTTCCAACGTTCTATATCGACCACTTGGTAACCACTCTTTGTGATTTGTATGTGATCCGAGCCTAAGAGCGATTGTACGTTGAGCCAGTTATGCGCCTACAAGTAGGCCAGCACATCCGATTTCTGCGGTGTTTTTTATTTACAAGGGTAACTTTCCAACGTCCTACATCAGTCGTCTCTTACGACATGCCTTGTAGGTCGCAGTGGTACTATTATTTGCTCCAATATGTAATTTCAAACTCTGTAAATTCTTGTATAGATTCAATATTAATTTTAGTTTCGACTAAATATATAGAAAATAAATTGAATGCATTTGAAAATAGACGTATACGGAAAATAATTCACAAAAAGTGGAAAGAATTCAGGAGAAGTGATGAAATCAGAGAAATGTCTGGTCAACCATTAGTAACAACTGTTTTAATAAGAGAAGATGAGATAGTAATATTGAGAACATTTAAGTAACATCCTTGAGAAGAAATGATACAACATTAACCAAAGAATGTGGAGCAAATAGTTCAAGAAAGAGAAGAAGTCTTAGGAAACCCTGAAAGAAACTTTCGGAGAGAGGCTACACATATTGGCCTCAACACCATGGAAGAGATCTAGAAAGTAGAACATCAGGAAATAAGACAAGAAGAAGACCCCGAAAAAGATGGATATATGGCATGTCAAAATCCTTTTAAAAAGCACAAATATATAACACACATGGCATTAGCGAGTGGAGAGATGAAAACAGAAAAACAACGACTCTGAGCAACAACCTGATAACAGTGTGACGACAAAAGAAGAAGAAGAAGAAATATCAGTATATCCACACAAAAACACAGATTTGCACCATTCCTTGAGATTCACCAATGACGGCAAAAGTGCGTCCTCATCAGCATCTAACATTCTCAGATATAACAACATCTTTCTCAGTCTTTCTCTGTCGCCATCTCTCTCTCTTTCTCTGTCGCCATCTCTCTCTCTTTCTCTGTCGCCATCTCTCTCTCTTTCTCTGTCACCATCTCTCTTTCTCTGTAACCATCTCTCTCTTCTCTCTTTTTCCTCCATCTCTCTTTCTCTCTCGCCATCTCTCTCTTTCTTCTCTCTCCATCTCTCTCTTTCTTTCTCGCCATCTCTCTCTTTCTCTCTCGCCATCTCTCTTCTTTTCTCGCCATCTCTCTTTCTCTCTCGCCATTTTCTCTTTCTCTCGCCATCTCTCTCTCTCTCGCCATCTCCTCTTCTCTCTCACCATCTCTCTTTCTTTCTCTCTCGCCATCTCTCTCTTCTCTCTCGCCATCTCTCTTCGCCATCTCTCTTTCTCGCCATCTTCTCTTTCTCTCTCGCCATCTCTCTCTTTCTTCTGCCATCTCTCTTCTCTTTCCTCTGCCATCTCTCTTTTTTCTCTCTTTCTTTCTCATCTCTCTTTCTCTCTCTTCTCTCTCTTCTTCTCTCTTTCTCTCTCCCATCTCTCTCTTTCTCTCTCCCATCTCTCTTTCTTCTCTCTCTCTTTCTCTGTCCTATGCTCTCTCTCTCTGCCATCTCTCTTTCTCTCCATTCTCTCTTTCTCTCGCCATCTTCTCTTCTCTGTCTCTCTACATCTCTCTCTCTTTCTCTCGCCATCTCTCTCTTTCTCTCTCACTCTCTCTCTTTCTCTCTCGCCATCTCTTTCTCTCTCGCAATCTCTCTCTCGCCATCTCTCTTCTCGCCATCCTTCTCTCTTCTCTCTCTCTCCCTCTCTCTCTCTCGCCATCTCTCTCTCTTCTCGCCATTTCTCTCTTTCTCTCTGCCATCTCTCTTTCTCTCTCTCTTCTCTTCTCTTCTCTCTCTCCCATCTCTCTTTTCTCTCGCCATCTCTCTTTCTCTCTCCCATCTCTCTTTTCTCTCGCCATCTCTTTCTCTCTCTTCTCTCTCCCTCTCTCTCTCTCTCGCCTCCTTCTCTTTCTCTCTCGCCATCTCCTCTTCTCTCTGCCATCTCTCTCTCTCTCGCCATTCTCTCTTCTCTCCTCTCTCTCTCTCTCTTCTTTCTTCTCTCCCATCTCTCTTTTCTCTCTCCCATCTCTCTTTCTCTCTCCCATCTCTTCTTCTCTCGCTATCTCTCTTCTCTTCTCTCCATCTTTCTCTCTTTCTCTCTGGCCATCTCTCTTTCTCTCTGCCATCTCTCTCTCTTCTCTCTTGTCATTTATCTCTCTTTCTCTCTGGCCATCTCTCTTTTTCTCTTGCCATCTCTCTCTTTTTCTCTCTTGTCATCTCTCTCTTTCTCTTGCCATCTCTCTCTCTCTTCTCTTTGTCTCTCTTCTCATCTCTCTTTCTCTCTCTTTCATTCTTCTCTCCATCTTTTCATCTACAATCTCTCATCATCTCAATCATCATACCATCATCATACCATCATCATCCATCATCTACAATCATCATCCATCATCATACATCATCTACATCATCATAATCACATCCATCATCCCTACAACATCATCATACCATCATCATACACATCAACTCATACATACCATCATCATACCATCATCATACAATAATCATACCATCATCATACAATCATCACACAATCAAAGTGACATCCTCATCTTCATTTGTCTACCTGGAAGGAATGACAGCGAAGACAGCTAGAAATGTCGCTGAGCACTGAGAGACAAAGTTCCTCCAGATGTTGTTGTCTTTATCGTCCAGCTCCTCCTCCTCAGCAGCTAGAAACTGAGACTCATTAATGTGGTTCCTGTATAGAATAGTATTGATACAAATTAGAACTAGTTTATGAACGAATTATTGGATAGAGGAGCCTCTAGTCGAAGGGATTAGAGCATAGATTCCTAAACTTTTGCGGCCCACCGCCCACTTTGCACGACAAAAACTTTGTTACACCCCCTCCCCATTATAACAGTTTGCCAACGCCCCCCTCCCACCTATATATAAATACATGCTCTATTTTCTCTTTAACATAGAAAATTGATATATATTTCTGTCATTCATGGCCATTTTTTCAAATGATTAAATACATGAAATAGAAAATTGATGTAAAAATGAATCGTGTAAGATGGGAATAAAATGAATTAAAATGCAGAATTCACATGTTTAACGATTATTCAATCGTCATGAAAAATAGCATCACCTCCCCCACCCCCAATGCTTCTGAACCCACCATCGCCCCCTGGAGGCTCAGCGCCCACAGGGGCTTACCCAACTTTGGGAAACGCTGGATTAGAGCATGGCTCCTATGTAAGGGGGTCTTTTACCTGTTAAAATTGAACACGGGACCTACGTTTTATTGTCAGTCTCAGATAGGACTAGGAACTCAATCTCACCTACACTGTGATCAGCCACAGCCAACTCTAGATAACTAGGCCAGATAACAGAGAGGAGAATCCCTGACCTAGATCACAGAAGGGGGCTGGAATGTATATATGTTTGATAAAATACTGAAATCTTTTATGCAATTTTACTTAATTCTATGAGTCTATGGTTATTTATTGGTGACAAATATTTATAATATTGATATTCCTTATTGTTAAACTTAACTTGTTGCATAATATAACTTCGATTTAGCATTTTGTGTTGATTTTAAAATGAATTCGTCTATATACACCAATACTGGAATGCGAGGTCACGTGGTGCAGTTGTGGTCTGATTTCCCATAATTCATACGTGAGTCCGAAGGCCCATAAGTTTTTAGTTTGCTCTGGATCAGCGATCTCTAGAAAATTATCCACATGACTCCACGAGGGAGCGAACCTGGTACCTTCGGCACAAGAGACGAGAACCTAACCACTACGCCACAGAGATACACAACTATGATGATAAAGAGTATCAATAGCTTAGTTTTTTTTTTCTTGAGAGTGTTATAGAGGTTAGATGTTCGCCTCTGGTGCCAAAGGGACCAGTTCACTCCCTCGTAGAGCCATAGAGTTATTTTTCCAGAGATCCCTGATCTTAGTGTAAGTGAGATCGAGTTCCAAGTCCTATCGGAGACGGACGATACTACATAGGTCATGTGCTCAAGTAGAGCATATATAAGAACCATTGGCAGTTCAAAATCGAAAAGAGCAGGCTGGACACCCGCTGCCCGTGCAAAATTCATTAAAAGGTTTTAGAATAAAATTCATATAAACAAATTTTCACTATTGTATAAATTACATTAGGGACAATAGCCAGAGCTACGGAGCACTGCCGCTGAGATCTTCCTGTGTAAGAAAGAGATCGGATCACACATGGTTACTAACTGAAGTGCAATGATGATGGCCCTAACAATCAATCAATCAATCAATCAATCAATCAGGTATTTGCTCTGAGTGCTACAATGTATATCTAACATCTAACATCTGACACAGGCAAACAAAATTTTAGAAACAATAACAAATCTTCAAACACAGTGGATAGTGGTAGCCATGGAAACGGTTTCCATTGTTACAAACAACACGCAGGCCAAATCATTTCCCATTTTTAGTTAAACTTAAAGTAGCTTTCTCAAAGATAGATCACAATTATTTTGTAAGAACTATTTACATCTTCAATATTCTTAACTTAAACGATCAAATTGCATTATTAATTTTTGGCTAAACTGAAAAAAAAAAGAAAAGTTAATTGCATATTCTTTAAGTGCGAATCAACCCCAACTTTTAACGCTGTTTGTGATTTTTTTTAGCATTATTACGTTCAGTAGTTTGCCATTGTTTTCTGAACGGTGGTGCCATCATCCATTTGTTAAAATCCAGGCGAAACAATTTGTCACAAAACTTTCACAGCGTGATTCTAACTCAGAACGTCGGGGTTAATAATAAACTTACAAAACTTCAACTTACAACTTTCAACTTCAACTTTCAACTTAAACTTACAAAACTTACAAAACTTAATAACTTAACTTATACTAACTTAAACTTACAAGACTTACACAAACTTAAACTTACAACTTAATAATAATAATAATAATGTATTTTCAAGTGTTTATGATTTGATGTTAAGTATCTCTCTCTCCACCTCTCTCTATATCTATCCTTCTTTATCTCCTAAGTTCTCTATATTTCCGTCTCCTTCTCTTCCTCTCTCTCTCTATCTCTGTTCCTATCCCTCGCCATATCGCTCTATTTTTCCAGTGGGCGTATACAAGAAATTGCTATAATTCCTTTTCAAGAGAATCAAGTTACTAAATAATCTTATCCTTCCTAACCCATGCTCTCCGTTTTGTTTAAACCCCTGGACGCACACTTATACTGCACTGTGTAGTCAATTAGTCATTTTACTGACTTTGCACAAATTCAAAGATACTGCGAGCCAGTATATCCGCTCTTAAGGGCGAATGGGTTAATATAGACCATAGATTCCCAAACTTTTTCGGCCCCCCCGCCCACTTTGCACAACATAAAGTTTGTAATGCCCCTCACATTATAACAGTTTGCCAACGCCCTCCCACATATATAAATACTCTATATTCTCTTTGACATAAAAAATTAATATATATTTCTGTAATACATGGTCAATTTTCAAATGATTATATGCATGAAATAGAACATTAATGAAAAAAGGGATCGTGTAAGACGGGCAGAAGATGAATTAAATTGCAGAATTCAAATTTTCAATGATTATTCAATCGCAAAATCACGAAAACTATTTATTTAAAAATATTTATTATTAATTTCTTCTTTATGGAGCCACCGATCCCCAATCGTCTGAACACACCCGAAATTCTTCTGAACCCACTATCGCCCCCCTAGAACGCTTCAGCGCCCACTGGGGTGGTACCTCCACTTTGAGAAACGCTGATAACGATAATCCTGAGAGGAGATTACGTGATCCACATTAAAACGGCAGCTCTCATATCTAGAGACCCCTAGGATTGTTGCTGGAGCTACGGAGTTCGTGCTTTGTACAATACTCTCGGCAGGTGGCATGCCATTTACGCGGAGAGGGACCGAGCCATATGGGGTAAAACCTGGTGCAATGAAGTCAATCCTACGGCTTTTTTTTTTCTCCGATCCAGAAGCACTTGAGCTTTTCAGCTCTTCGGCTCGGTGCCATGACATCGTAACCCTTCGGTTCGTGCCACGAACACCGTAAATCTGGGGAATCTGTGGCTTTTCTGCCATCCCGCGGAATTGAACCCGCACACACAGAGGGATAGTCACCCGTAGTCCAACGCGCTACGAACACGCTGGGCAGACGGGCATCCTACGGCTTTAAAACTCTTTAAACAGTAAACCGTATTGGTAGAAGGAGCAGACGGACGGTAGAAAGGAAGATTATTGAGTGTTTAATTTAGTTCAGAGCCTGCCTGTCCAGCGTGTTCGTAGCGCGTTGGAAGACGGGTGACAAGCTCCATGTGAGTGCAGTTCAATTCCGTGGGCTGGCAAAAAGGCACAAGTTCTCCAGATTTACGGTGTTCGTGGCACCGAACCGAAGGGTTACGATGTCCATAGCATCGAGCAGAAGAGCTGAAAGCTCAAGTGCTTCTGGATCTAAAAAAATTTTGTTCAGTCTTCGCATCATGATCCTTGTATATCGAAACAATTAGTCCATAAGTGTCCTTCTCTCTTAAGTATGTCTGTCAGCGTGTGGTCACTAACAACACACAATTTCTATGTTGGTTTTCTTTGTAGCTACAAGTATAGTGCTCTTGTCTAGCTACAACCACATTTGATTTCGTATTATTGCAACCTGGCTGGGGTTGTAGATTCACCACACTTACTTGAATCATGTACATGTCGTCTTTTTTTTCTTCTTCTTCTATATCTTTTCTTTTTTTTCTTCAAACGCTCCATATCGACCACTTGTTAACCACTCTGTGGGATTTGTATGGGATCTGAGCATAAGAGCGATTGTACGTTGTGTCAGTTATGCGTGTACAAGTAGGCCAGCACATCCGATTTCTGCGATGCTTTTTATTTACAAGGGTAGCTTCCTAGGTCATACATAAGTCGTCGCTACGACATGCCTTGTAGGTCGCAGTGGTACTATTCTTTGCTTCCCATGTGGGCCCCTGCATGTTTAAGCCAATAGGTTGGCGCTCGCTGCCTCCTTCAATGCAGTAGTCAGATGGAATCCACTTTCAGGTGATTTTTTCTGCTTACAAACAATGTCTAAAATACTCACACTTTGATAAAAGCAGAAATAAGAAACGATATAATCAAATTATTGTGTCCAGCCACAAATAAAATGTCCAACTCTCAAACTTTGATTAGGAATAAAGAAAACTTACTTCAAACTTTGATTAGGAATAAAGAAAACTTACTTCAAACTTTGATTAGGAATAAAGAAAACTTACTTCAAACTTTGATTAGGAATAAGAAAACTTAACTCAAACTTTGTTAGAGAAAAGGACATCTAACTCAAACCTTGCTGTCGAAGAAAGTCTTCCACAATTCGAAGGAAGCAAGTCCACCTCAAGATTTGATTGAATTAAAATCGTTGCATATCCTTTAATGGACGTAGTCATCAACCAAAGTCAAGAAGTAGTCGATTTTCTAGGCTCCACTTATACGTTCAGTAGTTTGCCATTGCTTTTATAAACGGTGAGGTCTATTTTTACCTTTCGTAAAATCCACCAAAAAAGTTGCTTCCAAACTTGCCCAATACGGAGTTTGAACCAGGTACGCTTAGGCTGTGATCGAGCTCACTACCGCTTGAGCTACAGACGTTCACAAACTTTGATTATCAATAATTAAAAGAAAACTTACCTCAAACTGTGAATGGAAAGAAAGAAAATCTCTCAAACTGGGAATGGAAAGAAAGAAAACCTACCTCAAACTGTGAATGGAAAGAAAGAAAATCTCTCAAACTGGGAATGGAAAGAAAGAAAACCTACCTCAAACTGTGAATGGAAAGAAAGAAAACCTACCTCAAACTGTGAATGGAAAGAAAGAAAACCTACCTCAAACTGTGAATGGAAACAAAAAAAGTTTTCAAACTGCGGAATGGAAAATTAGAAACAGCTACCTAAGCTGTGATGGAAAGGAGCAAACGTTCACAAACTTGAATCATATTAAAAGAAAACCTACCTCAAACTGTGAATGGAAAGAAAGAAAACCTCAAACTGAATGGAAAGAAAGAAAACCTACCTCAAACTGTGAATGGAAAGAAAGAAACCTAAACTGGGAATGAAAAAAGAAACCTACCTGAAACTGTGAATGGAAAGAAAGAAAATCTCTCAAACTGTGAATGGAAAGAAAGAAAATCTCTCAAACTGGGAATGGAAAGAAAGAAAACTCTCAAACTGGGAATGGAAAGAAAGAAAACCTACCTCAAACTGTGAATGGAAAGAAAGAAAACCTACCTCAAACTATGAATGGAAAGAAACCTACCTAAACTATGAATGGAAAGAAACCTACCTGAAACTGTGAATGGAAAGAAACCTACCTCAAACTATGAATGGAAAGAAAACCTACCTCAAACTATGAATGGAAAGAAAACCTACCTCAAACTATGAATGGAAAGAAAGAAAACATACCTCGAACTGTGAATGGAAAGAAAGAAAACTACCTAAACTGTGAATGGAAAGAAACCTACCTCAAACTGTGAATGGAAAGAAACCTACCTGAAACTGTGAATGGAAAGAAACCTACCTGAAACTGTGAATGGAAAGAAACCTACCTGAAACTGTGAATGGAAAGAAACCTACCTCAAACTGTGAATGGAAAGAAAGAAAACCTACCTCAAACTGTGAATGGAAAGAAAGAAAACCTACCTCAAACTGTGAATGGAAAGAAAGAAAACCTACCTCAAACTATGAATGGAAAGAAAACCTAACTATACCTCAAACTATGAATGGAAAGAAAACCTACCTCAAACTATGAATGGAAAAAAAACCTACCTCAAACTATGAATGGAAAGAAAACCTACCTCAAGCTCTGATAACGTAGCATCTCCTTCCTGAAACTGAGTTGCTTTTTCTGAGGCTTGACCTCCGGCTCTTCATCTTCTTCTACCAGTTCCATTGTTACTGGTGGTGACGATATTCTGTAAAATAATAACAAACAAGACATGTACCAAACTGTTGCCCTAGACAGGGAAGATTTATCTCCTGACCTGTTCTTAAATGATTCAACAGAACTTGGAATGAAGATGAATGGGTTTTTGAAATCGGTTGCTTAGCTGTTTCAATATAATTTCATTATTTTCAGTTTGTGTTTTAGAATGCCTTGGTATCGTCTAACACACACAAAAAGTTAATTGCATATCCTTTACAGGACTTTGAGAATCAACCCCAGCTTTTAAACGATGTTTGTGATTTTTCTAGGCATTATTACGTTCAGTAGTTTGTCATTGCTTTCTGAAAGGGTGGTGTCATCGTCCTTTTGTAAAATCCACACGGAACAATTTGCAACCAAACTGTCCGCAGCGTGATTCGAACTCAGAACGTCGGGGTTAATAGACCGAGTCACTTTCCCTAGGCCACAGACGACCCCTAACACAGTGAACTACACTGAAAAGGTATAAAGAGTACAGAGCAAGAGGAAGATCACGTAAAAGATGGAGCGATGACATCATGAACACATCTAAGAAAATGAATAACAGTTTACAAAGTGCGTTAGAACAAGCACACACAATATCATTACATCCCCCCCATTATTGATTGTTAAGACCATCATAATTGCACTTCGGTGAGTAACCATTTGGGCTCCGATCTCTTACTAAAACAGAAAAATCTCAGTGCACGAACTCTGTAACAGCGGCGAGAATCCCAGATGTAAGTTTGAAGATGATGAAGATATTTTTGTAGGAATTGTTATTTTTAATCTTTTCTATTGAAATTTGCCCAGGTAGCAGCTTTCCAGCCTGTTCTTCTCGATTTTGAACTGCCAAGAGTTCTTTTACGTGCTCAAATTGAACAGGTTTTATCGTCCGTCTCCGGTAGGAATAAGAACTCGATCTCAACTACAATGAGATCAGGATCTTTGAAATATATATTTCTCTCTAGCCTCTAACAATACCACATTTGTATCAAAGCACTATCTCCATCAAAGTCTATGCAAACTACACTTTTACTTTATAGAACAAACTTACAACCTCTAAACAGTCTACGTACGTTATAAGTACAAAATGAAGACAATATGAGAATAAACATCGACAAAACCGAAGTAATGACATTCCTAGAGAGCAAAATGCTACCAATTTCTCCATCGACAATCGCCAATTAAAACAAGTCAAAGACTTCACATACCTGGGGAGCATTTTTTCAGCAAACGGAAGAATAACTAATGAAACCCAACACAGAAGCAACAAAGCAAATCAAATGATAGGACAATTGGCGCCAATTTTAAAATGCAAATTTGTCACCATGAACACAAAATAGCAATGTCAACACAATCTTTCTCTCCACATTATGCTATCAGTGCCAAACCTGGATGCTGGCATCTAATGATAGAAGAAACCTAGCCACGACAGAGATGAAGTGTCTACGCAGAATGCTGGGGATATTTTTTTTTTCGATCCAGAAACACTTGAGCTTTCAGCTCTTCGTCGGCTGGACATCGTACCGGCTCGTGCCACGAACACCGTAAATCTGGAGAACCTGTGACATTTCTGCCAGAACGCGGAATTGAACCGCACTCACAGGGGGTTTGTCACCCGTCGTCAAATGCGCTACGAACACGCTCCGCTTGAGAAATGAAGACATCAGGAAAAACGTGGGTCCAACATCAGTACTAGACTTCATCAAGAAACAACAAATTAAATAGTTGGACCACATAAACAGATTACCAACCATACAGTGCATCTCAAAGAGCAATGTTGCTCCGATACAATGGATCCCACGCAATACTTACACCTCAGAGATAACAGAGGCAACGAAAGATACTATTTACAAAGCGCACACAAGGACTCGTTCTATAAATCTCTTCTTATCCTGACGCTGTGGGGCAAAACAGGATAAGAGAAAAGACAGAAAGAAACAGCTCACACATTTACCTTGTAGATCAAACTTCCAACCGCTAATCTAACCACACTTAATCTCCCACAAACCTCGACCCACCACACACGCCCGCACATATTTCTCAATAAAACATCCAACCAACTTATCCTTCCCATCTGTCATTTATTCTGCACAATTATTCTCATGTATTTGTTTAAAATACACAATTTAATAGCCCAATTATTACGCACTAATCTTGTCAAATAACTTGTTTGTCTTTCATATTGATTTTTGGCCATCTTGAACCTTAGCAAAGCATAGAATAAATGTTCTTCAATGTATAAATATCTCAATGTGTGTATCGAATAAGGGAATATCAGGAATAATTTGATAATGGAACTGATAAACAGATGTCAGTTCAGATTCTGTCCTCGTTCTGTTGTCACAGCATTTATCTAGTCATTAAAGAAACACGGAATATAATGAAATAATTGAGTGCGAATGAAAGGCTGACATTATCGTGATGAGTATCAATCATATTGGCATGTGCATCACACCTAAGATTATCAGAAGGATTGTTGGAGGAATGTTTTAACATGACAATCAACGTTCTCTAACCCATTAAGAACATTAGCTTAAACATCAATCTGTGTTTGTGTACGATAAGGTGATGTTAATTTTTTTTTATTGATGTAAAACTTGGGAAAATTCTCACGTAATGTCGGGAAGATATTTTTCTCATACTTCTTCAGAGATATCTGGTCAAGCGCTTAATCTAGGGTTGACTACAAGCTGGTCAGTCAGCTTCAGGCCTGTGAGATGTGTAATAATAATAATAATAATTCCTCTCGTACCGTTATACTTTACATAGGACCTGCAAGTAATTTCTCTATACCGCTCTATCCTTGACAAGTTGCTCAATCTCCACCATGGAACTGAGACCGATATTTCTTGCCTCTCTCAGCAAAGTTCGTTTCATGGTCTCCCTAGTCGTCCTCTCTTCTTGTGCCCTTTGCATCCCACTTCAATGCCTGCTTTGATATTCGTTGATCATTTCTCGCAAGGTGTGTCCAACATATCTCCATCTTCTGCTTATAACAGTTGTTACTAGTTGTTGACCAGACATTTCTTCTCAGTGTATGCTCAACATATCTCCATCTTCACCTTCTTATAACAGTTGTTACTAATGGTTCGGTGAGATTTACCCATTTCGTAATTTTTAGGTCAACTGGTCATATGTTGTTTCTCTGCTCACCCGTGGCACCCGGTAACAGAAGACCGTCTAGCTCAGACGGGAAAATAAAACTTCCTGTTTAATGAGGGTTGTTTTTTTATAGAACACTGTAAGTTTTCTGCATTTTTACACAATTCTACGAGTCTATGGTTATTTATTGATGAGAAATGTTAATACTACTGATATTATTTCGCTTTAAACTTCACTTTTAACATAATATAACCCTGCTTTAGCGTGTTGTGGTGTTATTAAATTGAATTATGAGAGCCTCGGTAACGTAGTTGTTAGTGAAGTCGCTTCTCAAGGTTGGTGTTCCGGGTTCAACTCCCGAGTGGGCGTGGCATTTTTCCGGACTGTGACGGCTCTTAGGTCGACGCCCGAGTGGTCCGCCCGAGTGGTTATCGGGACCCAAATTTGGGGTGTAAATAATAGAACAACTGTTACCTCCACACATGTCGTTAGAGGCTATTAAGGAGGTTTGGCTGAAATCGGATGCACGTGTCCTAAACGTGTAGAAGTTTGAGGGCCTACCAAACCAATGTGCAACGTATACACGTTCTTGGCAAAGATCAAACATATCACAAAGAATGATTAAAATTGGTCGTAAAGAACGAACGTAAAGAAGAAATTGAATTTATCTAACAATACAGGAATGCGAGGGTGGCAAAGTTCTGCTTAGCACAAGCTATTTGTTGATGATGAAGATACAAACAAATACCTGAACTAACAAACAAAACAAATCGACTAAAAAGGGAACAAATGTGAATGAAAAAATTTATGAAAAAATTTAATGTTTTTTTTATGTATTAACATATATATGTTATCTCATAATTTATGATCATAAACTTATGAAGAGATTTCGGGATCGTGTATACAAAGAAAAAGCCGGTCCACGCAAAAGGTAGGCCTCAGAGATAACAGAGGCGACGAAAAACACTATTTATGAAGAATACACAAAAGCTCGTTCTAGGAATCTCTTCTTATCCTGACTGACGCTGTGAGGCAAAACAAGATTGGAGAATGCACACAAAAACTCGTTCAGAAATTTCTTCTTATCCTGACTGACGTTTGAGGCAAAACAAGATTGGACAAAAGAAAACAGAATTTATTGGACGAGTCAGCTCTGAAATCGTCCTTATGGTACGTCATGTATGATACCAGGCTGCAGTATAACTTCAGATGTGGTACTTGATAATGGTGTTTTTCTGTTTGCAATATCTTACAATTACTCGTCTCAACAAATGTGAGTCGTGCTGGCTAATATGCTTACACCGTCCCCGAAATGCCTGTTTTACATTCCCTAGTAGGCGTCTGTACCTGTGGTAGGGGATTGTGTTCTAGGATTGGACTCTACAGTCACCTCCGCACACACCAGAGATGTGTAGCAACACTCGTCTGAGACGGTCACACACCAGAGAGTGGAAAATGCAGACGACGGAGAATGTTGTCAGCATTGCTTGCTATGGAGGGTTATAATTATTAATGAGCTTGATCACAACCCATACGTACCTGGTTCAAACACATAGGCTGGCAATTTAAAAGCCAATTCGTTCTGTGGATTATTAAGAAAGGTAAAAATATACCTCACCGTTCAGAAAGCAATGGCAAACTACTGAACATATACATAGTGTCTATAAAATCAACGAATCGTTTACAGTAGTTGATGGCTAAGTCCTGTCATGATTTTCATTTTCAGGAGCTTAACGGGAAGCGACGTACTATCGTTCTCGGTGCAAACCACGTATATGACAAAGAGTGGTTACTTGGTTGAAAAGAGCAAACGCAAAGAGAACACACATTATTCACTACTATTATTATTTTATTTCTAGTAATATTTGTAATCATATCATTTGCCATTTGTTTTGATATGATGTGAACTTGAACTCATTGTCATCATCATCAGGTGCCGTGCCGGCGTGCGATCATGGATCTCCACAAATCTCTGTCTCTGGTGTTTGTTATCATCTCAGATGTTGACGCTCTTCCATGCCATGAAGTCAGGCTATCCACAATTTTCTCTCTCTGTCTTCCTCTGTCTCGTCTACCTCGATTTTTACCAGTTGTTACAATGTGTTCTAAACCTCCCTTCCTCATCTCATGCCCAAAAAAATTTTGACTGCCTCTTTCTTATATTGATTACAAGCTTTCTCTGTGTCTTGATCTTCATTCAACATCTCTATATTCGTCATTTTGTAAGCCGCAGTAGCGTAGTTGTTAGTGAACTCACTTCTTAGTCTAGTGGTCCAGGTTCAATTCTACAAATTGGAGTCGAATGTTTTTAGACTGTAACAGCTCTCAGGTCGACCCAGCTTCAACTAGGTACCAGGAAAGCACTGGAAGTAAAGGCGGTCGGCGTGATGTTCACTACATTACCCATCGTGTGCCGACCGTCAATGAAAAATACGGTCATAACACCATATTACCCTATATACCTCGATGTATAATCAAGGTTCCTTTACATTGTTACTTACTTGCATTAGTTATCTTAGTAATCGATGGGATTCTCATCATTCTTCTGTAAAACAACATTTCTGTGGCCCTCAGAGATTTTTCCATCTGTGTGTTTATTGTTCATGACTCATATAAGTACGAATCTGAACTACAGCTTAAATATTGTCTATTCCCAGGTGGAAGATGTAGTTGGCTGTCCACTCTTGCCGTTAAGCGTAGGGATGGGAGCTTTAATTTGCGTTCTAGGGCTAGATGAGTTGCCCTTACTGTGTTCTATACGTGTTGATGTAGTGTGGTCTCGATATTGTCTATCCATATTTTTCTTGGTCTTCTCTTAGCTCTAGTACCTGATCTCTTTTTGTATCTTGTTGGTGTTGGTTGTATTCTTCTCATTAAATGTCCAACCACTGCATTGTGTCTTTCAATGTCTTTGTGCAGCTGTATGACTCACTCTGCTTCTGATGTCCTCATTTCGTAGTCTATCTTTCTGTGTGCTCATCTGCCTTCCTAGCATTTCATTTCACTGTGGTAGCTTTCTGTGGTTGTTGCTGTAAGAGACCAAGTTTGGCACTGGTAATAATTGTTGATAGTAAATACTTTTTATCATCTGCCTTTTGCTTCCATTTGATCTTTGGGTTGTTGTAGTATGGTGTCAGCGGGTGGTCACTGTATTGTCTTTTAACACCTTGTCTTTTTCCTATCTGTTTCCGTCCTCTGTGAAAATGCTGCCCAAATATTTGATTCAGAAACTTCTTTACTCTGAGTTGTCTAGTTGTATAACGTTTAATGTCTGCTAAAGTAACTTTGTTTCGTGATGTTAGTTGTTGGGTGAATTCTCATGGAGCTGCGGGATACATCTTTTATGAGCTTGATTCACTTTCTGTGCAGATAGACGTCTTTTTGTTGGGCGTATTAACCTGTCTCACTATGACCTGTAACATGGCTCCTCTGGGACTTGGTCTGTGAAGACTGTTTGCTTGCTGTTATATTCTGGTTAATTCTTGTATTCTGTCTTGTCTTGTTTGTGGTCTTGTCTGTGGTCTTGTCTGTGGTCTTGTCTTTGATCTTGTCTGTGGTATTGTGTGTGGTCTTGTCTGTGGTCTTGTCTGTGGTCTTGTCTGTGGTCTTGTCTGTGATCTTGTCTGTGGCCTTGTCTGTGGTCCTGTCTGTGGTCTTGTCTGTGGTCTTGTCTGTGGTCTTGTCTGTGATCTTGACTGTGGTCTTGTCTGTGGTCCTGTCTGTGATCTTGTCTGTGGTCTTGTCTGTGGTCCTGTCTGTGATCTTGTCTGTGGTCTTGTCTGTGATCTTGTCTGTGGTCCTGTCTGTGATCTTGTATGTGGCCTTGTCTGTGATCTTGTCTGTGGTCTTGTCTGTGATCTTGTCTGTGTCTGTCTGTGGACTTGTCTGGTATTAGAATTGATAAGGATACGCTATTATTCTAAAACAAATCTCTAAAGTGTTGATTGATTGATAGATTGATAGATTGATAGATTGATAGATTGATTGATTTGATAGATTATATTGATTGATTGATTGATTGATTGATTGGATTGATTATTAAAATTACTTATTTAGTGATTAGTTACTATAACCATCTCTTCCACAAAGTCAAGTAAATACTTGCTCAGTCTCTTCTTACGAAGTTCTACGACAACTGAACACTCTTAGCTTCTTCTATGCTCTGAGCCTAAGAACATTTAACACTGTTAGAATTTGTATTGATCTGAGCTAAGAAACAGTTACGATTTTGCAAATTTGCGTCGGCCAGCTCATCCGATTTGTGAGTTATTATTGGTACTCTAGTTCCTACATCAGTCCCCTCTTTCAACATGTTTTGTAGGTCGCAGTTCGTCTCAAGAGAAATATTACTTCCAGACAGTGGAATGAGACAGTGGGACATAACAGTGGATATCAAGAAAAGGCAGTCCACGCAAAACGTGAACGTCAGAGATAACAGCAGACGATGAAAAACACTATTTATCTTCTTCTTCTTTGCGTTCGTTCTTTACCACCAATTTTAATCACTCTTTGTGATATGTTTGATCTTTGCCAAGAACGTGTATACGTTGCACATTGTTTGGTAGGCCCCTAAACACATAGACTTCTACACGTTTAGGACAGATGCATCCGATTTCATCCAAACCTCCTTAGTCGCCTCTTACGACATGCATGGCAGGTAACAGTGGTTCTATTATTTACACCCAAATTTGGGCCCCGGTAACCACTCAGGCACACTAAAGTCCAGACTTGAAATTTATTTTTGTCCGACGCTTTGAAACAAAATAGGATTTGAGATAGAAAAAAAGCACGCACCCTGTAGTCTTAGAATTAAAATTCCTTCCAACTTTTACATCATTCTCAAAATTGCGTGGAAGGTTCGTCAAGCTACAAAGCTCGTTAACTGCGGCTGGAGTCTCTCAATGTAAGAATGAGATCTGAACACTCATCATTATTCACCGAAGTACAATGATTATGTTTCATATAATGAATCATTCAAACCCGAAAAATGTCTAAATATATCCTCCTCGATAAGGCTTTCACCAAAAATGTTGATTGTTGCCGTTCTGCCACTTGTCAATAATTGTTTCCCATGTCATGTCAAAATCTGTCAACACTCTTTCCCCCTCTCTTTCTGTAGACGTTCAGGATTTCTTTCCTTACCCGCTGTCCATCGGACGAATTGGTTGATTGATAGGAACATCATCATTGCACTTTGGTGAGTAACCCTGTGTGCTCCGATTTCTTTCTTACACAGAAAGATCTTAACTGCAGTGCACGAACTCCGTAGCACCGTAGTTCCCCGATGTAATGTTGAAAATTATAAAGATATTTTTGTAGGAATTTTATTTTTAATCTTTTCCAATGAATTTTGCCCGGGCATCAGCTTTCCAGCCTGCTCTTCTCGATATTGAACTGCCAAGGGCTCTTTTACCTGATCAAATTGAACACGGGAGATATATTTCATCGTGCGTCTTCGATAGGACTAGGAACTCGATCTCACCTACACTGAGATCAGGGATCTCTAAAAATATCCAGATGGCTCCACGAGGAGCGAACCTGGTACCTTTGTCACGAGAGACGAGCACCTTGCATCTACACCACAGAGATTCCTTCTTAACCAATGCCCAATAAATTTGGAAAATTATAAAAAATTGATTTAAAAATAGTAGTTAAGGAGATTATACAGAACATCGGGAAAGAAGGCAAGAGGAAGACCACGGAAAAGATGGTTAGATGGCGTAGCAGAATCCTGTGAAAGAGCAAAGATAACAATCACACAAGCCACCAGACAGCGCAAGACAAAAACAGAAAACCACGACACTGAGCAACAACCCGGTAGCAGTGTGACGACAAAAGTTAAGAAGAAGAAGTTAAGGAGAAAGGAATAAGATTATGGGAAAATTGATGAACTTGAAAACATCGAAAAGGGAGAGAAATGAAGAGTATAATATGTAAGGCAAATGTTGCAATATTGTAATGGAAAATGCTTGTTGTAGGAGAGCCTTCAAGAAGCCATATTGGGTTCGAACTTTGAGTGCAAGAAAATAGAATATAAGACTGATTGGATGCGTGAGTGGTTAGTGCAGGGAGGGAGTGAGTGAGAGAGAGTGGGTGTGTGTGTGTATATAAAAGTATTGGAGTGAGTGGTTAGAGTAAGTGAGCGAGTGTGTGGGACTGTGTGATTCGACAAAAGTATGGGGGTGAGTGGTTAGAGTAGGGAGTGAGTGAGAGAGTGAATTTGTGTATATGAACAAGAGTATGGGAGTGAGATTGAGTGAGTGAGTGAGTGAGTGAGTGAGTGAGTGAGTGAGTGAGTGAGGAGTGAAAGGAAATGAGGGATGGAGGGTAGAATGTGGTTAGTGGAAACAAAAGTTTATGAGTGAGACTGACTAAGTCACTGTAGAAGCGAGTTAGTGTAAAGTGCGTGAGGTAGAAAAAAGCGTACGAGAGAGTGGACGTGAATGAGTGGGTGTGGTGTAAAGTTTGTGAGAAAGTAAATTTAGTGAGTCAGTAGGGGGTGTGAATTTGTGACAGATAGGGTGGCCATTCCTGAGGTAATTAACCATTTCGTCTTTGTGAGCCAATATACAGGCCCGAGGTATATTTAAGAAGACAAAGACATTTCACTGACTAATTTAGAATACATTGCTACATTAATGAAATTCGGATGAAAAATAATTTGCTGAGTGAAATGAATAAATTCAAGTGGCTTGGAGAGGGAGCTTAGTGAAGCTCTTTTAGTTAGAGCTAGCTGGATGTGTTCGTAATAGTGCTAGCAATGGGTACCGCAAAAAAAAATAAGGTCCGCTGAACTGAACTTCATCAAGAAACAACAAATTAAATGGTTCGGCCACGTAAGCAGTTTACCAACAGACAGTGCGTCTCAAAGAGCAATGTTACTCTTATACGGTTGATATAAAGAAAAATGCTGCCCTCGCACAAGGTGGATCTCGGAGATAACAGAAGCGACGAAAGACACTATTTATGAAGCGCACACAAAAGCCCGCTCTAGAAATCTCTTCTTGTCCTGACGCTGTGAGGCAAACATGATTAGAGATACTAAAAGATGTCAGAATGCTACATAATTATAAGAAAACTACATTGAAACTAGACTGTCACTGAATCATTTTTGAAATATATTATTTCAGTTTGTTAAATTTGCACAAAAATGGGAAGGGAATATACATTCAAAATAATTAGTTCACATTTGGGTCGGTATACACTGAACACAGAACAGAGGCGTGTAACTAATAAAAACTGAGGGGAAATCTCAAATGCTAGAATAATACACATGCTTGAAGTTTCCAAGTTCCGTTACAGGGTCCAGCTGATGTGGAACTAGAAGACATAATGAATAGAAGGGATTCTTGTCCCTTTCTTGAGACTTTTCAAGTGTGTTATAGAACATGAATGGGGAAACTAACGAGCGATTTAACAAGATGGTGTCTATCGCGTTTGTAGAAGGACTGTGGCGGTCACACTAAGATTCTCCAGGGGAAGCATTTCCTCTCATGATTGATTGATTGATTGATTAATTGCTAGGACCATCATCATTGCACTTCAGCGAGTAACCATGGTTGCTCCATCTCTTTCTTACACAGTAAGATCTCTCTCTCTCTCTCTCTCTCTCTCGCGCGATCACCTAAAAGACAAATATACCAGATTTCTCCACAAATTCATTCATGTGAAAATCTTATTCATGCAGCCTTAGCATGGGTGGAATTCGTCACATCTTCAGCGCCATTTGGAGGTTTGGTGCTTATCCGTCTGCGATGTGTTTGGATTCATCCAGCGTTTACTGGGTTCGCTCTCCGTTAACCTTTGGCTGTCCCCAGCCGTCCTACAGGGCAGCAGGTTGACTTCTACAGATTTAGAACACGTGCATTCGATTTCAGCCAAACCTCTTTAGTCGCCTCCAAACCTCTTACGACATGCGTGGCAGGTAACAGTTGCTCTATTCTTTACACCTCAAATGTGGGTCTCCGTAACCACTCGGGTGACAGGAGGATATAAGCTGTAGTGCACAAACTCCGTAGCAGCGACGAAAGTCCCGATGTAATTTTGAAGATGCTGAAGATATTGTTAAAACGCATCATTTATTGAGAGCATTCTGATGAGAGTTGGAAGGAGTATGTTCTCTATTCTGTCCAGCTCTATCCTCTCCTTCTATCCTCCCCTTCTATCCTCTCCTTCTATCCTCTCCTTCTATCCTCTCCTTGTCATATATTCCAATAGTTACTGTGAAGGAAATATCATCTTCTCCTTCGAACGCTCCATATCGACCACTTGTCAACCATTCTGTGTGATGTGTATGTGATCTGAACCTAAGAGCGTTTGTAAGTTGTACCAGTTATACACCTACAAGTAACCCAGCACATCCGATTTCTGCGAAGCTTTTTATTTACTAGGGTAGCTTCCCTAGGTCCCTACCTCAGTCGCCTCTTACAACATACCTTGTAGGTTGCAGTGGTACTATTCTTTGCTCCCCTTGTAGGACCCCGGTACTACACAGGCGGTAAAAGAAATATAAAAAAACGGAAGACAGAGAACACAGAGAATGATCTAAAGAAATAGTTAAGAACAAAAGAAATAAACAACAAAATAAAGCATATTTATTGACAATACAAAAACAGCATGTTTAAACAAGGAGAGCTGACATCAATGCAATCAGTTTTATAATTGTACACGATTCAAGTTTCATGTTAAGGGATGATGAATGGATGTGTTCTGAGTTCAAGATAGGAGTTAATGGTGTGTTATTCGAGTGTTTGATCAGTGTGTCAGCAAACAGAATGTTATGTGAAAGAGTTAGACTTGTGGACGTCTGCTGGGCTCTAGCTGACCGTCTTAGATTTTAGGGGCGCCAGTTGGGCGCTAGCTGAAAATGTTAACTTTATGGACGCCAGATAGGAACTTTGTGTTACCAGAGCCAAACATGGAAAATGAACAAAGCGCAGTCACAAAAAATAACTACATGTGAAATTCGTTGCCTGCGAAAAGTTACCAACAACACCAGAAAAGACAGAGTCACCAACATCAGCATAAGAAAGAAAGTTGGCACAGAACCTTGTTTGAATTACATTGAGAAAAAAACAATGAAGTGGTTTGGCCACTTAATAAGAATGCATCCAAACTCCACAGTATATAGAGTCTTCTACAACAGAACATCGGGAAAGAAGGCGAGAGGAAGACCACGAAAAAGATGGTTAGATGGCATAGCAGAATGTTGTTAAAGAGCAAAAATAACAATGACCCAAGCCACCAGAACAGCATAAAACGAAAACCAATGGGCAACAACCAAAGCAGGTGACGACACTGACAACAACGCGGTGGACGCCACTGGCAACAACCCAGTAGCAGTGTAACGACACTGGGCAACAACCCAGTAGCAGTGTGACGACACTGGGCAACAACCTGGTAGCAGTGACACCGCAACCTGCAGTGACGACACTGGGCAACAACCTGGTAGCAGTGTGACGACACTGGGCAATAACCTGGTAGCAGTGTGACGACACTGGGCAACAACCCGGTAGCAGTGTGACGACACTGGGCAACAACCCGGTAGCAGTGTGACGACACTGTGCAATAACCCGGTAGCAGTGTGACGACACTGGGCAACAACCTGGCAGCAGTGTGACGACACTGGGCAACAACCTGGTAGCAGTGTGACGACACTGGGCAACAACCTGGTAGCAGTGTGACGACACTGGGCAACAATCTGGTAGCAGTGTTACAACAAAAGAAGAAGAAAAAGATAAGAGCTAGCTGTTGATTAGCTGATTAATTGATAGGACCATCATCATTACAGTTTGGTGAATGACCATGTGTGCACCGATCTATTTCATACACATGAGGCTAGATTAAGATGTGATTCTTATGGGCGCATGATGGGTACTAGCTTATAGTGTCATTTTTGTGGCGCCTGCGGGCGCTAGGTAGAAATGTCATTCTTACGGATGTTTTTGGGCGGTAAGTAAAAGTGTCATCTTTTTCGTATGAGCACCAGAGGATTTGTTAGTGTCCCACCTAAGGAATATTACTGGGTGCTAGGAGACAGTGTGATCATTATGAAGACCAAGTTGAGTGTGAGCAGAACTCTTTGGTGCACATCATTTACACAGTAGCTCCGGCGAAGATTCATGGAAGGTTGACTATATTAGGATTTCAGCCGCGATAAAAAAAAAGTTAATTGCATATCCTTTACAGGACTTTGCGAATCAACCTAGCTTTTTAGCGCTGTTTGTGATTTTTCTAGGCATTATTACGTTCAGTAGTTTGCCATTGCTTTCTGAACGGGTGGTGTCATCGTCTTTTGTAAAAATCCACGCGAAACAATTTGCAACCAAACGGTTCGCAGCGAGATTCGAACTCAGAACGTCGGGGTTAATAGACCGAGTCACTATCCCCTAAGTCACAGACGCCACCCAGCCGCGATCTACTGGTTGAAAAATTAAACTGACAGCCAATGAATTAGATTTACTACAAAACAAAACCGCAAATAACATGTAATATATGAGACCCAATAGACATATAATCATTTCTCTCATACCGTTATACGTTTCATAGGGCCTGCAAGCAATTTCTTCATACCGCTCTATCCTGGACAACTCGCTCAATCTCCTTCAAGGAACAAAGACCAATATTGCTTGCCTCTCTCAGCAAACTCAGGGTCTTCTTAGGTCGTCTTCTCTTTCTTTAACCCTTTACATCCCACTTCAATGCCTGCTTTGATATTCGTTGATTATTTCTCCTCAAAGTGTGTCCAACATATCTCCATCTTCTCTTTCTTATAACAGTTGTTACTAGTGGTTAACCAGACATTTCTTCTCAAGGTGTGTCCAACATATCTCCATCTTTTCTTTCGTATAACAGTTGTTACTAGCGATTGACCAGACATTTCTTCTCAAAGTGTGTCCAACTTATCTCCATCTTTTCTTTCGTATAACAGTTGTTACTAGTAGTTGATCAGACATTTCTTCTGAAGGTGTGTCCAACATAATTCCATCTTCTCTTTCTTATAACAGTTGTTACTAGTGGTTCACCAGACATTTCTTCTCAAGGTGTGTCCAACATATCTCCATCTTTTCCTTCTTATAACAGTTGTTACTAGCGATTGACCAGACATTTCTTCTCAAGGTGTGTCCAACATATCTCCATCTTCTCTTTCTTATAACAGTTGTTACTAGCGATTGACCAGACATTTCTTCTCAAGGTGTGTCCAACATATCTCCATCTTCTCTTTCTTATAACAGTTGTTACTAGTGGTTAACCAGACATTTCTCTGATTTCATCACTTCTGAATTCGTTCCATGTTATGCTCAATAGACATATGGTGTCGACAACAAGGTTCTAAAGAAGACGAAGAAATACCTTCATTACACAAAGTTTTTATTCCATATGTCTTAATCTATGTCAGCAGAAATGGTACGGCACCTGCTGAGAGTATTGAAGAAAGCACAAACTCTGTAGTTACGGCAACAACCATAGAGATCTCTGAAAATAATGCACTGGAGAACAAATTGACGTTGTCTGAATTCTAACCTATGACTTAGGAACTCAAAGCAGCGGCTTGATCACTTAGTCACGGAGGTACATCCTCACTCCCCTTCCGAAACAAATATTGATGGTAAAACGAACATGGCGCCCGAGTGGTTACCGGAGCCCAAATTTGGGATGTAAAGAATATAACCACTGTTACCTGCCATGCATGTCGTTAGAGGCGTCTAAGGAGGTTGGTCGTGGGGCTGGCTACCCCACACCGTAAAAACACCAGATAGCTACAGAAACCACAGCCAAGAAAATTCAAAGCTCGCCACCCGAGGAAGAAGAGGGACCCCAAATAAAGGGACTCATGAAGCGACCCGGTGAAATTCGAAAGAAAATCGGGCTGCCGACTCACCTTCTTTCAACCCGGAAGATCTCCAGGAAAAAAACGGGGAGAGAGTGGCGAGATATGGAAAAGATGGCCTTGGATAGGCGGGCTTGGAAGGCCTTGGTTGCGGACCTATGTTTCCCTAGGGGCGAAGGGTGAAGAACTGAACAACGAACATGGTATAGCTAAGTCATATTGAATATTGATTCATTGATTAATTTGATATGACTATCATCACTGCACTTCGGTGAGTAACCATATTTGCTCTAATCTCTTTCTTACAACAGAATATCTCAGCTGCAGTGAACACACACCCACTAGCACCGGCGAGGTTCCTATGTAGTTTTGTAATTTTGTAAGATATTTTTGTAGACATTTTAATTTTATATTCTTTTCTTGTGAATTATGCACGGGCAGCGGCTTTCCAGCCTGCTCTTCTCGATTTTCACTGCCAATGGTTCTTTTACATGCTCAAATTAAACACGGAACTTACATTTTATCGTTCGTCTCCGATAGGACTAGAAACTTGATCTCACCTACACTGAGATCAGAGATCTCTGCTAAAACATATAGCTATGTTATATTAACTATATAACATGAAAATCGTGACATATCTTTTACATGACTTAGCCATCAACCACAATAAACAAGTCGTCGATGACCTAGGCACCACTTATACGTTCAGTAGTTTGCCATTACTTTATCAACGGTGATGTCTATTTTTACCTTTTGTAAAAATCCCACGGAAACGAATTTGCTTTCAAACTTGCCCACCGCGGGGTTTGAACCAGGTACGCTTTGGTTGTGATCAAGCTCACTACCGCTTCAGCTAATATGATAGCTAAAACACCTTGAACATTTGTTATTGGTTACTAAACTGACATCATTGCACTCCGGGAAGACCCATAGGTGCTCAATCTCTACCAACAGATATCGAAGAGTATACATACTGATGGTTCCTGTGGATCGCTGATTAAACACACTCCTCGCTATGCCTGTTAGGCATCCAGTTCGACTTGTACAACGGGTAACTCCAAGCTGCCTAAATCGCTTGATGGATTCAACATCGATTTTAGTGTCTTCATCCAACAGAGAGTCGCGAAGAGACCAAAGAACATCTCCCTTATCTATCTTCAACTCCCCAACAATCGATGCTGTTGATGCAGCCTGTCCGCTCTCTCATTATCGCGAACACCTGCATGTCCAGGTCAGTGGATCCACGTAAGCTTCTGGAGGTTAGAAACTTCTATAGACGACATCCACTCATACCGAACCAGCTATTGTGGATCTTCCGAATCATCAACAGAGAGTCAGACACAACAACTATCCCTGTGAACAGAGTCCTAGAGCGTCAATGAAGGGCAGCAGTAACGACCTCAACCTAAATCCCCATACTGAAAGTAGTTGCCTTGTATGCTCCACTTCGCTATTACAGATAAGACACACTGAACATATGAGCAACTAAGACACACTGAACATATGCATAGCTAAGACACACTGAACATATGAACAAATAAGACACACTGAACATATGAACAACTAAGACACACTGAACATATGAACAAATAAGACACACTGAACATATACTGAACATATGAACAACTAAGACACACTGAACATATGAACAACTAAGACACACTGAACATATGAACAACTAAGACACACTGAACATATGAACAACTAAGACACACTGAACATATGAACAACTAAGACACACTGAACATATGAACAGCTAAGACACACTGAACATATGAACAAATAAGACACACTGAACATATGAACAGCTAAGACACACTGAACATATGAACAACTAAGACACACTGAACATATGAACAACTAAGACACACTGAACATATGAACAACTAAGACACACTGAACATATGAACAAATAAGACACACTGAACATATGAACAACTAAGACACACTGAACATATGAACAAATAAGACACACTGAACATATGAACAACTAAGACACACTGAACATATGAACAACTAAGACACACTGAACATATGAACAAATAAGACACACTGAACATATGAACAACTAAGACACACTGAACATATGAACAACTAAGACACACTGAACATATGAACAGCTAAGACACACTGAACATATGAACAGCTAAGACACGCTGAACATATGAACAAATAAGACACACTGAACATATGAACAGCGAAGAAACACTGAACATATGCATAGCTAAGACACACTGAACATATGAACAGCTAAGACACACTGAACGTATGAACAACTAAGACACACTGAACATATGATAGCTAAGACGCACTGAACATATGAACAGCTAAGACACACTGAACATATGAACAAATAAGACACACTGAACATATGAGCAACTAAGACACACTGAACATATGAACAAATAAGACACACTGAACATATGAGCAACTAAGACACACGAACATACTAGAACAACTAAGACTACACTGAACATATGAAAGCTAAATGACAACACACTGAACATATGAACAACTAAGACACACTGAACATATGAACAACTAAGACACACTGAACATATGAACAACTAAGACACACTGAACATATGAACAACTAAGACACACTGAACATATGAACAACTAAGACACACTGAACATATGAACATAGACACTGAACATTGCACTAAGACACACTGAACATATGAACAACTAAGACACATGAACATATGAACAGCTAAGACACACTGAACATATGAACAACTAAGACACACTGAACATATGAACAACTAAGACACACTGAACATATAGAACAACATTAAAACACTGAACATATGAACAACTAAGACACACTGAACATATGAACAGCTAAGACACACTGAACATATGAACAAATAAGACACACTGAACATATGAACAACTAAGACACACTGAATATAACATGAAACAAATAAAACACACTGAACATATGAACAACTCAAGACAACACTGAACATAATGAACAACTAAGACACACTGAACATATGAACAAATAAGACACACTGAACATATGAACAACTAAGACACACTGAACATATGAACAAATAAGACACACTGAACATATGAACACTAAGACACACTGAACTATGACATAATGAATGCAACTAAGACACACTGAACATATGAACAATAAGAACACTGAACATATGAACAATAAGACACACTGAACATATGAACAACTAAGACACACTGAACATATGAACACCTAAGACACACTGAACATATGAACAAATAAGACACACTGAACATATGAACAAATAAGACACACTGAACATATGAACAACTAAGACACACTGAACATATGAACATCTAAGACACACTGAACATATGAACTAAGCTAAGACAACTGACACGAACATATGAACAACTAAGACACACTGAACATATGAACAGCTAAGACACACTGAACATATGAACAACTAAGACACACTGAACATATGAACAAATAAGACACACTGAACATATGAACAACTAAGACACACTGAACATATGAACAACTAAGACACACACATTGAACATACTGTTGAACAACTAAGACACACTGAACATATGAACAACTAAGACACACTGAACATATGAACAGCTAAGACACACTGAACATATGAACAACTAAGACACACTGAACATATGAACAACTAAGACACACTTGAACATATGAAAACAACTAAGACACACTGAACATATGAACAACTAAGACACACTGAACATATGAACAACTAAGACACACTGAACATATGAACAACTAAGACACACTGAACATATGAACAACTAAGACACACTGAACATATGAACATATAAGACACACTGAACATAGACAACTAAGAACACTGAACATATGAACAACTAAGACACACTGAACATATGAACAACTAAGACACACTGAACATATGAACAACTAAGACACACTGAACATATGAACAACTAAGACACACTGAACATATGAACAACTAAGACACACTGAACATATGAACAACTAAGACACACTAACATGAACATAAACTACATGAACAACTAAGACACACTGAACATATGAACAACTAAGACACACTGAACATATGAACAACTAAGACACAATGAACATATGAACAACTAAGACACACTGAACATATGAACAACTAAGACGCACTGAACATATGAACAACTAAGACACACTGAACATATGAACAACTAAGACACACACTGAACATATGAACAACTAAGAACACACTGAACATATGAACAACTAAGACACACTGAACATATGAACAACTAAGACACAGTGAACATATGAACAACTAAGACACACTGAACATATGAACAACTAAGACACACTGAACATATGAACAAATAAGACACACTGAACATATGAACAACTAAGACACACTGAACATATGAACAACTAAGACACACTGAACATATGAACAGCTAAGACACACTGAACATATGAACAACTAAGAACACTGAAATAACACTAAGAAATGAACATAGAACACTAAGACACACTGAACATATGAACAACTAAGACACACTGAACATATGACAAAGACACATGAACATAGAAACACACTGAACATATGAACAACTAAGACACACTGAACATATGAACAACTAAGAAACACTGAACATATGAACAACTAAGACACACTGAACATATGAACAACTAAGACACACTGAACATAGCATGAACTAACATTGACTAAGACACACTGAACATATGAACAACTAAGACACACTGAACATATGAACAACTAAGACACAAATAGAACAACTAAGACACACTGAACATATGAACAACTAAGACACACTGAACATATGAACAACTAAGACACACTGAACATATGAACAACTAAGACACACTGAACATATGAACAACTAAGACACACTGAACATATGAACAACTAAGACACACTGAACATATGAACAACTAAGACACACTGAACATATGAACAACTAAGACACACTGAACATATGAACAACTAAGACACACTGAACATTGACACTAGAACTAACTAAGACACACTGAACCTATATGAACAACTAAGACACTACTGAACATATGAACAACTAAGACACACTGAACATATGAACAACTAAGACACACTGACCATATGAACAACTAAGACACACTGAACATATGAACAATAAGACACACTGAACATATGAACAACTAAGACACACTGAACATATGAACAACTAAGACACACTGAACATAATGAACAAATAAGACACACTGAACATATGAACACTAAGACAACTGAACATATAGATACAACTAAGATACACTGAACATAGAACAATAAACACATTGAACATATGAACACTAATGACACACTGAACATATGACAACTAAGACACACTGAACATATGAACAACTAAGACACACTGAACATATGAACAACTAAGACAAATGAACATGACAACTAAGACACACTGAACATGATGAAACAATAATGAACATCTATTATCACATGAACAACTAGATACAAGAAATATGAACATCGTTATCTATTCACACTGAACATACGTTAGACAAATGAAACTACTGTACACTGAACAACTTAAGACAATGACATCTTGTTACATGACATACGATACTAGACAAATGAACACGATTTATTTAGTCAACTGAACATACGATACTAAAGACAAAATGAACACGTTGACAGTTCACACTGAACATACGATACTAAAGACAAAATGAACATCGTTTATTCTGAGTCCACATGAACATACGATACTAAAGACAAAATGAACATCGTTATCTAGTTACATGACATACGATACTAAAGACAAAATGAACATCGTTTATCTAGTTCACACTGAACATACGATACTAAAGACAAAATGAACATCGTTTATCTAGTTCACACTGAACATACGATACTAAAGACAAAATGAACATCGTTTTCAGTTCACACTGAACATACGATACTAAAGACAAAATGAATGCATCGTTTATCTATCACACTGAACATACGATACTAAAGACAAAATGAACATCGTTATAGTTCAAATGAACATACGATACTAAAGACAAAATGAACATCGTTTATTTAGTTCACACTGAACATACGATACTAAAGACAAAATGAACATCGTTTATCTAGTTCACACTGAACATACGATACTAAAGACAAAATGAACATCGTTTATCTAGTTCACACTGAACATACGATACTAAAGACAAAATGAACATCGTTTATCTAGTTCACACTGAACATACGATACTAAAGGAAAAATGAACATCGTTTATTTAGTTCACACTGAACATACGATACTAAAGACAAAATGAACATCGTTTATCTAGTTCACACTGAACATACGATACTAAAGACAAAATGAACATCGTTTATTTAGTTCACACTGAACATACGATACTAAAGACAAAATGAACATCGTTTATCTAGTTCACACTGAACATACGATACTAAAGACAAAATGAACATCGTTTATCTAGTTCACACTGAACATACGATACTAAAGACAAAATGAACATCGTTTATTTAGTTCACACTGAACATACGATACTAAAGACAAAATGAACATCGTTTATCTAGTTCACACTGAACATACGATACTAAAGACAAAATGAACATCGTTTATTTACTTCACACTGAACATGATACTAAAACAAAATGAACATCGTTTATTTAGTTCACTGAATATGAACAAAAAAATGAACATCGTTTATCTAGTTCACACTCGAACATACGATGACTAAGACAAAATGAACATCGTTTATTGGATTCACACTGAAATACGATATAAAGCAAATGAACATCGTTTATTGATTTACACTGAACATTACGATACTAAGACAAAATAAATCTTTTGTCACACGACGATGGATACAAAGAAAAATGAACATCTTTATTAGTCCACTGAGACAAAAATCGATTATCTGACTAAAGACAAAATGACATCGTTATTAGTTCACTGAACATACGATACTAAAGAAAAATGAACTCTTACAACCGATGGACAGAAAAATAAAACTCTCACAACCGATGGACAGAAAAATAAAACTCTCACAACCGATGGACAGAAAAATAAAACTCTCACAACCGATGGACAGAAAAATAAAACTCTCACAACCGATGGACAGAAAAATAAAACTCTCACAACCGATGGACAGAAAATAAAACTCCACAACCGATGGACAGAAAAATAAAACTCTACAACCGATGGACAGAAAAATAAAACTCTCACAACCGATGGACATAAAAATAAAACTCTCACAACCGATGGACATAAAAATAAAACTCTCACAACCGATGGACAGAAAAATAAAACTCTCACAACCGATGGACAGAAAAATAAAACTCTCACAACCGATGGACAGAAAAATAAAACTCTCACAACCGATGGACAGAAAAATAAAACTCTCACAACCGATGGACAGAAAAATAAAACTCTCACAACCGATGGACAGAAAAATAAAACTCTCACAACCGATGGACAGAAAAATAAAACTCTCACAACCGATGGACAGAAAAATAAAACTCTCACAACCGATGGACAGAAAAATAAAACTCTCACAACCGATGGACAGAAAAATAAAACTCTCACAACCGATGGACAGAAAAATAAAACTCTCACAACCGATGGACAGAAAAATAAAACTCTCACAACCGATGGACAGAAAAATAAAACTCTCACAACCGATGGACAGAAAAATAAAACTCTCACAACCGATGGACAGAAAAATAAAACTCTCACAACCGATGGACAGAAAAATAAAACTCTCACAACCGATGGACAGAAAAATAAAACTCTCACAACCGATGGACAGAAAAATAAAACTCTCACAACCGATGGACAGAAAAATAAAACAAATACAAATGTACAACAATGGAAAGAGGATGGCTCCAGACAGACCAGCAGAGACCAGTAAGCAAACACAGCCTTGTCAATAAGGATTACCCATTAGGGACAAGTAGTGGACGTGACTCGCACAAGTTATGCAAATATCATCGACCTGTTTTGACCCTTATAAAGCTCGTGTATTTGAAGTCTATAAACAGGTCGTATAGGAAGTGGAACAATTTGTTCTGTTTCTACCCCCTGACATCTTCTTCTCTTATGCACATCAAGAACATATGTTCTATAAAATAGATATTTTTTTTTCGTTATATATAGTCAAGCGGTAGTAAGCTCGATCTCAACCCCAAGCGTACCTGGTTGAAACCCCACGGTGGGCAAGTTTGGAAGCAAATTCGTTTCCATGGGATTTTTACAAAGGTAAAATAGACCTCACCGTTCAGAAAGCAATGACAAACTACTGAACGTATAAGTGGTGCCTAGAATATCAACTACTCGTTTACTGTGGTTGATGGCTACGTCCTGCAAATGATATGTCACGATTTTCATTATATATAGTAAATATATATGGCGAGGTGGCCAAAATGTTTGCCTAAATTTATTAAGGCATGGCTTCCAACCCGGAGTATGCCGGTCGGTTCACAAGTGTATTTTCTCTAAGGTGGCTCATGTGGCTAAGTGGCTAAACACTTGTCTTCCGTTATGAAGGACGTGGGTTCGAATCCGGACAGCACCGTTCTGTTCACAAGTGAATTTTATTCCAGAGGCGCCTATGAGTGTTGCCGGAGATACGGAATTCGTGCAGTACTCTCGGTACGTGACGTGTTAGTTCTGCGGAGAGGGACCGAACCATATAGGAGTTAATTCCTGTGCAATTAAACCAATCTTTCGGTTTATTTTGTTTGTTTGTTGAATCGTACGATTGTTGCTGACTTGGTGCTATATTGTCTGTGCATGTAGCATACCATGTCTGGGGATAGAGGGATTGATCTCTTTGGCGAAACCATCAAGCGTGTGTTGCAGGGGCCCGCAAAGAGAGCAAAGAATAGTAACACTGCTACCAGCAAGGGTAAGAGACGACTGAAGTATGGATATAGGGAAGCTATCCTAGTAAATAAATAGCGTTGCAGAAATCGGATGGGCTGGCCTACTTGTAGACGCATAACTAGCACAACGTACAATCGCACTTAGGCTCAGATAACATACAAGTCATAAAGAGTGGTTTGACAAGGGATCAATATATTGCGGGCTCAGATAACATACAAGTCACAAAGAGTGGTTTAACAAGGGATCAATATGTTGCGGGCTCAGATAACATACAAGTCACAAAGAGTGGTTTAACAAGGGATCAATATATTGCGGGCTCAGATAACATACAAGTCACAAAGAGTGGTTTAACAAGGGATCAATATATTGCGGGCTCAGATAACATACAAGTCACAAAGAGTGGTTTAACAAGGGATCAATATGTTTCGATCGACAAAGAAGAAGAAGTCTCCTTGTGTTAAACTGTTAAACAGCAAGTACTATGCTGCTGTCAATCTGATAAACTAAACTGAACTGCGCGTCTATTAGCACACGTTAATTCTATTCAAGCAACCAGTTTTCATTGGGTTTCATTTGAACTTCACGATAGATTAGATTTAGCTACTATTGTCTGCATGTAACATTCTCTGGCAGTTCAAGACCAAGTTGAGTGACAGGTCTATCGAAGAACTCTTAAAGCATTAGCCAAATGGAGTGTGAACTACTAACAGACCAGTCGATACCATCTCTTCAGCTTGAAATAATCTTCGATCCAAACCGTAGCTAGCTATGTTTCCATTCTATATTCCCAACAATACAATATTCTTATTTTTCGTCTTCCAACGTTCCATATCAACAACTTGTTAAGCCAATCTTTGTGATTTGTATGTGATCTGAGCCTAAGTGCGTCTGTACGTTGTATCATTTATGCGCCTACAAGTAGGCAAGCGAGAGCCGCTGTAGCGTAGTTGTTAGTGAACTCGCTTCGCAAGGCTGGTGGTCTGGGTTCAGCTCCGCAATGCGAGTGGAATTTTCCCGACCACGACGGTTCTCAGGTCGACCCAGCCTCAACTGGGTACCAGACATGCTCTGGGAAAGTAAAGGCGGCCGGCGTGATGCTGACCACATCACCCATCATGTGCCGACGGTCAATGAAAATACAGGCCTAACACTGTATTGACCCATATACCACGAGTTATGAAAGGGTTCCTTTACTTTTTTTTTGGTACTGAAGTAGGCAAGCACATGTGATCCAGCACATCCGAATTCTCCGACGCTTTTTATTTACTAAGGTAGTTTCTCTAGGCTACTACCTCGGTCGCTGCTTACTACATGTCTTGTAGGTCACAGTGTTACTATTCTTTGCTCCTTGTATGCCCTTGCACTACTCGGGTCAACAATGAAATCTTCTTCAATTGCTCCATATCAATCACTTTTTAAACCACATTTTATGATTTTTATGTGATCTGAACCTAAGAGCGATTGCACGTTGTGTCAGTTATACGCCTTCAAGTAGGCCAGAACATCCGATCCAGCACATCTGCAATGCTTTTTATTTACTAGGGTAGCTTCCCTAGGCCCCTACCTAAGTCGCCTCTTACTACATTCCTTGTATGTTGCAATGGTACTTTTGTTTGCTCACCTTGCATACCCCGGCAACATACAAATGAACAATGCAATCAAAATCAAGACTAAAATTTCTAAACGTGATGACTACATTGTTCCATCTATCTACTTTTTCTTTTCTCGCTCAGTATGAAGCAAGGCATAGTCAAGGTGTCTGCTTTGACTAAATTTGCGTGATGGCTAACTTTTCCTTTTATAAGTGCCCTTTGGTATATATGCGTGCCTCTCTGATTTCAGCGGTACGTGAAGTTTATATCCTCAAAGTTTGATCTACAATATATTTCTTAATTAAAATGATATATAAATAACTGGACATGAACAACGAATATGCACTCCAAAATGTGCGCGATCTATAACAGCAGACAGCAAGTATCAACTCGGAGCACATCCTGAGTAGATCCAGCAACGATTCAAAATGTTGTTAATATTTAGAATTGGTTATTGATTACTAAACTGACGTCATTGCACTCCGGGCAGACCCATAGGTGCTCAGTCTCCCCCAACAGATATTGAAGAGTATACATACTGATGGTTCTTGTGGCTCTTTGGTTAAACATTCTCCTCACTCTGTCCCTCAGGCATCCAGTTTTTCTTGTACACCAGGTAACTTCAAACTGATTAAATCGCGATTCAACATATATTTTAGTGTCAACCAACAGGCCGTCTAGAAGAAACCGAAGAACATCCTCCTTATCCATCTTCAACTCCCCAACAATCGATGCTGTTGATGCAAGTCTGTCCGCTCTCTCATTACCGTAATCCCCTGCCTGCCCAGGACAGTAGATCAACGTTAGCCTCTGGAGGTTAGAAACTTCTATAGACAACATCTACTCATACCGAAACCTGCCCTTTTGGATCGTGTGAAGCATCGACAGAGATAATATTTAGAAAGTGCGTGTAATCTATCTTCATCTCAGAAACTAGTGACTCTAATTTATGGAAAATTATAGCTCAAAATCCCGCTATTGATAATAAACTAAATCAAATGTGGAGCTCCAGACCAAATAAATTAGAGCGAAGCTCGCATGCGGAGACCCACGTTCAGTCCCCGGTAAGATCGTGTGTGTTTTTTTTGTCGGGGACATAAATAACAAATCATAACCTTAACAGTTTCGAGTTGACTGAACAAGTCATGCAACTTTTTAATTCTACAGGCTCATATCCATCACGTCCTACACCGCCTAAGAAGCAATATTACAGACACTAAAAAACACTAAAAGACACTAAAAGACACTAAAAGACACTAAAAGACACTAAAAGATACTAAAAGACACTAAAAGACACTAAAAGACACTAAAAGACACTAAAAGATACTAAAAGACACTAAAAGACACTAAAAGATACTAAAAGACACTAAAGACACTAAAAGACACTAAAAGACACTAAAAGATACTAAAAGATACTAAAAGATACTAAAAGATACTAAAAGACACTAAAAGATACTAAAAGACACTAAAAGACACAAAAAGACACTAAAAGACACTAAAAGACACTAAAGACACTAAAAGACACTAAAAGACAGTAAAAGACACTAAAGACACTAAAAGACACTAAAGACACTAAAGACACTAAAGACACTAAAAGACACTAAAAGACACTTAAAGACACTAAAAGACACTAAAAGACACTAAAAGACACTAAAGACACTAAAAGACACTAAAGACACTAAAGACACTAAAATACACTAACGACACTAAAAGACACTAAAAGACACTAAAGACACTAAAAGACACTAAAACCACTAAGGTTTTCAAGAAATTCAAATATTTAAGAAGCTTATTCACAGAAGACGGAAGACTAGACAGACAGATAGAGGCTAGAGTGCAAAAAACAAATGCTGTAACTTACCAGCTAGCCCCTTTGTTAAGGCACTCAAAAATCTCACTGACAGCTAAACAACAGACGATCAACAGCATTTTCATGCTTACTTTGTGTTACCAGAGTCAAACATGGACAATGAGCAATGCGCAATCGCAAAAGATAACTACATGTGAAATGTGATGCCTATGAAAAGTTACCAATAACACCAGAAAAGACAGCGTCACCAACATCAGCATAAGAAAGAAAGTTGGCACAGAACCTTGCTTAAACAACATTGAGAAACAAAGATTGAAGTGGGTTGGCCACTTAATAACAATGCATCCACACTCTACAGTATACAGAGTCTTCTACAACAGAACATCAGCAAAGTAGGTGAGAGGAAGACCACGAACAAGATGGATAAATGACATAGCAGAATCCTATCAAAAAACAAAAATAGCAATTGCTCAAGCCACCAGAACAACGCAAGACAGGAAACAGAAAACCATGACACTGGGCAACAACCCGGTAGCAGTGTGACGACACTAGGCAACAACGCGGTAGCAGTATGACGACGCTGGGCAACAACGCGGTAGCAGTATGACGACACTGGGCAACAACGCGGTAGCAGTGTGACGACACTGGGCAACAACCCGGTAGCAGTGTGACGACACTAGGCAACAACGCGGTAGCAGTATGACGACACTGGGCAACAACGCGGTAGCAGTGTGACGACACTGGGCAACAACCCGGTAGCAGTGTGACGACAAAAGAAGAAGAAGAAGAAGAAGAAAGACAGTTTTATTTAATCTATCATATCTGTATTCTGGCTTATTTTCATCCTAACCTCGTTCTGCATTGATTGGCATTACTGATCATATCTTTGAATTTTTTTGTTTATTATATCTTTTTATTCTTGAATACAATTGTTTATGCTCTTGTTACGCTGTTATTGCAAAGTTAATCGATACAGACATGCAGACACACATACATACATATAGATAGATAGATAAGCATGCATAGCATCAAGCATACACATAGACAGACCTGCACGTGGACAGAGAGACAGGCAGGCAGACGTGCATACATTCTTACGACAGACAGATAGACTGAACAGGGAATAAACACATACAGAGATAGCTAGACGGAAAGAGAGATAAACAGAGAGATAAACAGAGAGATAGACAGAGAGATAGACAGAGAGATAGACAGAGAGATAGACAGACAGACAAGTAGTTTGGATGGTGGTAGCAAAGTCGGTATTTGAAATGTAAATCGTGGCATATCCTTTACAGTACTTAACCGTCCACCACAGTAAACGAGTCGTCGATTGTCTAGGCACCACTTATACTTTCAGTAGTTTGCCATTGCTTTCTGACCGGTGAAGTCTATTTTTATCGATCGTAAAAGTCCACGCTGACAAATTTGCTTCCAAAGTGCCTGCCACGGGGTTTGAACCAGGCACGCTTGGGTTGTGATCGAGCTTACTACCACTTAAGCTACAGACGCCCATCGTCGGTATTTATGCGTACTTTATATCTAAGCTGGCATTTATGTATGTAGGCAGGTGTATGTAGGCAGGTGTATGCCTGTTTGTAGGCAGGTGTATGTAGGCAGGTGTATGTAGGCAGGTGTATGTAGGCAGGTGTATGTAGGCAGGTGTATGCCTGTATGTAGGCAGGTGTATGTAGGCAGGTGTATGTAGGCAGGTGTATGTAGGCAGGTGGCTAGGTATGTGAACTAGTAGGTAGATGCTTAGGTAAGTACCTAGGCAGTCTGGTTATTGGTTATTGGTTACTAAACTGACGTCATTGCACTCCGGGCAGACCCATAGGTGCTCAGTCTCCCCAACAGATATCTAAGAGTATGCATACTGATGGTTCCCGTGGCTCGCTGATTAAACACACCTCTCACTCTGCCTCTCGGGCATCCAGTTCGACTTGTACAACAGGTAACTCCAAACTGCTTAAATCGCTTGATCGATTCAACATCGATTTTAGTCTGACAGGCATACAGTGAGGGACGGTTGGAATGTAGGTGTGCATCCTGGCCAGTAGGACGCTAGTCATCATGTGTCAACATATCTATGCTGACAGACAAATAGTTCAGTAGATAGAAATTCTGTCATGCTACATCCCCCAAGAACTACTGAGTTAGTGATCTGTTCCTGATACTTGCTTCTTAGAAGATTTCTAAGGCAGATGGTATGAAATTCAATTTTTTTTTAACCATGACTTTGGTACACATTCCAAGAATTTCACATTTAACCTTCCATAAGTTCATTGTCACTTCTAACTTCTTCCCTCTAGATAGGGAAATCCCGCCCGAGTGGTTACCGGGGCCCAAATTTGGGGTGTAAAGAATAGAACCACTGTTACCTGCCACGCATGTCGTAAGATGCGATTAAGCAGGTTTGGCTGAAATCGGAAGCACGTGTCCGCTAGGGAATGCTTACCTGAAACAAATGCTTGCAAAACACGGATGCACCAGGCCGTAAGGCACATAACATGGTGCAACGACCCTCACAATGAGGAATGGTGTAACGGATTCTACGGTCGCCAATCTGCCTCGGAGATTTAGTCACGCAGTAAGAATGTCAGACCTACCATCACGAGAGTGGCCAATACTTACTGCTGGAAGAGGTCGACACAAACAGGGAAGCAGAAATCATAGGAATTGTATCCTACAGAACTGCCCCCACTGTGCAGACTTGAGAAGAAAGAGGTGGCCCACTTACACCAGCATCCAAGACAAACTGTATGGCGTGGCTGAAAATCTGAGGCAGACGGCTGCCTTTATTAGAGAATCTGAAATCCCAATCTAGTGAGAACGCAGAAGACAAACTGTATGGCGTGACTGATAATCTGAAGCAGACGGCTGCCTTTATTAGAGAATCTGAAATCCCAATCTAGTGAGAAGGCAGAAGACAAACTGTATGGCGCGGCTGATAATCTGAGGCGCACGGCTGCCTTTATTAGAGAATCTGAAATCCCAATCTAGTGAGAACGCAGAAGACAAACTGTATGGCGTGACTGATAATCTGAAGCAGACGGCTGCCTTTATTAGAGAATCCGAAATCCCAATCTAGTGAGAACGCAGAAGACAAACTGTATGGCGTGACTGATAATCTGAGGCAGACGGCTGCCTTTATTAGATAATCTGAAATCCCAATCTAGTGAGAACGCAGGAGACAAACTGTATGGCGTGACTGATAATCTGAAGCAGACGGCTGCCTTTATTAGAGAATCTGAAATCTCAATCTAGTGCGAACGCAGAAGACAAACTGTATGGGGTGGCTGATAATCTGAGTCAGACGGCTGCCTTTATTAGAGAATCCGAAATCCCAATCTAGTGAGAACGCAGAAGACAAACTGTATGGCGTGACTGATAATCTGAAGCAGACGGCTGCCTTTATTAGAGAATCTGAAATCTCAATCTAGTGCGAACGCAGAAGACAAACTGTATGGGGTGGCTGATAATCTGAGTCAGACGGCTGCCTTTATTAGAGAATCCGAAATCCCAATCTAGTGAGAACGCAGGAGACAAACTGTATGGCGTGACTGATAATCTGAAGCAGACGGCTGCCTTTATTAGAGAATCTGAAATCTCAATCTAGTGCGAACGCAGAAGACAAACTGTATGGGGTGGCTGATAATCTGAGTCAGACGGCTGCCTTTATTAGAAAATCTGAAATCCCAATCTAGTGAGAACGCAGGAGACAAACTGTATGGCGTGACTGATAATCTGAAGCAGACGGCTGCCTTTATTAGAGAATCTGAAATCTCAATCTAGTGCGAACGCAGAAGACAAACTGTATGGGGTGGCTGATAATCTGAGTCAGACGGCTGCCTTTATTAGAAAATCCGAAATCCCAATCTAGTGAGAACGCAGGAGACAAACTGTATGGCGTGACTGATAATCTGAAGCAGACGGCTGCCTTTATTAGAGAATCTGAAATCTCAATCTAGTGCGAACGCAGAAGACAAACTGTATGGGGTGGCTGATAATCTGAGTCAGACGGCTGCCTTTATTAGAGAATCTGAAATCTCAATCTAGTGAGAACGCAGAAGAAGAAGAAGATATGGAAGTTAAATTGGTCACACGGGACGTGACAATGATAAGAGGAACCTACAGAAACAGATAATCAGTGAATATATAGTCTCTCATGTCAAAGGTACCAGATTCGCTCCCTCGTGGAGCCATCCGGATATTTTTCCAGAGATCCTTGATCTCAGTGTAGGTGAGATCCTGTTCCTAGTCATGTCGGAGATGTAGGTCCCGTGCTTTGAGCACGCAAAAGAGCCCTTGGCAGTTCAAAATCGAAAAGAGCAGGCTATAAAACCACTATCCGGGTAACATTCATTACAACAGATTAAAAATAAAATTTCTACCAAAATATCTTCACCATCTTCAAAATTGCATCGAAACCTCGCCTGTGCTACGGAGCTCGTGCCCTTGCAGGTGAGATCTTCCGGTCTAAGAAAGAGATCGGAGCAGACATGATTACTCCCCAAAGTGCAATGATGATGATACTATCAGTCAATCAATCAATCAATCAATCAATAAGTGAGTGTAACTGGCGATCTACTGGAACTATCAGCGTGCAGTAATAACAACAGCAAGCGTAGCAGAAAAATGGAGTGAATGCGATAGACACTACAGCCACATTTAGTAGCAAAAATGGTATTATGGGCTCCCATAGAAAATAAAAAGTAGAAAACTAGAAGTAAAAGACAAAACACGAAAAGGGCGGAGATCAATTTGTATTCAAAAACACCATTACGCTTTAGGACTTCGTTACACAACAATTATAGCTCAACAAATCACTCCCCGCCCTACTCTATTCAATAATTCTTGGAATGTTTCCTACCCTAAGCGACTCACCCTTAAAATCGTTAATAACATTGTCACCAGGCCACTATAAGGAACTCAATCAATGATTTATTTCGATCATAAATCTGTCAACTTGAAAAAATATTCTGATATACTAGCATTTTAACGATGACTACTTTGTCTAAGAATTACTCTGCAACTATTTTGTCTAAGAATTACTCTGCAACTATATTTAACTGAACAAACAGTAATGACCTAGAAATTGAAGACAAAGACAGAACGAAAGAGCGAGAGAGTGAGAGAGAGAGAGAGAGAGAGAGAGAGAGAGAGAAGAGAAAGAGAACGAGAGAGAGAGAAAGAGAGCAAGAGAAATATAGAGAGAGCGAGAGAGAGAGAGCGCGAGAGAACGAAAGAGAGAGAGAGAAAGAGAGAGAGAGAGAGAAAGAGAACGAGAGAGAGAGGGGAAGAGAGAGATAGAGAAAAAGAGAGTTGAAAAGAAGTAGGAAAACAATATATATAAATGCTAGGTAAAAAGAGCTGGTCGTGGTATGAGTGGATGCAGTCTATACATGTTCTAACCTCCAGATGCTTAGGTGGATCTAAAGGCCTGGACAGACACCACGTGCTGGAAATTCCTGGGGCAAGATCGCCAAATGTGGCGCCGTAACAACACAAGAGGATCTCCATTAGCTGAGAATCAGCGTGCAGTTGAGGCACAGAGAAAACGAGCTGAGCGAAATAAACAGAACACCCACATGTCTAACCACGATCATGTATGTCCCACCTGTGGTAGGGGATTGTGTTCTAGGATTGGACTCTACAGTCACCTCCGCACACATCAGAGAGGTGCATCAGCACACGTCTGAGGCTGTTGTCATCATCGTTTGCGATGGATGGCTAGTATCACTGTCCTGGACATTCTGGTGTTTACCGCAATGAGAAAACGGACAGGCTTGCATCAACAGCCCCGATTGTTGGAGAGTTGAAGATGGATAAGGTGCATGTTCTTCGATCACTTCGCGACTGTCTGTTGGATGAACACACTAAAATAGATGTTGAATCGATCCAGTGATTTAGGGAGTTTGTTGTTATACGTTGTACAAGTAGACATGGATGCCTGAGAGGCGGAGTAAGATGTCTGTTTAATCAACGAGCCATGAGAAGTAAAATTATGCATACTCTTCGATATAAGTTGGGGAGGCTGAGCACCTATGGGTCTGCTCGGAGTGCAATGACGCAAGTTTAGTAACCAATTACCAATGGGCTTCATTTTCGGAAAAAAATCGTGGTTTATAACCTAACAAAAACTACGATTTTTTTCCGAAAACTTGTGTCTGGCCCCACTAACAAAAATTATCACGAGCTGCCACTGATAAATATGCATACTTTCAATATCTGTTGGCGGAGAATGCGCATCTATGGATCTGTTCAGAGTGCAATAACGATAGTTTAGTAAAGAGTAACCATTAGCCTTTGATAGAATAAACAGAAACAAACTATGGACCATACTAAGTGAATATGGAATTCAGGGTCAACTATTAGACAATATTTGAGCGCTATACCAAAAATGCTCAAGCGTAGTACGAACAAGCGACGGCCTGACAGACGAATTTGAATTATCATCAGGAGTAAGGCAGGGATGTGTGCTTTCGCCTATACTTGTCAATATATACATAGACAGGATAACGCAAGAAACCAAGACAGATAACAACCTCGATAACAACTACAATTTAATTAACAAACTACTCTTTGCAGATGATCAGAGTATAATTTACAACAACGAACACAAACTTCAACAACACATAAATGCCCTGCAAGCCACATGCGAAAAATATGACATGAAAATTAACACCTCCAAAACAGAAGTCATGACAATAAGCAGGTCAACAGGTCAACTAAATATACACGTGAATAATGTCAAAATACAACAGACTCCAGAATTCAAATATCTCGGGAGTATATTCACAGCAGATGGAAAGATGGACAGAGAAATCGAGACTAGATGCCAGAAGGCAAATGCAGTGACATACCAACTGTCACCACTATTAAAACATCCAAGCATTAACATGGCAGTCAAACGACAACTGATAAACTGCATATTTATTCCAACTCTCTGCTATCAGTGCCAAACATGGCCCCTGACTAAGACACAAGAAAGAAAGATTACAACATGTGAAATGAGATGTCTACGAAAAGCTGTCAACGTTACAAGGCGAGATAGAGTGAGAAACGAGAATATCAGAAGCATCGTTGGTACTATACCATGCATACAGTACATCGAGAAGCAAAGATTCAAGTGGTTCGGCCATTTAATGAGAATGGAACCACATTTACTACCATCACGTGCCTATAATAATCGACACTCAGGGCGCAGAGCACGAGGCAGGCCAAGAATAAGATGGATAGATAACATCTCAGAGTCACTGCGAAAGCATGGACTGACAACGTCAAGCGCAACACACCTGGCACAAGATAGGAAACTAACTCTCCCACGACGCTTCACGGCAAATGTGGTTAAGATAAGATAAGATAAGAGATAAACCATTAGCTAGATATGTAGTACTTCGACTGAGGTCATGGACAGCAAAGTTGACAAAACTCTGAACTATTGACAAAGTTTCCTCACAATACCAAGGTACGAGAGCAGTTGTAGCCACAATTCTCGTTGTGCACACGGTATGTGGTTGGACCACAGGAGAACCTGATCCTTTATTTGAGGATCTTTCGCCCGTGTGGTTCCGGGGCCCGTAAGGAAGCAAAAATGACACCACTGCGACCTATAAGGCATGTCGTAAGAGGCGACTGATGTAGGACCTAATGAAGCTACCCTAGTAAATAAAAAGCATCGCAGAAATCGGATGTGCTGGTTTACTTTTATTGGCATAACTGGTACAACATACATCGCTCTTAGGTTCAGATATTATACACATCACACAGAGTGGTTAACAATTAACGGATATGGAGCGTTCGAAGGAAAAGAAGAAATTGATAATCTAAATTACATAAACATCTGAAGTCGATGAAAGGCTCGCCTGAATGTCGAAGAACTTTAATCTATGCTTCCTGCAAAACTCAATTAGATACATTTTATTAAGCGCCATGACTATGTCTATTTTCATAAACTGATGAGCAAAAGCAGTAATAAAACTTACAGCACTAGTAGTTTAAATATCTTCTTCTTTAAACGCTCCATATCGACCACTTGTCAACCAGCCTGTGACTTGTATGTGATCTGAGCCTAGGTGCGATTGTACGTTGTGCTAGGTATTCGCCTACAAGTAGTTCAGCATATCCAATTACTGTTCTGCTTTTTAGTTACTAGGGTAGCATCCCTAGGGTCTACATCACTCGTCTCTTACGACATGCATTGTACGTACTATTCTTTGCTTCCTTAGCGGACTCCGGCACCACACAGGTGTATAACTATCTGAATAAGCTACTGTCCTTTATCAAATAGTGTGCTAATCTTCAACTTGATCTTTCTATTATACGTTAAGTGTCATGTACTAATCTTCAACTTGATCTTTCTATTCTACGTTCAGTGCCATGTACTAATCTTCAACTTGATATTTCTATTCTACGTTAAGTGCCATGTACAAATCTTCAAGTCGATCTTTCTATTCTATGTTAAGTGCAATTGATATGTATGTTTAGTTTATTATGTTTTCTCCCAGGATCGTGCGGTATATTTTCTCAGTATGATGCAAGTCTTCGAAATGTCGCCCTTAAATCTTTTTTCTTAAAAATAACCTTCAAATGTGATTTTGATTTCGCTGCTTATGCCGCCTCTCTTACGCTACCGCCTGATGCGGCTGCCCTCTTACGCTATCGCCTGATGCGCCGCCCCTCTTACACTACCGCCTGATGCGGCCGCCTCTCTGCATCATAGCAAGGCACGGCCCTGTTTTCTCCCTATATTCATTATTCCAGTTTTAGTTTTATTGATTTTCATGTCATGATTTATGCAATTTTGTTTCCGGATATCAATATGTTGTTATAGATTTTGTTCTTATTGGTGTATCAGGCATTGATCATCTGCAAAAATATGTTGATTTATTTCGTAATTATCTGAATTTGATATTTCTTCTTCTTCAGCCTTCGCCCCTAGGGAAACATAGGTCCGCAACCAAGGCCTTCCAAACCTGCCTATCCAAGGCCATCTTTTCCAGATCTCTCCCCTTTCTCCCCATTTTCTTGCATTCCGTCTCCAACTTTCGTCTCCAGATGTTTCTGGGTCTTCCCTACCTTTAGTGTTAGAATCTTAGTATAGAAAGATTTGAAACTTACTAACAATAATCGCATAACAATTCCTCATTATATAATAATATGTAACGCACGTGTGTTGTCGGAGCTCACAAGGGGAGCAAAGAATAGTACCACTGCGACCTACAAGAGATGTCGTAAGAGGAGACTAAGGTTGGGGCCTATGGAAGCTATCCTGGTAAATATTCTTCTTCTTCTTTTCAAACGTTCTTCACGGCTAATTTTATCATTCTTTTTGTTATATATAATTGGTCCTTTGACAAGAACGGAGTGATCTACTTGAGACGATTATGCGCCCATGGTGACTAGGCCCGCCCATCCGGTTTCAGCCAGCTTTTGATTTACTAGCTTGAGCTTTCCCTAGGGTACGATCCTTTCTGCCGACTATTTCGGTCCGGATCTACGCCTTTTCGATCAGCTTTGCCATATATTTGGGCTTTGTGATCTACGCCAAAGCAGTGAGTTACACTGTTATGCCCTTTCTGACTGTGAGGTCGTTCCGGATTAGAAACATTTCACGGGGCTTATAAGCTTGTGCTCGGACGGTGTCTTTACGTATAAAACACCCTGTAAAGTATCGGTCTTCGCCAATGTTCGGATCCGGACATCCTGTCAGATCTTTACATTGTCCATCTTACTTTACTGTCCACATTGAGTTTGTTCCAGAGTAGGAACATTCTCATCCTTTTCAAGGCGCGTGTCGGTACTTGGCAATTTGCAGTTTCTACTTAGCATTTTAGTTATGCACTAAAACGCAACTTTATGTTTTGCGCTCGGCCAGCCTTGCCCCGTAAATATATTTGCGCCAGGCTACCTGATACGGAGTCAGTTTGCAATCTTCCCTCGTACCGACACGAGGGTAGACTTTATTCGTTAAGCATCTGATTTATCTATTTTTGCCTCACAGCTGGCAATGTTTGCCCCCTCCTCAGGGCTTCGAGTTTCGTCCTATGTGGGCACAGGTTTCGTCACTGGATGTACCTCTCATCCTTTCATGTTGACTAATCTCCCCATTCGGCAGAGAAACTGGTAATTTTTGGCGGGACCTTTAACTTACACTTCGAGCTTGTGTAAGTGTGTAAGGCCGACCCGCAAAGGTGGGACCTCAGAGATAACAGAGACGATGAAAGACACCATTTATAAAGCACACACAAAAGCCTGTTTCATAAATCTTTACTTATCCTGTTGTTGTGAGAATTAGAGGCAAGAAGAAGTCCATTTTAAGTTAGGTAGTCACTATTAGAGGGCAGGATCTCATGCTCCGGAGATGGCAATTTGTGTTCGGTCCTTACTCCGGGGAGTAGGGATTTATCAGAGACGTTTCGCTGCTGTTTCATTTTTGTTCGAGAACTCAGGCAATATTTTGTTGGACATCGTCCTCATCATTTGTTTTCTTCGCTGTTCATGGAATTTTCAGCATTCTTCTGTAAAACCGCATCTCTTTAGCTTCCAGTGATCGTTTGATTGCTTGTTCATTGTCCATGATTCGCTGCCATACATAAGTATTGGTTCAATATAGCACTGGAGTATCGTTTTCGCAGTCATAGTAGTGATTTCACGCATAGTGTGTTTTTCATTTTCATAAACGCTGCTTTCGCTTGAGCTCTTCTACTCATAATCTCTGTTTTACATATTTCATCTGATGTTAGCAATGTTCCCAGATACTTGAAACGATGGACTTGTTTCAGTGTTGTGTTGTTTATTGTGATATTACATTGTGGTGTTTCCCGTTCCTTGGCGATAACCAATACCTCTATTTTCTGTATATTCATGTTTAATCCTTCCTTTACATTTTCTCTCACTATTATGTTATGTTATGTTATGTTATGTTATGTTATGTTATATTTGTTATGTTATGCGATCGACGTCATGGCACATTGGTCATTCCCATGCGTGCTCTGTCCACCACTGCAGCAATTATCCCAAAATCCCTGCTCACCGTACCCATGAGAAGTTGATTAGCATACCCTCGCTCTCTACCACGAAGATGACACAGTCTAGCATATCCAAACTTTAACTCCGAATTACCGGACTTGTTCCAGTGTCTGAGACTAGCACAAATCACATAAATGAGAGCGTACCGCATTGATGACATCGGCATTGTCTATACTTCTGCCCGCTTGAGTCGTGGAATTGTTTGCAAGAAAGTCAGCACGGTTGTTGTTCTGCACTTAATTCAGTATATATATATGGAACTGCAGTAAAACTATTTGATTGGCAAACACGTAATTACAAAGTACTGTAGTTTTAAAATTACAAAAACAATGACAAAATACAGCAACGTTTCGACCAACAAGGCCTTTATCAAGCAAACGAATTCAGCATGTCCAGATGTGTACAGCCATGTCAGTGACTTGTAATGTCAGTAATATATCTATCAAGTCTTGTAGATCTTGTTCATTTGTTGCCATAAGAATTGTGTCATCAGTGTATCTCAGATTCTTCATATTTTGTCCGCCAGCTGTTATAAAAAAAAGTTCGTTCCAAAATTCGTGATCACACTAAGGTTTAATTTGTACGAAATCTATCTGATGGATACCAGTAATTTTTTGCAAGCAGTCTTATATATCTCACGACCTTACGAATCCATGTTTAACTAATTGGTAGGTAGCTTAGTTGATGCAAAAACGTTTTTGTTATATAATTTTGCATAAGCACAACAAAATGATCATCAAAATTTAGAATTTACAGTAATACATAAAATGGTGGCGAATGTTTGCAAAGGCGTATTCCTATTACATATTATAAAAAAAGAAAGATGACATAATGAATACAAATGATACCTTCTACTTCTATAAATGAAAGTAAATGTTGCGTACATACGCCAATGACAATCGGTAGGAAACATTGTGAACTGATTAATTCCACGGGATTCCCGATTTTGATTTGCACTGAATTGCATTTGGAACACGGAAATGCTTAGTTATAGACAAACTTGACAATCGTACTGTAAAATTTCGACAAGTATACCAGATCAACATCGCGGTAAATTTAGTAATAACATATAATAAAAATCTTACAGAACTAAAGGTTTGGGTGGGCAAAAATACTTTTGGAAGGTCGTCATTGTTACCTATATAAAAATGTAAAAATCAAGAATTTCTGTCAAGGGATGAATTTATATCGGTCGGTAAAGATGATCACGAATTTTGGAACGAACTATAGTAATTTTGATGAGTATATAATACGCATCCTGTTCCCAGGATTATTTATGACAACAACACAAGTCTTCTCAAATGTTCCAATCTGTTGCTGTATAAAACAGAAATGAGAATAAAATCCCATTCTACCCAGCCATATTCAACCATACAGATCACTCTTACAGTTAACAACAACAGTTGTATGCTTACGTCCCCTTACTGTTTACCCACAAACCACTTTTAGCTATGATCCCTCAAGAAATTGACATGGCTTTACATGGATTATATGCTGGGGCGATTGCATGGGCGTAAACATACATTTTTCCAGGGACGGGCAACATTAAAAAAAATTATAATTGGTATAAACATTTACCAATAGAAAATGGGAAAGAACAGATTGGTATACAACTCTTTAAAAGCCAATGTCTAGCAGAATGCTGAAGTAACAAGAAGAGACCAGTTTAAATGAAGACAGCATGAAAAATGGGTACAACATCAGTGCTGAACTATCAGAACACAAATTAAATGATTTGACAATACGGAGAATACCAACAGACAGTGCACTAAAAGCAATGTTACCCGATACAATGATTAGCCAACAGAAGTCACCCCAAAGAGCAATTTGTCCTGATAAATGGATTTCAAACAAAGACCGACCACGCAAAGGTGGACTCGAGATAACGAGGTATGAAGGCATCTTTAAAGCACACCAAAGCTGTTTCATAAATCTTGATATCCTGATGCTGTGAGAATTAGAGGCAGAAAGTCCATTTTAAGTTAGATAGTCACTATTCAGACCAGGATCCCATGACGCAGAGGCAGATCAGAAGAAGTCCATTTTAAGTTAGGTAGTCACTATTAGAGGGCAGGATCCCAGGACACAGAGGCAGACCAGAAGAAGTCCATTTTAAGTTAGGTAGTCACTATTAGAGACCAGGATCCCAGGACACAGAGGCAGATCAGAAGAAGATGTCACAAAATTAAAGAAACCATGAATATGACCATCGGCGAAGTGGGTGAACTGGCTAGAGACAGATTGAATTTCAGATGCGCTGCAAAGAGAGCAACGTCCTATAAAGGATACGCACCTTGATGATGAGTCACTATTCCAATTTCACAACAATGACCTGCCTCATAATGGTGCATTATAGTATTTATGAAGTGCACACAAGGGCTCGTTCTAGAAATCTCTTCGTATCCTGACGTTGTGAGTCAAAACAGGATTGTATAAGTATATATATATATATTGATTGACTGATCGATTGATTGACCGATTGGTTGATTGATTGATTGATTGATTGAACGGCTGATTGATGATATAGATGGCACTCCAAGTAGTAGCAGTCTATTGCGGAACGGCGCAGTCATCAGAGCCAGCCTGAAAAACTCTTTGCCTCTTGCAAGTTCTCCGGTCTCGTCTAGCGTCATGTTTCTTTGATGTCCTGCTGCCTTCTTCGTCTTGGTCGCCCCTGCCTCGTTTTCCAGGAACCTTGCCTTCCATTACCTTTCTCTCTGACCGCTGTGACGTTTAACGTGGCTAAAATATTTCATCTTCCGGGACATTATTTTGTTAATGAGACAATGCTGCTCGATATGCAAGTCTTGTAGGTTGTCTTTAAACGATTTTAACGTATCTCCAACAATCCAGTTTTCTCGCAATGGTATTGTTTTTCACTAAACTATGTTATTCGTCACTTGTTATTTAACTGTTGTCATAACACTTTGGGCAGACACATAGGCGCTCAGTCTCCACCAACAGATATCGAAGAGCATACATACTGATGAGTTCTGTGGCTCGCTGGTTAAACACACTCATCTCTCTCTCTCTCTCTTTGCCCCTCAAGTATACATCTCTACTTTTTATAATCTGTCATTCCAAACTCCTTAAATCCCTAGACATATTCCTCATCATCAACTTTAGTGTCTTGATCTAACCGGCGGTCGACATGAGACCGAAAAATATCCGCCTGCCCAGCGTGTTCGTAGCGCGTTGAACTACGGGTGACTAGCCCTCTGTGAGTGCGGTTCAATTCCGCGGGCTGGCAGAAAAGTCACAGGTTCCCCAGATTTACGTTGTTCGTGACACCGAGTCGAAGAGCTGAAAGCTCAAGTGCTTCTGGATCGGGAAAAAATCCATCAGAACTCTCCGACGATTAGTACTGCTGATTTTTTTCGATCCAGAAGCACTGAGCTTTCAGCTCTTCGGCTCGGTGCCATGGACAACATCGTAACCCTTCGGTTCGGTGCCACGAACACCGTCAATCTGGGGAACCTGTGGCTTTTCTGCCAGCCCGCGGAATGAACCCGCACTCTAAGAGGCTAGTCACCGTAGTCCAAGCGCTACGAACACGTGGGCAGACGGGGCACTGCTGATAAAAACTTGTTCACTCTCTCATTATCTGCTTTTATACCAACTTTTAAGTTTTTTTTTTTTATTCATTCCTTCCTTTCGTTATCTCTAATTCTGTTTTGTCTCACAGTGTCAGGATAAGAAGAGATTTATAGAACGGGCTATTGTGTGCGCTTCTCATAAACAGTGTCATTTCACTGCCTGTTATGTCTGCTCTCAATATTTTACTCGAACTGTCTTTTGTTTTGTTTCCACTGTATCGTAGTAGCATTGCTCTTTGTGGTTCACTGTCTTTTGGTAATCTGATTATGTGTACACAACATTTAATTTGTTGTTTCTTGATGTAGTAAAGTACCTACGTTTTTCCTGATTTCTTCATTTCTAAACAGATCTCTTCTTGATACTCGAAGTACCCCGAGTGGTTACCGGGGCCCAAATTTGGGGTGTAAAGAATAGAACCAATGTTACCTGCCACGCATGTCGTAAGAGGTGACTAGGGAGGTTTGGCTGAAATCGGATGCACATGTCCTAAATGCGTAGGTCTGCGTTTAGGGGCCTATCAAACCAATGTGCAACGTATACACGTTCTTGACAAACATCAAACATATCACAAATAGTGATTAAAGTTGGTTGTAAAGAACGAACGCAAAGAAGAAGATACTCGAAGCATTCTGCGTAGAAACTTCATCTCTGTCGTGACTAGTTTTCTTCTATCGTTTGATGTTAGTGTGTTAGTGTCCAGGATTGACACTGATAGCATAATGTTGGAGAAAGATTGTGTTGTTAAATGTTATTTTAGTGTTTAATGTGACATACTTTCATTTCTCTTGCCCGTTCTTTCCTTTATCTTTCTCACTGTGGCGTAGTGGTTAGCTGCTTGCCTCTCATTTCAAAGTTACTCGGTTCGCTTCCTCGTTGAGCCATAGAGATATTTGCCCAGAGATCTCTGATCTCAGTGTAGGTAAGATCGAGTTCTATCCTATCGAGCAGATGATAAACTTGAACACAAAAGAACCTTGACAATTCATAATCGAAATAGTAGGCTGAGAAGCCACTGCGGCAAAATTCATTAGAAAAGATTTTTAAATAAAATTCCTACAAAATATTTTTACCATCTTCAAATTACATTGGTGGCCCTCGCTGTCTACTCGCTGGTTCTACTGGGCTGGTTTCTGTTACCTCGCTGGTTCTACCTCGCTGGTTCTACCTCGCTGGTTCTACCTGCTGGTTCTACTCGCTGGTTCTCCCTCGCTGGTTCTACCTCGCTGGTTCTACCTCGCTGGTTCTACCTCGCTGGTTGTACCTCGCTGGTTCTACCTCGCTGGTTCTACCTCGCTGGTTCTACCTCGCTGGTTCTACCTCGCTGGTTCTACCTCGCTGGTTCTACCTCGCTGGTTGTACCTCGCTGGTTCTACCTCGCTGGTTCTACCTCGCTGGTTCTACAGAGTTCGTGGAGTGCAGCTTAGATCTACCAGTGTAATAAAGAGATCTGAGCACACATGGCTACTCACAGAATTGCAATGATGATGGTTCTATCGATCAATCAATCAAAAAAGTACTCAGAAAAACATCATGTTTAATGATCCTAAAAACATTTTTACGTCTCTATCGGATCTTTAATAGTTTTCTCTTTATTTCTAACCTTTACTCGGCCATTTCATCTAAATGTTTCTGTGTCCATCAGCATTTCTACGTCATCAATAAATTCACAAATCAAAGGCTATAAACTCAGTCTTTCATCTTCCACCCCTTGTTATAGGCAATAACCAGATTCGCAAATGTCTGTAGCAATCAGTTCTAAATGCTCAGGGCTAGATGGCTGTGGTAAAACTGAGAAAACGGGCGATAAATTAAGAACAAAATGATTACAATTTTACATAAGCAAGGAAAGTGTTAAATGGGATTTGACCCCCAAAAACAGGGATATTTCGGGCAATGGTTTTTAACTCTTTCAATACCATGAGTGTCATTGAGTTCTAACATGAGAAAAGGAGTTTTTTGTGTTTTTTGCAGGAACCCCAGAGGAAGCAACGGTAGAAAGAATATAATCAACAAATAAACAATGTACAGGTATTAACTGCTTCGGAAAAAAGCAAATAGACAAACACAGTGGTTCGAATCCTGTGTTTATCTATTTTTTTTTCGGCAGCTCTTAATACTTGTACATTGTTTATTTGTTGTTCATTGAGTTCTAACCAAATGTGTTTTAAGACATCATCGTTTTATCACTACAAAAGTGGCGCTCTGGCGTTGTTTGAAGCAAATAACACATTAATAAGTAACATCGTCCGTATGTTCCAGGAGCCAGCAATTCAAGCAAATAACAGTTACACTGTCACCTATAAATCTTGTTGTAAGAGGCGACTGTGTAGGGGCTTAACTCTTCCAGCACAGTATTTCCTCAATTTTAAACAGAATTCAAGGAATTTTTTAAAAAATTGTTTTTCATAAAACGATCCCAATTACTCGTCAATAAATAAACATAGATATATTATTATATACTAAATTGAAGAAAACTGGGCAACCAAATAGAATAACAAGGTTAAAAAGTAGTATAAGTAAAACAGTAGAAGTAAAACAAGAAAGACTTCTTATAAGGAAAGCAACTCTATGGCGCAGTGTGCGGCTTATGGCGTGCAACTGACTTCCGCCATGGCGCAGTATGCGGCTTAAAGCGTGGAAAGAGCTAGGAAGCTGCCTAATAAATAAAAAAGCGTAACAGAAATCGGATATGCTGGCCTACTTGTAGGCGCATAACTTGCACAACGTACAATCGTACGTAAACTCATATCACATACAAATCACATAGAATGGCTAACAAGTGGTCGATATGGAGATTTCGTAGAAGACGTTACTAGTGTCACTTCCCTAGACCCCTACCTCAGTCGTCTCTTACGACATGTATTGTAGGTGTTACTATTCTTTGCTCCCTTGCAAACCCGGTAACATACTAGCGGTTATAATAGACTAATTGTTATTTTCAATCATTTAATTTCTGCCTAAACTCTTCCAATCTCTTCCTCTCTCTCACTCCCTCTGACACTCTCTATCTCTCTTCCTCTCTATCTCGCTCCCACACTCTCACACACTTCTACTCTCGCTCCCTCACTCACATACACTCTATCTTTATTCCTTTATCTCGCTCCCGCACTATCACATACTCTATCTATCTCTTGCTTCCTCACACCCCTCACTCTCACACCATCTTTCTTCCTCATCTCCGCTCCCACCTCCTACACTCTATTCTCTCTCTCGCTTCCTCATCCTACACACTTATCTCTCTTCCTCTCTCTCTCTGCCTTCCCCTCACCCTCACCACACCTCTATCTCTCTTCCTCTCTCTCTTCCTTCCTCACCCTCACACACTCATCTTTCTTCCTCTCTCTCTCTCTCACTTCCTCACCCTCACACACGTTATCTCTCTTCCTCTCTCTCTCTCTCTCTCTCTCGCTTCCTCATCCCCACACACTTTATCTCCCTCTCTCTCTCTTTCGCTTCCTCACCCTCACACACTCTATCTTTCTTCCTCTCTCTCGCTCCCGCACTCGCATGCACTCTATCTTTCACTCGCTCCCTCACTCTCACACACTCTATCTATCTCTCTCTCGCTTCCTCACCATCACACACATTATCTCTCGTCCTCTCACCTGTACAACCACGCTATCCTTATTTCTAAAATTACCTGTTACATAAATCAATACCTGTCTGTACTCACCTGAGACCAATCCACCTGGCCGGGACAAAACAATTTTGTATAGCTTCCAACACTTCACCAAAGAAATTCCTTCACACAGGCTAAACTTTACAATATAATTTTGTTCCGCGGGTTAATTTTTTTCACATTTGATTTTAACAGTTCACAACAAAACTACACGACTTATTCCCCAAATATGATATTTGTCTGTCAACTGTAATCAAAGCGATTTGTCAGATCACATACTAACATGGTTAACAAAATTGACTACGCACCGATCCCGGAAACAGGTATAACACGCTAGTGGTAAATAATAAAGCGTTGCATGCCGGTACGTCCTCCAATGCTGGTGAAAAAGCGACAGATGAGACGGGGGTTAGACGTAGCCGGAACGATAAAGCCCGCGCGTCAAAGAACATTGACCAAGACAACGCAGTACCGTCCGTCACCAGCTGGTTCTTTTCTGATCCCTGCGGACGATACTTATGCCACTATTCTGGAAATGTCATCATCAAATTATGCATACAAATCCTGCCAACTAGTCAGAATTCATAAACAGTAAATTCATTTCACTTTTTAGGAATCTCACCAATAAAAAAATGAAAATCGTGGTATATCCTCTACAAAACACGTAATCACAAAGTACTGTAGTTTTACAAATTACAAAAACAATGACAAAATAAGCAACGTTTCGACCAACAAGGCCTTTATCAAGCAAACGAACAACAGGAGTGATAAATTTAAAAACAAATGGACGACCAAATACAAACGTTTCTAATCTCTAATTAATTCATTAGAAACGTTTGTATTTGGTCGTCCATTTGTTTTTTTAAATGTGTCACTCCTGTTGTTCGTTTGCTTGATAAAGCCTTGTTGTCGAAACGCGTTGTATTTTGTCATTGTTTTTGTAATTTGTAAAACTACAGTACTTGTGATTACGTGTTTTGCCAATCAAATAGTTTTACTGCAGTCTCATCTATTTTGTGAATATTATATACTTTACAGGACGTAAGCATGAACCACAGTAAAAGAGTCGTTGAATTTCTAGACACCACTTATACGTTTAGTAGTTTGCCATTGCTTTCTGAAAGGTGAGGTCTTTACTATATTTTCACAAATTTCGGGAGGTATCTGTGAAGTTCCAGTACGTGCTCGCTTCTCGCTACATACGTACTGGGTTCGTTTCCCTTGCAAAACGATCCAGTTACTTCTTGTTTATACTGTAGGGGAGATCAGGTTCCTTCCTAGTCATATCGGAGACGAAGAATATAACATGTGATCCTAATCATTATTGTTATTGCCTTCATTATCAACACCCTCATCCTCATTATCATCACTACTATCACCATTAACATCATCCCAATCACAATCAACATCATCACCAACACTACGACCACCATCATTATTCTCGATGTTGTCACTATTATTGAAGTCAATCCTTCGGCTTTAAAATTATTTTTTTAAGCAATCATTATTATTATTGTCGTCACCATCATCATCAACATTATCACTGCCACCACATCTTCTGCATGACTGTCATCATCATTATCGTTACTGCGGTCATCATACTCAACATCATCAATACTATCACTCATCTCATCACTATCATCATTAACATCATTATAATCATCATAATCACTGCCATAAACATCAGCGTCTACTTCTTCTTTGCTATCGCTTTTTTATGATTATACCGTTAGACGCGTTCTTATGATGAAATCTTGATGATTATACCGTTAGACGCGTTCTTATGATGAAATCTTGATGATTATACCTTTAGATGCGTTCTTATGATGAAATCTTGATGATTATACCGTTAGATGCGTTCTTATGATGAAATCGACTGTTGTCTGGAGCTCATCTCTGGTGCCGTGTAGTTTTGATGATTATACCGTTAGATGCGTTCTTATGATGAAATCGACTGTTGTCTGGAGCTCATCTCTGGTGCCGTCTAGTTTTGATGATGATACCGTTAGATGCGTTCTTATGATGAAATCGACTGTTGTCTGGAGCTCATCTCTGGTGCCGTGTAGTTTTGATGATTATACCGTTAGATGCGTTCTTATGATGAAATCGACTGTTGTCTGGAGCTCATCTCTGGTGCCGTGTAGTTTTAATGATTATACCGTTAGATGCGTTCTTATGATGAAATCGACTGTTGTCTGGAGCTCATTTCTAGTGCCATGTAGTTGTGAATGTAGTGTGTTGTAGGGCCAGCATTCCTTTCTTGGGAGGACATACAGGGGTCAGTCTTGCAGGACATGTTCTGTGGTTTGTTCAACGGAGCCACAGGGGCACAGAGGGGTTGGGGACAATCGCAGCCTGTGTAGGTGTTTGTTCAGTCTGTTATGACCTGTCCTGAGTCGGAAGATGATAGTCTGTCCTTGTCAGTCAAGTGTGTGGTAGTCATCGTTGGATGGTGTAGGTTCTTTTCTAATGTCCGTGATAGCTCTTTTTTTTCAAAGTATGTGATTTCATTATCTATTTGTTCACATTCTGCTCCCTTTTAGCAAGTTTGTCTGCCTTCTCGTTACCTGGCACTCCGCAGTGTGATGGTACCCACTGAAGTGTAACTCTTTTGTTGGTAGAGATCTTGCTGAGCTCTTTTCTCAGGGATGGATGGTTACTCTGTAGGGCTTGCAAAACAGATAGTACAACAGCGTCATTACTGTCATCCCCACCATCACCATCATTATTTCTACCGACATCATCGTCCTTGCCATCATCATCATATATGGGATACATGGGATATATTTTTCATATTTTTGCTCATTTGCGTCGAACATATGACTAACCACATCCTTGTCTTTTTTTTAAGCACAAAGGGTGCTCTAAAAAAGAATTAATATTTGACAAAACAGCATATACAAACATATGTAAACACAGGTAAACACAGGTAAACACAGGTAAACATATATAGCCTACAAGGGTCTCTGTGGCGTAGAGATTAAGTGCTTGTCGTTCGTGCCATAGGTACCAGGTTTGCTCCCTCGTGGAGCCATTTTTCCAGAGATCCCCGATCTCAGTGTAGAGGAGATCGAGTTCCTAGTCCTTTCAGAAACGGACGATAAAACGTAGGTCCCGTGTTCAATTTGAACACATAAAAGAACCCTTGGCAATTCAAAATCGAGAAGAGCAGGCTGGAAAGTCGCTGCCTAGGCAAAATTCATTATAAAAGATTCAAAATAAAATTCCTACAAAAATATTGTCTCATCTTCATTTTTACATCAAGGACTCTAGTAGTGCTACGGAGTTTGAGCACTGGCTGAATCTTCCTGTGTAAGAAAGAGATCGAATCACATATGGTTACTAACCGAAGTGCACTGATGATGGTTTAATCAATCAATAAACATATAACATACATGCATACATCATTCATAGCAGCATCAAGTTTACTGTCAGATGACATACATGCATACATCATTCATAGCAGCATCAAGTTTACTGTCAGATGAGAACAATGAGTTTATATAACAACACCAGGGGAAACAACTGAAGCAATGAATATGATCTATAAATAGACCATATACTATAGACTATATAATTGGACTATACCAAATAGACTATATAAGTATTAGGAGAAGACCATCATGGAAGGAGGCATACCGGCAAAGAGAAGAAGAGGACGACCACTGAGAAGATGGATTCAGGATGTAACTGATGGTTTGAACATGACGGCTGCAGAGGCAGGACATCTGGCCTATGAGAGAGAAATTCTGGAGGACTGTTGGGGTGGCAAAGTTCTGCTCAGGTCAAGCTATTTAATGATGACAAGTATTAGGAGATTCCGAAAAAAACAAATGACCAAACATAGGATTCGAACCGCATATCCTTCTTTCTTACGGCTCCCATTGCATAGTCCTACAGTTGGTTCGTCTCAAATATACAAGCGCAATATTTTAATCGCATGTGTTTGTACAAACCCAGTTGGATCGAATCTGACCTGATTATTCTGTGTGCTACATGCGAAGCGTTTATGAAAGAAACTACTCACTCAAGCTATTTTTGTAATAGCTAATTGGTTGTGTTCCTGAAAGCCTTCAAAACTGGACGACAAGCAAACCAAGTAGTCCAAAAAAGACAGGTAACCTGGACAGATGACGCTCAACAACCCGGGAGGAAGGTTGTCTAAGGGTAGCTACCCTTAAAGAAAATAGCAGCCTGCTGCCTTGCAGGTCGGCTGGGGACAGCAAATGCTGACGGAGAGCGAACCCAGTAAACGTTGGCTGAAACCGAACACGTCACCGAAGGATAAGCACCAGAGCTCCAAATGTCGCTGAATGATGTGACGTAAAAATAACGTTCTTGGCAAAGGCTGTTTATATATCACAATAAGAATGATCAAAATGGCCTACAAGAACGAAGGACAAGAAGAAGAAAGAGAAACGCGTTTGTATTGTAGGACTAGTCATTGAGCGCTGTAAGAATTAAATGTCTGGTGTGTTCAAATCCTGTGTTTGGTAATTTTTTTTTCTAGAAGCCCCTAATACTTTTACATAATCTATTTATTAATCATATGTATTGCTTCCGCTGCTTCCCCCTGGGGTTCTTCTATCTATTCTCTAATCCTGTTTGCCTTTCAACGGCAAGTGCAAAAATTAGACACCTGGAGCAAGTCTCTCTATGCACCTTGTCTTTCTTTCTCCTCCAATCCTGATTTGCCTCACAGCTTCAGGGTCAGATTAGTTTTCTAGCACGATCTTTTGTGTGTGCTTCATAAATAGTGTCTTTCGTCGCCTCTGTTATCTCTAAGGTCCACCTTTTGCGTGACCGGCCTTTTGCTTTGTATCCACTGTATCGGAGCAACATTGCTTTATGTGGCTGAGGTTCTTAAAACTCCTTATTCTCAACAGTGAGGCGTAAATTTGAACTGATCCAGATTCTGGGTAAGGTAAATTGTTTACATGACCTAGTTCCTTAGATTTTAAGTAAATAACGAACGATAACAAGCAGAATTTTAATAACAGACAGAAGACTTTGGCTTAGAGTTCAAACTAAATATGATCAAATTGATGGGACCCTTTTGACAGAGCATTTATAATTGTAAAACGACCGATGGTTACAACACGCGATGGACTAGACAGCGGTTTTCATCCTGTTTTCAATGGCGACATATTTTATTTCAAAGTGTGTGATTATGCCAGATATAGCTTATGGTTTGATTACTATCTTGTAATTTTAATTGATATTGTGGAGCAAGAAAAAGATGGATAGATAATATCAAGACCACACTACATAAACACGGATATAACACAAGGGCGACTCATCTAGCCCTAGAACGCAAATTAAAGATTTCATCCCTACGCTTAACGGCAAGAGTGGACAACCAACTACATCTTCCACCTGGGAATAGACAATTGTGGAGCACTGGCTCAGAAACAATATCATGGCCAAGAAAATGAAGTATTTCGGTCACGTTAAACGGCACGGTTGCTTGGAGAGAACATAAATGGAAGGCAAGGTTCCTCGAGGTAGAGGCAGGGGAAGACGTAGAAGAAGGTGGCAGTGGAACATCAAAATGATCTTAAACGTAACGTTAGAAGAGGTAGGAAAACTTGCTAGAGACAGAGAGTTTTTCACGCGGGATGTGATGAAAGCAGTGGCGGCTCGTCATTAAGGGCCACTGGGGCCGTGCCCAACAAAAATAATGTGTAACATGTATTTATTATTTTATAAATTAAAACATAACAATCAAAAACCATGATTTTTCCGATAATTTTTGTCTGGCCCCGCCAGTAAAAATGTTTGCGAACCGCCACTGAATGAAAGCGACGTTATGCAAGGAACATGCTACCTGATGATGATGAATTGTAGTTGAAATAATTCTGCTGTTCAATGTGGACGTGGAAAGGGGGTATATGGAGAGAATATTCAGGGGACGGGTTAAACACTGATTGGGCAATAAATAATATTAAGCACGTCATGTCAACGGATATCTTCGGCGTATTACCAGACTGAGATGGTATAACAGAGTTGCAAACACAGACCTGTGGATAAGAACAGAACATGAACTCATGATGACCCAGGTTAGGAGAAGACAATGACGAAAGGTTGGACATACCCTACGGAAGACACAGTCGTGTCACTAGACAGGCACTTAAGTGGAAACCGCAAGGAAAAAGGAAAAAGGGGCGTCCTAGACAGACATGGAGACAGAGACTTCTGAGGAACTGAGGGTGTGATAGAAAATGGTCAGATACCGACACAAATAGCGAACAACTGTTGAAGCCCTATGCTCCGCGAGGAGTGGAGAGAAATAAGTAAGAATGTAAGTATATTATCATGGGATAGCATATAAGAATAATCTGCCTCCAGGGCTCTCTCAAGGGTGACTGAGCAACAGGTAACCCATACGATTATCACATCAAGCTTGATGAATATGCTTCAAATGATTGAATCTGGAAGTATACTCGTAGAATGGGTGGATAGTATTCGGAGATAACATCTCAAGAAAATGACATGGCTGTACACACCTGGACATCCTGGAGCGAAAGATAACGAGCATGCTGACTTTCATGCAAACAATACCCTGTTCAAGCGGGCAGAAATACGGGCAGAACCGATGTCATCAATAAGGTTCGCTCTCATTTTTGTGACAATGGCAAGTCTCAGACACTGGAACGAGTCCGAGAATTAGGCGTTAAGTTTGGACATGCTAGACAGTGTCGTCTCCGTGGTAGAGAGAGAAGATATAGTAATCAACTTCTCATGGGTACAAGTTTGGACATGTCAGACAGTGTCTTCCGTGGTAGAGAGAGAATATAGTAATCAACTTCTCATGGTACAAGTTTGACAGTGAGACAGTGTCGTTCTGTGTAAGGAGAAGAATAAATCACTCTATGGGTAAAGTTTAAAATGTAGACATGCGTCTGTGGTAGAAGAAGATAACAATCAACTATCAGGGTACAAGTTTGGACATGCCAGACAGTGTCGTCTTCGTGGTAGAGAGAGAAGATATAGTAATCAACTTCTCATGGGTACAAGTTTGGACATGTCAGACAGTGTCGTCTCCGTGGTAGAGAGAAAAGATATGGTAATCAACTTCTCATGGGTACAAGTTTGGACATGTCAGACAGTGTCGTCTCCGTGGTAGAGAGAGAAGATATAGTGATCAACTTCTCATGGGTACAAGTTTGGACATGTCAGACAGTGTCGTCTCCGTGGTAGAGAGAGAAGATATACTAATCAACTTCTCATGGGTACAAGTTTGGACATGTCAGACAGTGTCGTCTCCGTGGTAGAGAGAGAAGATATACTAATCAACTTCTCATGTGTACAAGTTTGGACATGCCAGACAGTGTCGTCTTCGTGGTAGAGAGAGAAGATATAGTAATCAACTTCTCATGGGTACAAGTTTGGACATGCCAGACAGTGTTGTCTTCGTGGTAGAGAGAAGATATACTAATCAACTTCTCATGGATACGGTTTGCAAGTGGACTTTAGGTTGGCTGTTACAGCGGAGGACAGAGCACGCATGGGAAAGCCCAATGTGACATGACGTTGATCGCATAACATAACATAACATAACATGCAAGAATATACATTGACAGAAACGATGAATAAAATGTGCGTGCAATCAGTGATCATCAGAAAGATTCAGCATGCATACCTTTCGTCATCGGCTTGTGGTGTCTGTGATCAGCGTCAGAAAAGAGTTCTTTGATCTCGGTTCAATAAGCAATAATCAATAGTCATTACTCAATTATTGATAATTCACTCGATGAAAATAGAACTGAAGTTATCCTTACAATTTGCATGATGTCAGTACATTAAACCTGGTACTGGTTTTTGGAAGACTGGTCACACATAAGTAGCCCTTGTGACAGAGACCTTTAGAAAAGCCGTGGATATAAACACATTAATGACTGACTGATTGATTGATTGATTGTTAGGGTCATTACCATTATAATTATGTTGATAACCATTCGTGCTACAATGTATTTCTTCTACAGGACTATCACCGCGGTAGTGCACGAATCCGTAGCACCGCTGAGGTCACATGATGTAGTTTTTCGGTCTTGTTGTGTAGAGGTTAGGTGTAGCCTGTTGTTCAAAGGTGCCCGGTTCGCTCCCTCGTGAAGCCATTTTGATATTTTTCCAGAGCTCCCTGATTTCGGTGTAGGTGAGATCGAGTTCCTAGCCCTATCGGAGAAAGACGATAAAAACGTAGGTCCGTGTTCAATTTGAGTAGTAAAGGAACCCATGACCTCTCAAAATCGAGAAGAGCAGGCTCAAAAGCTGTTGCCTGAACAAAATTTATTAGAAAAGATTAAATACAAAATTTCTACAAAATATCTTTACCATCTTAAAAATTACATCGGGGAACCTGGTCAATGGTACTGATACCGTGCACTGCAGCTGAGATCTCCTGTGTAAGAAAGAGATCGGAGCACACATGGTTACTCACCGAAGTCAATGATGATGGTCAAATCTATCATATCAATGCAATTTTTAGGATGGCAAAAATGTGCAGGAGAAGACCATCATAGAAGACCATCATCCCGGCAAAGAGAAGATGAGGAAGTCCACGGAGAAGATGAATTCAGGATGTAACTGGTGGTTTGAGCATAACCGCTGCAGAGGCTAAAACATCTGAGCTTATGAGAGAGAAATTCTGAGGATTGTTAGAGTGGCAACGTTTTGCTCATGACAAGCTATTTGATGAAGATGATGAAAATGTGCGACATTGTAATTTTATTAATTATTTTCCCAGGACGTCGCCGTTGCAGCTTACTCTTACTAACTTTCAAATGTCGATGATTCAATTACTGCTCAACTTAACCATGAGACTTATGTTTCATCTTCCTTATCTGGTAGGACTAGAAGCTTGATCTCACCTATTATGTTTCATCTTCCTTATCTGATAGGACTAGAAGCTTGATCTCACCTATTATGTTTCATCCTATTTTCTCTCATCATTTAATAAGACTAGAAGCTTGATCTCACCTATTATGTTTCATCTTCTTATCTATAGGACTAGAAGCTTGATCTCACCTATTATGTTTCATCTTTCTTATCTGATAGGACTAGAAGCTTGATCTCACCTATTATGTTTCATCTTTCTTATCTGATAGGACTAGAAGCTTGATCTATGTTTTACCTATCAAGGTGAGTTGATCAATACCGGATAGTTCATCGGCAAATGTCGATGGTAACGGTGATACAACGAACTCGGTTAGAGGCACACTGTACTTCTAGTCACAGAGATCGCTACGCATATTGTGCTTCCTTGTTTGATTGATTGTTTGATTGATTGTTTGATTGATTGTTTGATTGATTTTTTTGATTTTTTTTTTATTTTTTTTATTGATTGTTTGATTGATTTATTGATTGATATTACCATCATTATTGCACTTCGGTGAGTAACCATGTGTGCTCCGATCTCTATCTTACCCAGGAAGATCTCAGCTGCAGTGCACGAACACCGTAGCACCGGCGTTGATCCCTGATATAATTTTGAAGATGGTGAAGATATTTGTGGGAATTTTATTTTTTCTCTTTTCTGATAAATGTTGCCTGGGCAGCGGCTTTCCAGCCTGCTTTCTCGATTTTGAACTGACAAGGGTTCTTTTACGTGCTCAAGTTGAACACGGGACCTACGTTTTATCGTCCATCTCCGATAGGACTAGGATCTCGATCTCACTTACACTGAGATCAGGGATCTCTGGAAAAAACATCCGATGGCTCCACAAAAGAGCCAAACTGGTACCTTTAGCACGAGAGGACGAGTACCTAACCTCTAGACCACGAAGATCCTTGTGTGCCTCCTTACATGTATGAAACATTGAGTACACAAGTTTTGTTGTCGTCACTTCATTGTTATCACTACACGTCAAACCAGTTAGTGCTACGATCCCCTCCTCAGTATGTCTCTCAGCTTGTGGCGACTACCAACACCGGTTCTGTGTTGGTTTACTATTCTTCTTTGGTAACCAGTATAGTGTTCTTGTTTAGCTACACCACATTTGACTAGGAATTCTTGCAGTGTTGTAGATTCACCACTATTACTTGAATCATTTACACGTCCTTTCTACCTTAGGGATTCCGAATATCAGCCTGGTCCATTGCTCGCCGGCCTTTTGATAGCAGCCATACCTGCAGGACTAGCAGGGCGCGTTCATTTCCCCTTATATCTGCATACCCTGGCACACAAATAAAACTGATTTTTGTTAATCTAGATCAATCTAGAGTGCCAGTATATCGACTGTGCGAAGTGACGAGGAATCGACTGTGCGAAGTGACAGAGAATTGACTGTGCTGAGTGATAGAAGAATCGTCCGTGTTGAGTGATAGAAGAATTGACAGTGTTGAGTGATTGAAGAATTGACAGTGTTGAGTGATTGAAGAATTGACAGTGTTGAGTGATAGAAGAATTGACAGTGTTGAGTGACAGAAGAATTGACAGCGTTGAGTGATAGAAGAATTTTCTGTGTTGAGTGATAGAAGAATCCACAGTGTTCAATGATAGCATTGATCAACTAAAAACTCAATACCGTCTGCTGATGAACAAACCCGGCTCTAGATAGTTGGAGTTTCAAATAAATTAGTGGCTCCAGATTGAAATTGTTAGTTTTGCTTGTGTATTGATTTCATCAACCAACAAATATGGACACACACACACACACACAGGGACGATTAAGACTAAATCTGGTACTATATAGTGCCTGAAATTCTGTAGATATAAAAATGTCTATCAAAAGCTATTTTAACAGCACTCTAGAAAATCAAACTGGTTGGCATGTCCTATTATTCTGAAAAAATTGCCAAGAAATGACCCTCAAAACCGTGACATCGTCTGAAATGAAGTTCTCCCCCTTGTGATTTGAGACGTAGTTCTGTCGCTTATCTCCCCTAGCTGTCAGCCACTCGTCCGATGTCTGTTTTCATGATCTTTCCTTTCTGAACGACAGACTAGAAATGATCTCTCCATCTAATCTGCAGCTGGAAGCAAGACTTAAGGGATGCATTTTGCCTGGACTGCAAAAAAGGCTGTTAAAGATTGTAATTGAGATGGGATTTATCTTCAGTTATCTTCTAAATCTTTATAAGGTACCTTGCGACTTCATGGACTCAATGTACTACATGCCTATGCTTCTTAATACTGTTTGTTCTCTTCCTCCATATTCTATATGTGTGTATACTAAATGTATATAAGTTATATATTTATATATTATTTTTATTGTTTATCTTCTGTTTTTCCACTTCTAGTTTTTAGCATTTATTTCGTTATTCGTTTTTAGTCACAGATTTTTATTCTAGGGCAGTTTGGAACTTATTGTTTGATTCTACTTGTTGTGTGCTGTGTGTGAAGTGAAATTCTTCACCTTTCTTGTATCCTTTGCTTGATAAAGGCCGTTTGGTTGAGACGTTGCTGTGTATTGTTATTGTTTTTGTATTGTGTAAAACTACTGTACTTTTTTATTCATCATTATCAAGGTGCGTATCCTTTATAGGACGCAGCACATCTGAAATTCACTCTGTCTCTTGCCAGTTCTCCCACTTCGTCGATGGTCATGTTCATGGTTTCTTTAATATCTTGTAGCCATCTTCTTCTTGGCCTTCCTCTGCGTCCTGGGACCCTGCCCTCTAGAATTGTTCTTTCCAGTCCATCGTGACGCTTGATGTGAACTTTGTTATTACGAGTCTTCAGTTGATAATAGAAAACAATTCTGAAAAAAAACTTCGTCTAGCAGACATATTTGTGTACTCATTGATGCGTGTTGATTGATTGATTGATTGATAAGATCATCATCATTGCACTATGGTAGAAAAACCATGTTTGCTCCCAAACTCTTTCTCACACAGATAGATCTGAATTGTAGTGCACGACCTCATGAGCACCGGCGAGGGTCTCCGATGTCATTTTGAAGATGGTAAAGATATTTTGTTGGAATTTTGTTTTTAATCTTTTCTAATGAATTTTGACCGGGCTGCGGCTTTCCAGCCTGCTCTTCTCGATTTTGATAATGGTTATTTTATGTGCGCAAATTGAACACGGTATCTTCGTTTTATCGTCCGTCTCCGATAGGACTAAAACTAACCTAGACTGAGGTCAGGGATCTCTGGTAAAATAACATGACGACTCCATGAGGGAACAAACCAAGAACCTTTAGCACGAGAGGCAACAAGCCACCATGAACCTCTCCAGCCCACAGAGACCCATACCTGACTACCGCCCCAGAGACCCACTGATCTACGCCCCAGAGACCACTGATCTACGCCCCAGAGACCCACTGATCTACGTCCCAGAGACCCATTGATCCCACTGAGACCCACTGATCTACGCCCCAGAGACCCACTGATCTACGCCCCAGAGACCCATTGATCCCACTGAGACCCACTGATCTACGCCCTAGAGACCCACTGATCCCACTGAGACCCACTGATCTACGCCCTAGAGACCCACTGATCCCACTGAGACCCACTGATCTACGCCGAGACCCACTATCCACTGAGACCCACTGATCTACGCCCCAGACCAGAGCCCACTGATGCATGTATGCATATATAAAACGTTCACTTTCAAGGATTTCAAAACCACGTTCTCTAGAAGGAAAATCCAGTTCAATAACATGGTTGTAAACCGACCTGATTAACAATAAAAATGGACAAGATAAACGTCCCTGTGTCTAATGAAATCATACAATCCCAATACAAAATAGCAAACTTAACTCAATCCGTACCATAAACCACTTTAGCGGCATTCAAACATGCAACGATTACGCAGTTGCTGTAGTAGTTGTTCTGCGTAAAGCATCTACATTCGCTTTGTACTAAGCCTCTGAAGCTGTAATCGTAGCTATAAATTATGAAATCAAGATATCATTTATTGAGTCTTTTCTTATTCTCTTCTATCATTTGTTTTTGTGGGGTTTTTAGTTTTTTTTTTTTGGGGGTGATAATATTAATAAGTGTGCTTGGACCGAAATGACATTCTTAACGCATTGAGAGAGCCTTTTTGAATATAGAAAATTCTGGGTTTTAATCCGAGTCACTGGCCAGGTCGATCGATCAGGTATGTGATCTGAGCGTAAGAGGAATTGTACGTTATGCCAGTAACTGTGCCGACAAGTAGGCCAGCACATCCGATTTCAGCGGTGCCTTTTAGTTACTAGAGTAGCTTCCCTAGTCGGTGGCTTAGGGAATAGTGACTCGGTCTATTAACCCCAACGTTCTGAGTTCGAATCACGCAGTGGACAGTTTGGTTGCAAAATGTTTTGCGAGGATATTTACTAAAGGACGATGACACCACCCGTTCAGAAAGCAATGGCAAACTACTGAACGTAATAATGCCTAGATCAAAAAAATCACAAACAGCGTTACACAGATGGGGTTGATTCGTAAAGTCATGTAAAGGATATGCAGTTAACTTTTTTTAGCTTCCCAAGGTCCTACGTCAGTCGTTTCTTACAACATGCCTTGTAGGTTGCAGTGGTACTATTCTTTGCTTCCTTGCGGGCCCCGACACCATGTAACTGATCGTCGAATCACTGAGACGCAAAGAAAACGAGCTGCGCAGAAAGACAGAAAATACTTCTAAATTGATAAATGTAACATTTAATATCTATTTTTTCCTATCTCTAGATCGCAGATTTATTCTCTATTCAACAAGAAGAAAGTTCACCAAAAGACATCCCTGTTCATTTAACAACATTACACAGGGCGAAAAAAATGGCATTATTCAGTTTAACCGCTGGAAGAGGACACCAAAAAAATGTCGTCAAATAAACGTTTGTTTCAAACGCGAGGGAAGAAACTCTCGGCTTTTGGTTCGGTGCTTTTAGATTCCATTTCTGGGCTCTGGAATTAGACACGTGACTTGACTAACCAATCAGCTCCTATAAAGATGTCTGAAGCAAGTGGCGTCTTGTCGTGAGGGAGAATCGAGTAATTATATTACTAGACGGTAGAGGGCGCGTGATTTCTACAGCAATCTTAAGCAGTAGTATGCGGTACTATTTGAGACATCAGAGCTGAAAGTTTGAGTGTGTACACGCACACTCAGGCAGACATATACCCAGACAGACACACAAACACACACACAGACATATATATATGTACATATATATTGCACAATACCCATAACCTTCCCAGACCTTAGATCATAGATTCCCAAACTTGTTCTGCCCACCACGCACTTTGCACAACATAAACTTTGTAACGCCCCTCCACATTATAACAGTTTGCCAACGCCCCCCCCCCCCCATATATACATGTTCTATTTTCTCTTTGACCTAGAAAATCGGTATATATTTCTGTCATACATTGTCAATTTTGAAATGATTATATGCATGAAATAGAAAATCGATGAAAAAATGGATCGTGTAATACGGGCATAAGATGAATTAAAATGCAGAATTAAAATTTGTAATTATTATTCAATCGCAAAATCACGAAAATAATTTATTTTAAAATATTTGTTATTAATTTCTTCTTTAAGGAGCCACTGACCCCTAATCGCATGAACACCCCCAAATTCTTCGAACCCACTATCGCCCCCTAGAACGTATCAGCGCCACTGGGGGCGGTACCGCCCACTTTGGGAAACGCTGCCTTAGAGGATGAAGTCCTTGTCACTTGACCTTTCTAGATTCTTATAGTAATAGCCGTCCATCACAAGAGATGATAACAACAGTCTCAGACGTGCGCTTCTGCACCTCACTGGTGTGTGCGGAAGTGACTGTAGAGTTCAATCCTGGAGTTCAATCCCCTACTACAAGTGAGGCATACATGATCAAGGTTAGAGATGTACGTGTTGTGTGTTCTGTCTTTTTGTGCAGCTCATTTTCTCTGTGCCTCAACGGCACGATGATTCGCAGCTATACGAGTTCCTCTTGTGTTGTTACAGCGCCACATTTGACGATCTTGTGCAAGGTATTCCCTGCATGTTCTGTCTATATCTAGACCCTAGTGTGCAGAAGATAGTAGGAGCAATTCCTTTCCTCTGTGTGGAACGTCGAATTGAACCCACAACCTTCTGGTTTCCGAGTCGATATCAGAACGATTATTCATTGTTATGTTATGTTATATTATGTTATGTTATGTTATGTTATATTATGTTATGTTATGTTATGTTATGTTATGTTATGTTATGTTATATTATGTTATGTTATGTTATGTTATGTTATGCGATCGACGTCATGGCACTTTGAGTATTCCCATTCGTGCTCTGTCCTCCCTTGCAGCAGCCATCCCAAAGTCCATTTGCTCACAGTACCCATGAGAAGTTGATTACTATATCTTCTCTCTCTACCACGAAGACGAAGCTTATCCGTGCCATCTAATATCTATCTATATATATATATATCTGTATTATTTAAGCTAAGTTATTTGCATATCCTTTACAGGACTTTGCGAATCAACCCCAGCTTTTAACGCTGTTTGTGATTTTTCTAGGCATGAAAATGCTAGGTTCAGTAGTTTGTCATGGCTTTCTGAACGGGTGGTGCCATCGTCCTTTTGTAAAAACCACGCGAAACAACTTGCAACCAAGCTGTCCGCAGCGTGATTCGAACTCAGCACGTCGGGGTTAATAGACTGAGTCACTATCCTCTAAACCACTGACGCCACCGTATTATGTAAACAACCAAGTCATCTACAGAATATGCAGATATTACGATTGAATTCATAATTAGCTAATTATAATCATAATAGAAAATTTAGGTCATAAATTGGACAACACTGGATATACTAAAATAGAAATTGTACTAACGTAAGGAAATCCAAGTTTTGCTTTTTAGTGTCAAAGGTTAAAAAAAATTTAGGTTCCACCGAGATTTGAACTCGGATCGCTGGATTCAGAGTCCAGAGTGCTAACCATTACACCATGGAACCAACACCTATAAACAGAATAAAGTCAACATTGAAATTACTTTATCAGTCATGTCACTGTCAATACGACATATGGTTTTGAAAAGTAAAATTAATTTTCGGTGAAGATCTATTGTCTATTGCCTGTCCCCAGGTGGATAATGCGGCCACAACTGACAGGAAGACCTATTTTTAGAAATTGTCGGAAAGTGTCATCTATTTTTAGATATGTTGTAAATAGTCGTGGACAGTCCACTTTGGGACCCAGGTAGGTCAAGCATTAGTATGTGGATACATAAACAGTGATAACAACACAAAGACAGCGAGGAAAGGAGGAACAATTATATTATAGGAAAAAACCCACAGAAATTGCCTAACCCTAACCCTGCCACAAAATATAAAATCTTGCGATTGTTTGTTACTACTTAATTTTTTTTAAAGCCGAAAACGAAAGGTTTTTCAACATGAAACCCCAAAAACGCAAATGGAATAAACCGTGCAGACTGTTCGACCTTTGAAAATCACTGGACAATCCCCGACACGCCTACGGGATACCCGGGTTTACCCGGAACTCGTTGTTCAGGTCTTTTTGCGGCCGGCTAATGACAAAGTACCGAATTGTTTGTCCACTCTTATCGTTAAGCGTAGGGGTGGCTGTTTTAATTTGCTTTCCATGGCCAGATGAGTCGCAGTTGTTGTGTCTTATCGTTAAGCGTTAGGGGTGGTTGTTTTAATTTGCTTTCCATGGCCAGATGAGTCGCAGTTGTTGTGTTATAACCGTGTTTATTTAGTGCGGTCTTGATATTGTCTTTCCATCATTTTCTTGGTCTTCCCCACAGGCAACTGTAAATTTGGCCACATAACTGACCGGGATAAATCTGACCTAGTTTTGAGTTGGGGGCTGAATTTTGTATATGTTTGATAGAGTACTGCAAACTTTTTTTGCAATTTTACTCAATTCTATGAGATCATGGTTATTTATTGATAAAAAATATTAATAATTCTGAAATTCCATATTGTTAAATTTAACTTGTAACATAATATAACCTTGATTTAGCATGTTGTGTTGATTTTTTAAAATTACTCTATAAACAACAATAATGAAATTCTAGGTCACGCGATGTTTGTGGTCTTATTTTCTAGAATTTTTACCTTTTTCCCGCTTCTCATGGAGCATAGGGCCTCAACAATTGTTCTTCACATTTCCTGGTCTCTGGCTGTTTTCTGTATGGCCTCTCATGATAGTCGAGCATCCTTCAGTTCCTCACGAAGACTTCGTCTCCAGGTCAGTTAAGAGCGTTCTCTTTTCCGTTTTATTTGAAAGTTCCCCTCAAGTGCTTGTCTAGTGCAACGACAGTGTCTTCACGTGAGACTGAGCACAAATTCGTCTTTAAAAAGTTGTCAAGATCTGTTCAATAAACAACATCAGCATTGCCTTCAAAGTTGCTATCCATTTCAATAATTATTTCAGACAACAACAGAAATAGTAATAAAATGAACGCACGTGAAGTATGAACTAATGAGAGGTGACCAGTTATAAATAATTATTTTTCCCCAACAAATAAAATTCGAAAGATTCAGATTTAAAAAGAAACGCAATTAAGAATAACAAAAACATTCTTGCAAACAAACAAAAAATGTGTTAAGGAAATCAAAGTGTCTTGATAAGAAAAAGTAAAAGCGGGAAAGAAATACATTTCTCCCAATTATTTCGTTAAAAGAATAGAGAGAAGGGGCAGTAAAGACAAGAACGGTTTTTCTTTCTCACAAATAATGATTTTATTGAGTACAAATTAATAATTAATTAAGTGCAACTGGTTCCTATACCTAGTGAAGGAGATCAGATTGAAAACCGCACGAGTGGTAACCGGGGACCAAATGTGGGGTGTAAAGAATAGAATCACTGTTACCTGCCACGCATGTCGTAAGAGGCGAGTAAGGAGGTTTGGCTGAAGTTGGATGCACATATCCTAAACGTGTAGAAGTCTATGCGTTTAGGGCCTACCAAACCAATGTGCAACGTATACACGTTCTTGGCAAAGATCAAACATATCGCAAAGAGTGATTAAAATTGGTCGTAAAGAACGAACGAAAGGAAGGAAGGAAGGAAGGAAAGAAGGAAGGAAGGAAGAAGGAAGGAAAGAAAGAGAAAGAAGAAAGAAAGAAAGGAAAGAAGGAAGGAAGGAAGAAGGGAAGGAAGGAAGAAAGAAAGGAAGAAATGAAGGAAGGAAGGAAGGAAGAAAGGAAGGAAAGAGAAAGGAAGGAAGGAAGGGAAGAGGAAGGAAGAAGAAAGGAAGGAAGGAAGAAAGGAAGAAAGAAGAAAGAAAGAAAGGAAGAAGAAAGAAAGGAAAGGAAGAAAGGAAGGAAGGAAGGAAGAAAGAAAGAAGGAAGAAGGAAGGAAGGAAGGAAGAGAAGGGAAAGAAAGGAAGAAAGGAAGAAGAAGGAAGGAAGGAAGAAAGGAAGAGAAAGAAGGAAGGAAGGAAGGAAGAAGGAAGGAAGAAAGGAAGGAAGGAAGGAAGAAAGGAAGGAAGAAAGGAAGGAAGGAAGAAAGGAAGGAAGGAAGGAAGAAAGGAAGGAAGGAAGAAGAAGAAAGAAAAGGAAGGAAGGAAGGAAGGAAGGAAGGGAGGAAGAAAGGAAGGAAGAAGAGAAAGGAAGAAGGAAGGAAGGAAGGAAGAAGAAGGAAGGGAAGAGAAGAAGAAGGAAGGAAGGAAGGAGGAAGGAAGGAAGGAAGGAGAAGGAAGGAAAAGGAAGGAAGAAGGAAGGAAGGAAGAAGGAAGGAAGAAAGGAAGGAAGACTGAAAACTTTGTCTTCTTCACACTTCGCCCTCAGGGAGGTATAGATCCGCAATCAAGGCTTTCCAAGCTCGCCTATCCATGGCCATCTTTTCCAGATCTCTCCATGGTCTCGCCATTTTATTGCATTCCATCTCCAACTCCTGTCTCCAGGTGTTCCTGGGTCTCTCACCTCTAATGCCCTGGAGATTCCATCGGAGAGCATGTCTCGTAATGATATCAGGGGTTTCTCAGTGTGTGTTCTATCCATTGCCATCTTCTGCCTTTACTTCTTGTTCCCCTGCCATTGTCTCGCTCTATCCTACAGTTCCCTGTTTGTGGTCCTGTCATACCATTGCAGATGAAGTATTCTGCACATGCAAAATAAGTGAAATTGAATTATTTACTAATATGGGTTTTAACATTACAATACGTACATCCAACCGTATTGGCAGTACAAACATTCCGAAGAGCCACTCCCAAACCAAAGACTTACATAGAAGGAATACTATTAACCCGCAGGGACAGCGAAAGAAGGGAGGTGAGAATTACATGGAGACGAGTTTGGAGGCAGAGATCAACAATATAAAGAAGAACTGGAGGAAGCTGCAGGAGATAGCTAGAGATAGGAAGACTTGGCATGAGTTGGTTGAGGGCCATATGCCATCCGGGTTAAAAAAGCAGGAGAGAGAGAGAGAGAGAGAGAGAGAAGGAGAAAGAAATACTATTAACACAATTCATTGAAGCTATTTGTGTACAATTTATTGTAGAATCCCAGTAGTAGTAGTATGTCCCTTGCGGAATGTCGCTTTCAACAACAGTTCGCCTGAAAATCTCTCTGTCTCTAGCAAGTTCTCCAGCCTCTCCCAGCGTCATGTTCAAGGTTTCTTGGCCGTCTCCTGCCTTGTACACCAGGAACCATACCTTCCATTACAATTCTCTCTTAGTAGAATATGGAAGGTAAATTATTAAAAGAGAACTTTCAACTACACATTTTGATATTCTTTCTCTTCTTTGAACGCTTGATATCAACCACTTGATAACCACTTTTTGGAATTTGTATGTGATCTGAGCCTAAGAGCGATTTACGTTGTACCAGTTATGCGCCTACAAGTAGGCCAACATCCGATTTCTGCAACTATTTTATTTACTAATGTATCTTCCTAGGCCCCTATCTCTGTCGCCTTTACGACATGCCTCGTAGGTCGTAGTGTTACTATTCTATGCCTCCATTGGGGGCAGCAAGATTTTGATACATGAAATATGAATCTGGCTTAATATAACAAACTTAACGTTCTAAAAGTACACATTTACTATAGTTCATTCAAAATTCGTGATCACACTAAGGTTTCATTTGTACGAAATCTATCTGATGGATACAAGTAATTTTTGCATGCAGTCTTATATACCTCACGACATTACGAATTTATGTTTAACTAATTGGTAGGTAGCTTAGTTGATGCAAAAACGTTTTTGTTATATAATTTTGCATAAGCACAACAAAATGGTAACAAAATTTAGAATTTACAGTAATACACAAAATGGTGGCGAATGATTGCAAAGGCGTATCCTTATTACATATTATAAAAGAAAGGTGACATAGTGAACAAATGATACCTTCCACTTCTATAAATGAAAGTAAATGTTGCGTACATACGCCAATGACAGTCGGTAGGAAACATTGTGAACTGATTAATTCCCGAGATTCCCGATTTTGACTTTGCACTGAATTGCATGTGGAACACGGAAATGCTTAGTTATAGACAAACTTGACAATCGTACGTAAAATTTCGATAAGTTTACCAAATCAACATCGCTGTACTTATAGTAATAACATATAATAAAATCTTACAGAACTAAAGGTTTGGGTGGGCAAAAATACTTTTGGAAGGTCGTCATTTTTACCTATATGAAAATGTAAAAATCAAGAATTTATGTCAAGTGGATGATTTTATATCGGTTGTTAAAGATGATCACGAATTTTGGAACGAACTATAGATGTCATGCAAAAAGAGCAACAAGTTATAAAGTAGTTTTCGTCTGCGTATACAAAGAGTTAAGTTAGTTTATGATACTTTAGTTATGATTAGTTTAAGTTTAGTCGACAGAGCATCATCGCCGCTCTGATTTCTTTTTCATTTTGTCCCTCAACATGTAGCAACTTGCGTCATCAGTTCTGATCGATTCATTGGAAGATAGGACCATCATCATTGCACTTCGGTGAGTAACCATGTGTGCTCAATATTTTTTTACACAGGAAGATCTCAGCTGCAGTGCACGAACCCGTATCCCGGCGAGGGTTCCTGATGTAAAGATTGTGAAGATATTTTTGTATGAATTTAATATAAACTGTCTAATGAATATTGATTTGCGCATTCCAGTCTGCTCTTTCGATTTTGAACTGCCAAGATTTCTTTTACGTTCTCAAATTTAACATAGGTCATAAGTTTTATCGTCCGTCTCCGATAGGACTAGGAACTCGATCTCACCTACACTGAGATCAGGCATCTCTGGAAAAATATCCAGATGGCTCCACGAGGAAGCGAACCTGGTACCTTTGCATCAGTTCTGTGTTTGTTCACTTCTCTTCTTTGCCTGCCAGGCTGTTCTTTACGTTCTAATCTTGAACATAAGACCAACGTTTTATCGTCCATCTAGAGCCGCGGTAGCGTAGTTGTTAGTGAACTCGCTTCTCAAGGCTGGTGGTCTGGGTTCAACTCCGCAGTGTGCGTGGAATTTTCCCGACCGCGACGGCTCGCTTGTCGACCCAGCCTCAACTGGGTACCAGACAAGCTCTGGGAAATTAAAGGCGGCCGGCGTGATGCTGACCACATCACCCATCGTGTGCCGACGGTCAATAAAAAATACAGGCCTAACACTGTATTGCCTATATACCACAAGGTATGAAAGGGTTCCTTTACTTTTACTTCTAGCTGCGCCGATAGTGAAATCGATGATACGCTCCCCTAGTAGCCACGGGCGCTGGTATCCATCTTTAATCATCCATCCTATTTGGATCTATGATTTAGTTTATTTAGTATTCATGGCGTGTGTATGTATATATCCTTGAAAAAGACGTATAGTCGAAATGTTGGAGTTTTGTTAGTTTTATAATTTGATTATTCATTTTGCTTGCTTATGTGATACCATACATACATGTCTTTGCTTGCTTATGTGATACCATACATACGGGTCTTTCTACTAAAACGCCAATTTATTAAGCATCACAGCAGCCTCCTCGGTTTTTCTAGATCTGTTCTGATCCGATCTGACCACCTCAGATTTGTATGTTTCTGTCATCATCATTATCAGGTGTCGTGCCGGCTAGCGTAGGCGATCATGGATTTCCCCAAATCTCTGTCGTTGATGTTTGCTATCAACTTAGATGTTGACGCTCTACCGTGCCATGAAGTCAGGCTATCCAACATTTCTCTCTCTGTCTTCCTTTGTCTCGACTACCCTCGATTTTACCGGTTGTCACAATGTGTTCTAAACCACTCCTCCTCATCACATGCCTGAACAATGATGACTGCCTCTTTCTTATATTGATGATAAACTTTCTCTGTGTCTTGATCTAAGTTTCCGTACATCGCTTAATTTCGGGGTGTTAGACTATCTTGGACCACACATTTTTCGGTGTCACACAGTATGTGGTTGGATTACATGTTTCCTAATCTTTTACTTGGGTATCTAAATTACAAGTACCTCGGAGTTACAGTAAGACTCGCCATAATAGCAATGGACACTTACATAAAAGAAGCAAGAATTTATGGATAAATTCAGTCAAAGTTGGTGTACTAGGCGCCCTGACTAAGCTTGAATTCATAGCTTCTAAGGAGAAAAAATCGTCCATCTCCTATAATACTAAGAACTCGATGTATCCTGTACTGAAATCTTCTTCTTCGAACGTACCATATCGACCACTTGTTACTCACTCTGTGTGATTTGTATGTGATCTGAGCCTAAAAGCGATTGTACGTTGTGCCAGTTATGCGACTGCAAGTAGGTCAGTACATTTCATTTCTTCGAAGCTTTTTATTTACTAGGGTAGCTTGTCTAGGGTCATACATCAGTCGCCTCTTATGACATGCCTTGTAGGTCGCTGTGGTATTATTCTTTGCTTCCTTGCGGGCCCCGGCACCATACGAGCGGTACTGAGATCAAAGTTCAACAAAAATGCGTACATATTTATCCAGGTCTCCAGCAGACTTCATTACTGTAGAGATCACATTCATTATTACTTCAAACGAGTCTGTTAGCAAGACGATGTCCGACGGGGAAGGATATAACTATCTTGTCTAGTGTGTTTCTTCATTATCAAACATCGTACAGCATCATGAGTCGTCCCTGCACATTTTTTTTAAAACATGCACATGCATCATGGAGTGTTCGGTCGAATGGATGAATGCAAGAGACCCAGGTTCAACACACGGTAAGGCCAATGAGTGTTTTTTCTGTCGAAGGCATAAAGAAACATCCAAACCTAAACAGTATCGCGGTGACTGTACTAGGCATGCAGCTATTAAACTCCACATGCTCGCTCGTGTTCCTACTGTCCAGGACCGTGCGGTATGTGTTCTCAGTATGATGCAAGTCTTCGAAATGCCGCCATTAAAATAACCTTCAATTGTAATTTGGAATTTTGCTACTTATGCCGCCCATCTTCATCTTGGGGCTGCGCCTTCTGCATCATAACACGGCACGGCTGTGCTCCTACCCTACAGCGCCTAAAAAGCGGCATTATATGCAGTAACGAAAAAAGAAGAAAAAAACACACATTATGATGTTGCTGTTATATGCTGCTGCAGAACTGAGACCTGACAAAATGTGCATCAAATGCTTTAACAATATGAACAGTTCTGTTATTAAGATTTTCGTTAGAAGAAGCATCGACAGAAGACTGTCCTTTGATTACAGAAAAAAATTTCTCTCACACGGGTAAACACCGTTTAAATTAGAGAGATCATGCAATCGATCTTTCTCTGCATGGTGCCAACCTCATTTAATCTTCCTGCCTGACAGACAATTCTAGAATACATTGCTGCAGAAGCCCTAAATGCTATAAAGATGCAGCATTCCATTAAGTTACAAAAATAGAAGTATGCACAGACAATTGCTATCGTATTTCAAGACACCTGATATCAAGAGCCGTGTCTCATCACATATTTTATGTTTTATAATCCCTTCATTTTTTTCCTGGCGATGTTCAAGGTGTTAATGTTCCACATTCACGTATTATTTTGTCTTATTTTGTCTATATACTTTTCATTAATCTTTTTAGTCTGTCAAGTTTGTTCACCGAACTTCATGCATCGAATACATCGAAAGACAACATATGCAGTGGTTTGGACATTTAATGAGAATGAAATACAACCAACCACCAATAATAGCATACAATATCAAGAGATCGGGTACTAGAGCTAAAGGAAGACCAAGAAAAAGATGGATAGACAATATCAAGACCACACTACATAAACACGGATATAACACAACAAGGGCGACTCATCTGGCCCTAGAACGAAAATTAAAGCTCCCATCCCTACGCTTAACGGCAAGAGTGGACATCCAACTATATCTTCCTCCTGGGAATAGACAATAGACAAGAGTGGACAGCCAACTATATCTTCAACCTGGGAATAGACAACAGACAAGAGTGGACAGCCAACTATATCTTCAACCTTGGAATAGACAATAGACAATTTTGTTATCTTTGGTCTCTGTGCGTATAGGTTAAGTGCTCATCTCTCGTGCCGAATGTACCAGGTTCAGTCCCTTGTGGGACCATCTGGATATTTGTTCCAGAGATCCCTGATCTCAGTGTAGATGAGATCGAGTTCCTAGTCCTATTGGAGACGGACGTTAAAACGTAGGTCCGTGTTTAATTGAGCCCCTAAAAGAACCCTTTTCAGTATAAAATTGAATTGAGAAGAACAGACTGGAAAGCCGATGCCCGGGTCAAATTCATTAGAAAATATTAAAAAATAAAATTTCAACAAAATATCTTCATCATCTTCAAAATTACATTAGGACCCTTGTCTGTGCTACGGAGCTCGTGCGCTGCAGCTGAGATCTTCCTGTGTAAGAAAGAGATCGTAGCACACAAGGTTCCTCACCGAAGTGCAATAATGATGGTCCTATCAATCAATCAATCAATCAATCCATTAGTTGTTATTTTTATATAAACATGCTTCTTCATGTTCCTCTTTTTCTTCTTCCTCGTCTTCTTCTTCTTTTTGTTTATGTTTAAGGTCGCCCGCCTGCCCAGCCTGTTCGTGGCGCGTTGGACGATGGGTTACAAGCCCCCATTTGAGTGGGGATCAATTCCGCGGACTGGCAGAAAAGTCACAGGTTCTCCAGATTTACGGTGTTCGTGGCACCGAACCGAAGATCTGACTGTTCAAGTGCTTGTGGATCAAACAAAAAAACAGTTTACGTTCATTAATGGTTCATGAACAGGACGCTGTGCATTAAGTTTTCATTGGTCGTTACAATTTGTTTATAGGTGTAACTCAATGGTTGTAACAATTTATCTCGCAGAGTTGTTTGTTTGTGGTCGTCCACAATGTAACTTCAATATCTGCTACTTGGTTCCCTGACAGTTCATCTCTAGGAGTTGCCCTTTGATCCTTCACAATTTATCTCTAAGAGTTACTCCTTGGTTCCCTCACAATTTATCTCTAAGAGTTACTCCTTGGTTCCCTCACAATTTATCTCTAAGAGTTACTCCTTGGTTCCCTCACAATTTATCTCTAAGAGTTACTCCTTGGTTCCCTCACAATTTATCTCTAAGAGTTACTCCTTGGTTCCCTCACAATTTATCTCTAAGAGTTACTCCTTGGTTCCCTCACAATTTATCTCTAAGAGTTACTCCTTGGTTCCCTCACAATTTATCTCTAAGAGTTACTCCTTGGTTCCCTCACAATTTTTCTCTAAGAGTTACTCCTTGGTTCCCTCACAATTTATCTCTAAGAGTTACTCCTTGGTTCCCTCACAATTTATCTCTAAGAGTTACTCATTGGTTCCCTCACAATTTATATCTAAGAGTTACTACTTGGTTCCCTCACAATTTATATCTAAGAGTTACGCCTTGGTTCCCTCACAATTTATATCTAAGAGTTACTCCTTGGTTCCCTCAAAATTTATCTCTAAGAGTTACTACTTGGTTCCCTCACAATTTATATCTAAGAGTTACGCCTTGGTTCCCTCACAATTTATATCTAAGAGTTACTCCTTGGTTCCCTCAAAATTCATCTCTAAGAGTTACTCCTTGGTTCCCTCACAATTTATATCTAAGAGTTACTACTTGGTTCCCTCACAATTTATATCTAAGAGTTACCACTTGGTTCCCTCACAATTTATATCTAAGAGTTACTACTTGGTTCCCTCACAATTTATATCTAAGAGTTACGCCTTGGTTCCCTCACAATTTATATCTAAGAGTTACCACTTGGTTCCCTCACAATTTATCTCTAAGAGTTACCACTTGGTTCCCTCACAATTTATCTCTAAGAGTTACCACTTGGTTCCCTCACAATTTTTCTCTAAGAGTTACCACTTGGTTCCCTCACAATTTATATCTAAGAGTTACCACTTGGTTCCCTCACAATTTATCTCTAAAAGTTACCACTTGGTTCCCTCACAATTTATCTCTAAGAGTTACCACTTGGTTCCCTCACAATTTATCTCTAAGAGTTACCACTTGGTTCCCTCACAATTTATCTCTAAGAGTTACCACTTGGTTCCCTCACAATTTATCTCTAAGAGTTACCACTTGATTCCCTCACAATTTATATCTCAGAGTTACTCCTTGGTTCCCTCACAATTTATCTCTAAGAGTTACTCCTTGGTTCCCTCACAATTTATCTCTAAGAGTTACTCCTTGGTTCCCTCACAATTTATCTCTAAGAGTTACCACTTGGTTCCCTCACAATTTATCTCTAAGAGTTACCACTTGGTTCCCTCACAATTTATCTCTAAGAGTTACCATTGATTCCCTCACAATTTATATCTCAGAGTTACTCCTTGGTTCCCTCACAATTTATCTGTAAGAGTTACCACTTGGTTCCCTCACAATTTATCTCTAAGAGTTACTCCTTGGTTCCCTCACAATTTATCTCTAAGAGTTACCACTTGGTTCCCTCACAATTTATCTCTAAGAGTTACCACTTGATTCCCTCACAATTTATATCTCAGAGTTACTCCTTGGTTCCCTCACAATTTATCTCTAAGAGTTACTCCTTGGTTCCCTCACAATTTATCTCTAAGAGTTACCACTTGGTTCCCTCACAATTTATATCTAAGAGTTACTCCTTGGTTCCCTCACAATTTATCTCTAAGAGTTACTACTTGGTTTCCTCACAATTTATATCTAAGAGTTACTACTTGGTTCCCTCACAATTTATCTCTAAGAGTTACCACTTGGTTCCCTCACAATTTATATCTAAGAGTTACTCCTTGGTTCCCTCACAATTTATCTCTAAGAGTTACCACTTGGTTCCCTCACAATTTATATCTAAGTTACTCCTTGGTTCCCTCACAATTTATCTCTAAGAGTTACTACTTGGTTCCCTCACAATTTATATCTAAGAGTTACTCCTTGGTTCCCTCACAATTTATCTCTAAGAGTTACCACTTGGTTCCCTCACAATTTATCTCTAAGAGTTACCACTTGGTCCCCTCACAATTTATCTCTAAGAGTTACCACTTGGTTCCCTCACAATTTATATCTAAGAGTTACTCATTGGTTCCCTCACAATTTATCTCTAAGAGTTACCACTTGGTTCCCTCACAATTTATATCTAAGAGTTACTCCTTGGTTCCCTCACAATTTATCTCTAAGAGTTACCACTTGGTTCCCTCACAATTTATATCTAAGAGTTACTCCTTGGTTCCCTCACAATTTATCTCTAAGAGTTACCACTTGGTTCCCTCACAATTTATCTCTAAGAGTTACCACTTGGTTCCCTCACAATTTATCTCTAAGAGTTACCACTTGGTTCCCTCACAATTTATATCTAAGAGTTACTCATTGGTTCCCTCACAATTTATCTCTAAGAGTTACCACTTGGTTCCCTCACAATTTATATCTAAGAGTTACTCCTTGGTTCCCTCACAATTTATCTCTAAGAGTTACCACTTGGTTCCCTCACAATTTATCTCTAAGAGTTACCACTTGGTTCCCTCACAATTTATATCTAAGTGTTACTCCTTGGTTCCCTCACAATTTATCTCTAAGAGTTACTCCTTGGTTCCCTCACAATTTATCTCTAAGAGTTACTCCTTGGTTCCCTCACAATTTATCTCTAAGAGTTACCACTTGGTTCCCTCACAATTTATCTCTAAGAGTTACCACTTGGTTCCCTCACAATTTATCTCTTAGAGTTACCACTTGGTTCCCTCACAATTTATCTCTAAGAGTTACCACTTGGTTCCCTCACAATTTATCTCTAAGAGTTACCACTTGGTTCCCTCACAATTTATCTCTAAGAGTTACCACTTGGTTCCCTCACAATTTATCTCTAAGAGTTACCACTTGGTTCCCTCACAATTTATCTCTAAGAGTTACCACTTGGTTCCCTCACAATTTATCTCTAAGAGTTACCACTTGGTTCCCTCACAATTTATCTTTAAGAGTTACCACTTGGTTCCCTCACAATTTATCTCTAAGAGTTACCACTTGGTTCCCTCACAATTTATCTCTAAGAGTTACCACTTGGTTCCCTCACAATTTATCTCTAAGAGTTACCACTTGGTTCCCTCACAATTTATCTCTAAGAGTTACCACTTGGTTCCCTCACAATTTATATCTAAGAGTTACCACTTGGTTCCCTCACAATTTATATCTAAGAGTTACCACTTGGTTCCCTCACAATTTATATCTAAGAGTTACCACTTGGTTCCCTCACAATTTATCTCTAAGAGTTACCACTTGGTTCCCTCACACTTAATCTTTAAGAATTTATCTTTGGTCCCCCCACACTGTTGCAGAAGTAGAACCAAGCATAACACTATCAGAGATCAGAAATGCTGTAAATATGGCCCCACCTAATAAAACACCAGGCCCAGACAATATCCCGGCCGACCTAATCAAAGCAACTAAAGAGGTAGGAATCAGCTGGCTCCATAGACTATTCAACCAAGTCTGGATCACACAAGAAACACCAGAAGATTGGAGGAATGCTACAATTGTTCCCATCTGGAAGAAGAAAGGTAGCAAGAGGGACTGTACAAAGTATAGAGGCATAGCGCTACTGAGCCACAATGGGAAAATATTCTGCAAAGTACTTGAGAAAAGACTCCGCCACATCATCGAGCCACAGCTTAATGACTCCCAAATGGGATTCAGGAAGAACAAAGCTGTACAGACGCAATATTCGCCCTCAGACAGTTAGTAGAAAGGACTATCGAATCCGACAAACATTTACACGTTGCATTTGTATATCAGGAAAAAGCGTTCGACCGCGTAGATAGGCACAAGTTGTGGAAAATACTAACAACCTATGGGGTTAATGAACACCTAATCAACCTTTGCAAGAACATTTATACTGACAGCCAATGTACGATTATAACAAATACAGGATTATCAGAAAAGTTTCACGTAGGGTCAGGAGTAAGACAAGGTTGCGTACTATCCCCGCTGCTATTCATCACGTACATTGACCACATTTGTAAAATAGCTAACACCAGCGAAGGAAACAACCTCGGAGAACTCTTAAATGAATTTCTTTTTGCAGACGATCAGGCAATCATATCAACAACAGAAGAACAGCTACAACAACACATCAACAGACTCCAGTTAGCATGTAACGAATACAACATGAGAATTAACATCGACAAAACAGAAGTAATGACATTCGCCAGAGAGGAAAACACTACCAACATCTCCATCGATAATCATCTACTAAATCAAGCAAAAGATTTCACATACCTGGGGAGCATTTTTTCAGCAAATGGAAGAATAACTAATGAAATTCAACACAGATGCAACAAAGCAAATCAAATGATAGGCAAATGGCGCCAATTTTAAGATGCAAACACGTCACCATGAACACAAAAAGAGCAATGTTCAACACAATCTTTCTCCCCACATTATGTTACCAGTGCCAAACCTGGACGCTGACAACAAACGATAGAAGAAAACTAGTCACAACAGAGATGAAGTGTCTACGCAGAATGCTGGGTGTAACAAGAAGAGACCGGTTGAGAAATGAAGACATCAGGAAAAAGTGGGTACAACATCAGTACTAGACTTCATCAAGAAACAACAAATTAAATGGTTCGGTCACGTAAGCAGATTACCATCAGACAGTGCACCCCAAAGAGCAATGCTGCTCCGATACAATGGGTACAAAGCAAAAGGCCGGCCACGCAAAAGATGGACCTCAGAGATAACAGAGGCGACGAAAGAGACTATCTACGAAGCGCATACTAGGCCCGTTTTAGAAATCTCTTCCTGACCTGACGCTGTGAGGCATACAGGATTCGAAAAGAAAGAAAGGAAGACACTGTTGCAATTTGTTTCGTCACAATCTGTCACAAATAGTAGCTCATTGGTTCCCCCACAATTTATCACCATGACTTGTCTGTTGATCCCTCACAATTTGTACACAAAACGTGCTTGATGATCGTCTAATATTTATCACCAAGATTTCTCCTCTTGTTCATGGTTGGTTCGATAACATAACTAAGATTTTTATACCGGATTGGATAGCCAGCCCCACGCCGAACCCTACCTTAGATCATCAGACGCCTTTTCAACAGGTCATGTAGGTCGAAGTGTTAATTTATTTTGCTTTCCTTGTGGGCCTCGTCCAATCTGTGGGCCAACAAAGTCGCAGGAAAGGAAAGTCGCAGACACTAGAACGAGTGCAAGAATTAGGAGTTAAGTTTGGACATGTCAGACAGTGTCTGTTTCGTGGTAGAGAGAGAGAGAGGATCTACTAATCAACTTCTCATGGGTACGGCGAGCAAGTGGACTTTGGGATGACTGATACAGTGGAGAACAGAGCACGCACGTGAATGTGTTATTGTCATTGTTTTTGTATTTTGTAAAACTTCAGTACTTTATTTTTATGGGTTTCGCCATTGCTATATAGTTTTCTATTTGGTTCTCTAAGCATTTAAAGGGTTTTTAAGCCGAAGGATTGACTTCATTGCACCGGGTTTTACCCCATATGGCTCAGTCCCTTTCCCCAGAAATGGCACTCCCCGTGCCAAAAGTATTGCAATCAGCACAAACTCTAAGCATGTGAATGTCCAATGTGCCATGACGTCGATCGCATAACATAACATAACGTCTTCTAGATTATGTATGAAGCTGTGCAGTGAAAGGCGAAAGGGATCTGCATAGCAGAATTATCTTCCCTTCATCTATGAAAATCTCAAGAATATACGCATGGAACGTTAGAAGTATATAAGAATAGGTTAGACTACACATGTTGCACAAAAATGAACGATATACAGAAGAGCTAATAGGAGATGCAAGCGATAGCTAAGATCAGAAGCAAACCTTGCATAAGTTAGTTGAATGCCTGGACGACAACCGTGATTAAAAAGGCACAATGAGGAAAGTTTTTCTTAGACCAAGTATCCGTTTTGTGACCACGTATCCATTTGACAGGTGGCGTCTGTGGATTAGGGGATAGTGACACGGTCTTAACACCGACGTTCTGAGTTCGAATCACGCTGCGGATAATTTGGTTGCAAGGTGTTTTGCGTGGATTTTTACAGAAGGACGATGGCATCACCCGTTTAGAAAGCAATGGCAAACTACTGAACGTAATAATGCCTAGAAAATCACAAACAACGTTAAAAGTTAGGTTGATTCGCAAAGTCCAAACTGTCCGCAGCGTGATTTGAACTCAGAACGTCGGGGTTAATAGACCGAGCTACTAACCCCTAGACCACAGGCGCCACCATATCCCGAGATAAGCGAATACAAATAGGGGAGCATGAGATTATGTACAACAGTTCACCCTATTTTTCACAAAATTGATTGATAGGATCATCATCGTTGCACTTCGGTGATTAGCCATGTGATTACACGGATCTCTTTCTTACATTGGAAGATCTCAGCTGCAGTGCACGAACTCCGTAGCACCGGCCAGGGACCGCGATGTAATTTTGAAAATAGTGTATATAATTTTAAAGGAATTTTATTTTTCATCTTTTCTAATGGATTTTGCCCGGGAAGCGGCTTTCCAGCCTGCTCTTCTCGAATTTGTTAAGGGTTCTTTTACGTGCTCAAATTGAACACAGGATGTACCTTTTATAGTCCGTCTCCGATAGGGCTAGGGTCTTGATCTCACCTACACTGCGATCAGGGATCCCTGGTGAAATATCCAAATGGCTCCTACTTTCACAAGCTGTTCCAACTTGTAAGATCAGAATGTTTTTGTTTGCTAAATTGTAATCTAAACACAGAATGACGACATGTTTTCAAAAGCTTTTGTAATTTTTGTTCATCGAGGAAATGCAAGGTTGTACGTTTATTTCTGTGTTAGGCTTGTATTTCATATCCCCAGTGCTTCTCGTCATTAAAGCGAGTCTTACTACGACTTAAGAGGGGATTGTAATTTAGATCCTCAAGTAAAGAATCAACTTTTTGTATAGTCCAGCCACGTACTGCGTACACGACGATGATTTTTATACTAATCTGTCCTCAAACCGGGAAAATTCCAAGGAAAATGGCCAATAATGCAATGTGTTATCAAACTACGCTAACGGTAAATCAGCTTGTACTGTTTCATGTTTGTTGAAATATTTTCCGTCCAAGGATTAGGTTATCATACTTCGATCATCTGAAATAGGGATACTTCTCCAAACATTAAATTCCATTGAAATTCTGCTACTTGTATTGTTTTCTCATGACCTGATCTTTTTTTAGAATGTCTTTCTTTTGCATCAAATGTCCATAGAATTGCACACATGTGTAATGTCCATAGAATTGTCTACATGTGAAATGTTTCAAATGAAATTTTACAAGTGAAATTGACTTGACTAAACCCACAACGCCCGTGTGGTGCCGAGGCCCGTAAGGGAAGCAAATAATGGTACCACTGCGACCTACAAGGCATGGTGTAAGAGGCGACTGATGTAGGACCTAGGAAGATACCATAGTAAATGAAAAGCATTACAGAAATCGGATGTGTTGACCTATTTGTAGGTGCATAACTAGCACAATGTGCAATCGCTCTTAGGCTCAGATCACATACAAATCACACAGAGTGGTAACAAGTGGTCAATATGGAGCGTTCTAAGAAGAAGAAGAAGAAGAACCCACACTAAGACGATCTCTCTCAGTGGTCCATTGTGCATAGCTTGTCCTGGACTGACATAGGGATTGGACATGTGTTTTTTTCTCTCTGTTCAGTGTATCATTGTGCATAGCTTGTCCTGGACTGACATAGGGATTGGACATGTGTTTTTTCTCTCTGTTCAGTGTATCATTGTGCATAGCTTGTCCTGGACTGACATAGGGATTGGACATGTGTTTTTTTCTCTCTGTTCAGTGTATCATTGTGCATAGCTTGTCCTGGACTGACATAGGGATTGGACATGTGTTTTTTTCTCTCTGTTCAGTGTATCATTGTGCATAGCTTGTCCTGGACTGACATAGGGATTGGACATGTGTTTTTTCTCTCTGTTCAGTGTATCATTGTGCATAGCTTGTCCTGGACTGACATAGGGATTGGACATGTGTTTTTTTCTCTCTGTTCAGTGTATCATTGTGCATAGCTTGTCCTGGACTGACATAGGGATTGGACATGTGTTTTTTTCTCTCTGTTCAGTGTATCATTGTGCATAGCTTGTCCTGGACTGACATAGGGATTGGACATGTGTTTTTTTCTCTCTGTTCAGTGTATCATTGTGCATAGCTTGTCCTGGACTGACATAGGGATTGGACATGTGTTTTTTCTCTGTTCAGTGTATCATTGTGCATAGCTTGTCCTGGACTGACATAGGGATTGGACATGTGTTTTTTTCTCTCTGTTCAGTGTATCATTGTGCATAGCTTGTCCTGGACTGACATAGGGATTGGACATGTGTTTTTTCTCTCTGTTCAGTGTATCATTGTGCATAGCTTGTCCTGGACTGACATAGGGATTGGACATGTGTTTTTTCTCTCTGTTCAGTGTATGTTGGTTATTGGTTTTTCGTTGTCGTTTACTAAACTGACGTCATTACACTCCGGGCAGACCCAACGGTGCTCAGTCTCCCCCAACAGATATCGAAGAGTATGCATACTGTTGGCTTCCTTGGCTCGCTGGTTAAACACACTCCTCACTCTGTCTCCAAGGCATCTAGTTCGACGTTTATAACGGGTAACTCCAGACTGCTGAAGTCGCTGGTTCGATTCAACATCGATTTTAGTGTCCTAATCTAATAGGCAGTCACGAAGAGACCGAAGGACATCCCCCTTATCCATCTTCAACTCCCCAACAATCGATGCTGTTGAGACAAGTCTGTCCGCTCGCTCAATACCGCAAACACCCGCATGATTAGGACAGTGGATCGACGTAAGTATCTGGAGATCAGAAACTTCTATAGACGACATCCACTCATACAGAAACCTGCCCTTCTGGATCGTGTGAAGCATCGACTGAGAATCAGATACAACAACGGCCCCAGTAAATGAAGTCACAGAGCCAATGGAGGGCAGCAGTAACAACTTCAACCTCCATCCTCATATTGGAAGTGTATGTTGAACATTCTTGCAGTATGTGTGTCTCTGTCTCTTGCTGGCGCCACATGTACATATGTCAGTATGGTCTATTTTATACATGTTAAACAGATGGTACCTCAGTCTATTGTGCACTGTTCGTAGACAAAATATGACAAATTGTTCTTCTCTAGGGAGTAATTAGTATGTATCACCTTTTTCATGACATGGGTGATCTCTCAACCAGTTCTTCTTGTAAGACATTTGTATCCGTACTTTTGCTTCCTCATATGTCATACTGGTGTCTGTCTGTGGTAGCCTGTTGTTCCCAAAATATCCACTGTCTCGTTGCCAGGTATCACACAGCAGGATGGTATCCACTGTATTACCACTCTAGTCATTTAGCTGCTAAGGACGTATATATACGTTTTTTCCATTCACTGCTAAAGAAGCATTAACACGTCTGTTATTATCTCTCCTCTGTGGGCTAGAGACGTGTTAACACGTTATACATTGCTACTGTCACTGCTATAGGCGTACATTCACGTTCGTGACCTAGAAACAAAGAGTAGCTATTTTTAGCTCAGCCTTAGGAAAGTATGTAGCAGCGAAAGAGCTAGAGGAGAGGTTGCATACTTGGTGTAGTGCAGTCATGTAGTGCAGAGGTTGCATACTTGGTGTAGTGCAGTGATGTAGTGCAGAGGTTGCATACTTGGTATAGTGCAGTCATGTAGTGCAGAGGTTGCATACTTGGTGTAGTACAGTGATGCTTGCAGTTCCTTCAAGTTGTTATCTTCTTGATTTTTCTAGTGCAGTTCATTGTTTATTTTAGGATCATCTTCATCACACATCAGACATGTCCATAACTGCTCCGATCTCCTCCCAAGCATGTATCTCAGTGTGTTTAGTCTAATAACTCCCGTTCTGTGTTGATTGATATATCTACTGGATTTTCTCTCGTGGTTTTCCCGTCTTGCCGCACATATCGGTATGCACAATTTGCGCAACCGAGATAGAGAATACACTTTATTTTCGTCGTTGAAATCTTCAGAGAGTATGTTTTCTCTGAGAGCGTTGATGATGTTGCTTTTGTCCATAGAAGACTTATTCTTAATCGTAGTATTGCCCGCCAGTGCATCTGCTCTCTCATTGACCTTCATTCCAGCGTGACCCGGGACAAAGATGAATTAAAAAGTGCAGAGTTACTGACAGAACATCAGTCAAAAATATGTTATTTTGTTTTCCATGTTTCTCGGACATTATTACTTATGTTGTTACCTTTATGACCTCGGCCTCTGCTCTGTTGGTGCTGAAGAACCTTTATATCGCTTGTTTGATTGATTGATTGATTGATTGATTGATAGGACCGTCATCATTTCACTTCGGTGAGTAACTATGTGTGATCCTTTTTCTGTCTTACACAGAAATATCTCAGCGGCAGTGAACGAACTCCGTTGCACCGGCAGATGCCCTGGAATTTAGAATATAGTAAAAATAGTAGTAAGGAATTTTATTTTTGAATATTTCTAATGAGTTTTACCTGGGTAGCAGATTTACAGCCTACTCTTCTAGATTTTGAACTGCCACGGGTTCTTGTTCGTGTTCAACATGAACATGAGACCTACACTTTATCGTCCGTCTCCAACAGGACTAGGAACTCGATCTCACCTACAATAAGATCAGGAATCTCAGGAAAAATATTCCGATGACTTCACGAGAGAGCGAACCGAGTATCTTAGAAATGTGAGACGAGCACGTAACATCTGATTTTGAATCTTTCCATGATATTTTTAGCTTCCTATTTGACATGTCATATCGGGAGCACTATGAGAGCTCCTCCTCTTCTTCTATTTTCAGCTGCGTTTGTTGCAGACCCATCTGTGTATACATGGGTTCACATGATGTTAAAATAGTATTCATCTACGTTTAAACGGTTTTAAAGCCGAAAGATTGACTTCATTGCACCGGGTTTTACCCCATATGACTCGGTCCCTCTCCGCAGAAATGACACGCCACCTGCCGAGAGTATTGCACAAAGCACGAACTCCGTAGCTCCAGCAACAATCCTAGGGGTCTCTGGAAAACTGCACTCGTGAACAGAATGGCGCGGTCCGAACTCGAACCCACGACCTTCGACTCACAAGGCAAAGGGTTTAACCACTTAGCCACAGAGATTCATCTACGTACTCAGTGGTTCATATTTTTCTGTCATCATCAACACACGATGACTCACTGCTACCTACAAGGCATGTCGTAAGAGACAACTGAGGTAGGGTTCTAGGGAAGCTACCCTAGTAAATAAAAAGCGTCGCAGAAATCGGATGTGCTAGCCTACTTGTAGACGCATAACTGGCACAACGTACAATCGCTATTATGCTCGGATCACATACAAATCACAAAGAGTGGTTAACAAGTGGTCGATATGGAGCGTTAGAAGAAGAAGATTAAGAAGGCTTGCCAGTGATTTTCTCCTTCCCATTTGAGGCTGGGTCGATATGGTCGGCAATAATTCCTTTCTTTCTGCTCAATTGGATCTGATCTACGCTACTAAGAAGAAAGTGCTCTATAGTTCTAAAGGCTTACCACTGCGCCATCCCAACTTTCATTTCTAATTAAAATGTCCACGTAACTACAAACAATATTTTGAAAGATCTTGTCTGAAATTTCGTTTTTCTCTCGTTTGGCCATGAAATCTATTCATTCAGAAAGAATCAACAGGAAGGGTGGACAGTGAGGGTGGGCGGTTGTGGTGCCAATTGAGCGCGAGCTGAGAAAACTTCGTTATTAAAATCAAGCTACTTGAACTGGACACACTCGTTCATAGAAAAATCTGGGGCTGCCATTATACAGTTTTAGTTCAGGTAGGTTAGACGAATTTATGATGAGGTTTGAAATGTGTGTTGTGTCTATGTGTGTTTGTGTCTATGTATGTTTGTGTCTATGTATGTTTGTGTCTATGTGTTTTTGTGTCTATGTGTGTTTGTGTCTCTGTGTGTTTGTGTCTATATGTGTTTTTATTTATGTGTGTGTGTGTCTATGTGTGTCTGTGTCTATGTGTTTTGTGTCTATATGTGTGTGTCTCTATGTGTGTGTGTGTGTGTCTATGTGTGTTTGTGTCTATGTGTGTTTGTGTTTATGTGTGTGTGTCTATGTGTGTTTGTGTCTATGTGTGTTTGTGTTTATGTGTGTGTGTCTCTATGTGTTGTTGTGTCTATATGTGTGTGTGTGTTTATGTGTTTTTTGTGTCTATGTGTGTTTGTGTCTATGTGTATTTGTGTGTCTATGTGTGTTTGTGTATATGTGTGTTTGTGCCTATGTGTGTTTGTGTCTATGTGTGTTTTTGTTCATATGTGTTTGTGTCTATGTGTGTTTGTGTCTATGTGTGTTTGTATCTATGTGTGTCTGTGTATATATGGTTTGCTCATTGTGTTTGTTGTATCTTGTGGTTTTTTTCTGTGTATTTGTGTCAATGTGTGTTTGTGTCTCTGTGTGATTGTGCCTCTGTGTCTAGTGCATTTCTTCCATATATGTGTGTTTGTGTCTATATGTCGCTGTGTGTTTGTGTCGCTGTGTCGCTGTTTCTACTTGTCGTTCTGACTCTGCGACTGTATGTTTCCATGTCTTTGTGTTTCACTGTCTGCATTTATGTGCCTTTGTGTGTCTCTTATTTGTGTATTTGTGACTCTGTTTTTGTTGTGTGTCTCTGTCTGTGTCTTGTGTGTCTCTGTCTGTGTCTTATGTATCTCTGTTTGCGTCTTGTGGGTCTCTGTCTGCGTCTTGTGTGTCTCTGTCTGCGTCTTGTGTGTCTCTATCTGCGTCTTGTGTGTCTCTGTCTGCGTCTTATGTGTCTCTGTCTGCGTCTTGTGGTAATCCTCATGTTAATTATCATACCACTCTTATTGCAAAAAGGAATCAATAAATCTACTACAAGTGTTCCAATCTTATCTTCAGTATATCAGTCAGCATGGGATGACTGACAGTTCCAGCCTTGTATAGGATAATGGAACATCGTCTACTCCCCTTATAGTCTTCAAGCCTTGCAACATGACGTCTGTTAACAGTTATATGAGGACTATCATCATAGCACTCCGGACACGTATATAGGTGCTCTGATCTCCGCCTCAACAAATTCAGCAGCGTCCAGCGGTCAAACGCGCCAGCTCGATGTTGATCAATCAATCGTTTTTCATACTTGGTATGTCGTTCACTTCGGGCTGCACCAATATCGACACCCATCTCTCTCAATGTGGTCAACAATTGGAATTCACAACCCTGACACTTCTCTGCTGGGAAAGACTCTCTAATAGACAACACGAGGTTTGACTCTTCACTGGGCGATTGAACAAAGACATAAATATATACAGTATTAAATAATTAACGACAAATTAATGATTAAATATGAAAATAAACATCACTCGATGTTTCAACCATAGGCCTTTATCAAGACAACAAATAGAGATACAGAATACTTAATAAACTGAAACATAATTCTAACTAAGGGTGTCAAGAAAATGATACTTGTATACAAACCGTACATCGCACTCTTAACAGTCTACAGTTAGAACGTGGACATAGCACAGCCTAAACTATTTGTCCGATTCGTTTCCCTAATGGCATTCACGAAATCGGACCTGTACATTGCTCTAACTATTGCATGACTGTACTCTCCTACTGTTTGCAGAATACACAGATGAATTAATTCACTGATCATTGAATTCTGCACATTTTGATTTATGAAATTGCACGTTCGTGCTTCGCATAATAAACTTATATTAGATTCGGTTACAGCACTCTTCATTGAAAACTGCATTCTAAACAAAAGCTCTTAAAAACGTGGTTTTAGCGTGCGTGTACTAGGAGTTAATATATCATTCTGATTACAAAAAATAATGGCTGAATCAATTTTATTCATATCTTAAGTTTGAAAAGAGGTCAGATTTCATTTTGTACGTAGTCCAATATCTTTATTCTAATTTTATTATTTTAAACTGACTTCAATTTCTCAATACGTCACTGAGTTACTGGGGATCGCAAGGGAGGGGGCAAAAATAGTAACATTGCGACCTACAAGGCATGTCGTAAGTGGCGACTGAAGTAGGGGGCATAGGAAAGCTATCCCAGTAAATAAAAAGCTTCACAGAAATCAGATGTGCTTGCCTACTTGTAGGCGCATACCTTTCACATCGTACAAACGTTCTTAGGCTCAGATCACATGGAAATCACAAAGAGTGTTTTAGCAAGTGGTCGATATTGAGCGTTTGAAGAAGAAGAAGATGAAGACTATCTTAAATATGAAAAGAGGAGCATATTTCTTTTCAAACGTAGTTCCTCGTCTTTATTTTTTTTTTTTTTAAAACTGACATCAATTTCTGAATTCTTGTTAATTTAAACAGTGTCCTCCAGTCCTGTCCATCATACATACACCAACGAAACAAAACATTGTCTCCTGAATAAAGCTTACAGAACAACCTATAGGAACTCTCGAGGAACTCGACATGCAGCTTCATAGAGGAAACCCATCTCATGGTTTAGACGAGCATACGAAAACGAACGCAAAGACAAAGAAGAGGAAGAAGAAGAAACACTGTTCACATTCGATTCTCTTTCTTTATCATTTTCATTATATCTTTTTTTTTTTCATCGGTTCACACATTTTATTTCTCTTTTCATTTTCTAAAAAAATGGGTTTGAAAATTCTTTTCTCAGTTCATAAGATTTATCTCTGCGCATATTAAGTGCACTCGTTTCGCATTAATTTTTTTTCTTAAAGGATCCTCAATATTTTCTGCCTCTTGTCTAGATTGCACTTCTCTTTCCACTTATTTTATTGCCCCCTTGTCCACTCTTCTTCAACCTGTCCACAATGTATTGCTTTCAATAATACAAAACATTCATATTTTAACATTCCCCAAATACAGAGTGTTTGTAAGGTTTTACAACACTTTATATGTAGAACAAATGGGGAAAACAAAGTACATGGCGTCATTAAGGGGACAGGACAACCGGTTGCTAACTTCCTTATTTCTCAGTCAAATGAGATATTGTTTATCAGGTAGTACTAGGAACGGTCTGGTATGAAATATTATATAACTTTTAAATTAATTACTTGTCGGGTTGCCATGGAAATGGCGGCCATGTTGGATTATAAACAATGCCATAAAGTAGGTATGTAATTACAACTAGTTCATATTATTCTCTTTTTTCAATTGAAATACTTACATAAGCCATAGTTGTAGGCAGCTAACAACTTTAAATTGTTCTGGGACAGATAACAAGCAGATAGAAGTGAAACGAATAAGACATATACAATTTTTACAAAAAAAATAGGAACCTATGGTTACTAAAAATGTTGTGTTTAAAAATATATTTCTCAGAACTTGTATTTCTATATTTGACTGCCCTCAGTATTGATAGATCTATAAGTATGCCAAATTTCATATTTATATCTTGAATGGTTACTGAGATTAACCTACTGAACGCTTCCTAAATTAGTGAAAATCACAATTGTGAGAAAACTGCAATTTAAGAATATTTTTGTGAAATATGAAAGATCTTAAACTTACCAAAGAATTTCCACATAAATCGCTTGTATGATTGACAGAACATCCTTCCCTCGTGGTTATATGTTAAATCCACCTGTATTATATGTGCCTCCTTCCTTCTGAGATATCTCATGCTCTTTGATGTGGAGCATGGGAGAACTACTATTTTTAATATAAGCAAATAGTGACGTAGACTAATGAGATAACATTTTTTAGCTATGCGATTGATAAAATCTGCTTTGACAATTTGAATATCATAGTTGAAAGATGTATTTGTCTCTACAAAAACTTTGGAATCTCCATCACAGAGCAACTGGTAATAAACAAGTTGTCTCTTTCTCACTGACCTGGCAAAAGCAAGCTTGGCAGCTTCAGCTTTCATATCATAGAATTGGATGAACTCTCACAATTTTCTCACATTAGTACTTTACAATGATATATAATTCGATATGTCTTATAGAATAGAGATCCCATCACTAAGTACCAACCAAACGGTATTTCTAGACATTACCTCTTAAAAATACGTTAAATCTCCGAGAGGTTGGGCTGTTTAAAATCTCATTTTCAAATTATTTTTTTACATTTTTTTCTGATTTCGATTCTAGGTATATTAAAAACTAACAGAATAAATCATATTTGGAAAATCGATATTTTAAAGAAAATATGTCATTTCGTGACCTGAGACCCTTAAAAAATGGCAGGCAATGCTACGATTGAGAATGGGTCTTCTATAGACAGAAGCGACATCATCAACGCTCTCAGAGAAAACATACGCTCTGAAGATTTCAACGACGAAGATAAAGGATATTCTCTATCTCAGTTGCGCAAGTTGTGCATACCGATATGTGCGGCAAGACGGGAAAACCACGAGAGAAAATCCAGTAGATATATCAATCAACACAGAACGGGAGTTGTTAGTTTAAACACACTGAGATAAATGCTTGGGAGGAGATCGGAGCAATTATGGACATGTCTGATGTGAGATGAAGATAATACTAAAATGAACAATGAACCATCAAAAAATGTGTTCCGTAGTTAATTGTGATTCGGACACATCAAACGACATGAGTGTCTAGAGAAAATAATTTTGGAGGGAATGGTGCCTGGAAGAAGAATGAGAGGAAGACCTAGAAGACGATGGGTGCATGCTGTCTGACGATCTAAGAATGACTGCGGCTGACGCCGGCCAACTTGCACAGAACTGAGAGTTTTTCAGGACTGTTGTCATGGGAGACAAGTTCCGGAAGTGACACGCTACTTGATGATGAGTCAACTGTGACGCAATATGCAGTGAATGACTCATATTCTGCTGAGGTAATTCTTTTCACACAAACCATAATGGTGTTTTCAACTGAAGAAATAATATTTGATAATATGAACAAATGTGTACGGGCATATCTTGAAACCCATGGTGGATATTTCCAACATCTGTTATAATTAATTTTTCTTTGTTCTTTCTAGTTTACCAAGAAAAACAGTAGACTATAGCAGTAACTATTGTGACTAATTTCACTACTTTGTTTTAGCACATTGTTTGATGACATCGTGTACTTTCTTTTTCAAGTTGACTTACATATGAAGTGTTGTGAGACTTTACAAACACTCTGTATTTCATTTGCACTAATTAATTTTTATTTCTTTCGTTATTTTCATTATGCTTCCTAGTTTTATGTTTTCCCAGAACAAATTTGATTGAATGTAATTTGATGAAAAATGTTGTATTGTTTCAATATCATAAATACAAAGCTCTCAATATCTTCTTCTGTCAACTCAATCACAATCTTCTTCTTCTTCTGTCAACTCAATCACAATCTGAATGCCATCGTTCTAAATTTGCAAAATAACACAATTTTTGGGCAATACATGTGATGCACTCATATCTAATTAAAGTTATTTTATTTCTTGATATTTTCCTTCAGTTTTTTGTTGTTGACATTGTTAAATGTTGAATAGAATATCAAGGAAGAGTAAAGAAAGTAATAAAGAAATGCTGTAGGAATTCTTCTTTATACGTTCTTCCAGGGCTGTACGGTATATTTTCTCAGTATGATGCAAGTCTTCGAAATGCCGCCCTTATATGTTGTTTTTCTGTGTTTTTCTATCCAGAAGCACTTGAGCTTTCAGCTCTTCGGCTAGTGCCATGGTGCCATGGAAATCGTAGCCTTCAGGTTGGTGCCACGAACACTGTAAATCTGGAGAACCTGGGACTTTTCTGCCAGCTCGCGGAATGGATCCGCGTTCACAGGGGGCTTGTGATCCGTCGTTCAACGCGCTACGAACACGCTGGGCAGGCTGGATATGTTTTTTTTTCTTTACAAAAACCTTCAATTGTGACTTTTGATTTTGCTGCTTATGCTGCCCCCCGCCCCTCCCCATCCCTATGGTTTCGCCTGATGCGGCCGCCTCTCTGTATCATAACACGGCACGGTCCTGCGCTTTTCCTTTTTTTGTCCACTGTTACCGCATTTTATCTCAGTGTCGTGCGTTGCGTAGATGTTCCCTCATAAAGCTCTCGGGATATTTTTCCAGAGGTCCCTGATCTCAGTGCAGATGAAATTGAGATCCTAGTCTATCGGAGATGGACGATAAAACGTAGGTCCATTTTTCAAGTTGAGAACGTAAAAGAACCCTTGGTAGTTCACAAATCGGGAAGATCAGGCTGGAAAGCCGCTGCCCGGACAAAATTCATTAGTAAGAATAAAAAATAAAAATTCCTTCAAAATATTTTCACCATCTTTTAAATTACATCGGGGATCGTGGCCAATGCTACGGCGTCCGTGCATTGCCGATGAGATTTTCCTGTGTAAGAAATAGATCGATGCAGACATTGTTCTGAAGCAATCACTCTGTTTTTGTCTTACGCTGCTCTAGTGGCTTGGGTGATAGTTAGATTTTTTAATGGATTCTGCTATGACATCTATCCTTATTTTCCGTGGTCTTCCTCTCATTTTCTTTCCTGATGTTCTGTTGTAGAACACTCTGTATACAGTGGAGTTTGGTTGCATTCTTATTAAATGATTGAACCACTCCATTCTTTGTTTGTTAATGTAATTTAAGCTTGACCCCGTCCAAACTTCTTTCTTATGTTGATGTTGATGACTCTTGTCTTTTTTTTTTTGGTGTTGTTGGTAACTTTTTCACAAATGTTGCAACAATTAGAATTGAAAAGAGAACTAATCAAAAATGTAATTTTAAAAAAAAACGAATATCATATAGCTTGTCCTGAACAAAACTTTGCCACCCTAGTAGTCCTTGTGAAACTCTTTCTCTCTCTCTCTCTTTCTTTCTCTCTCTCTCTCTCTCTTTCTCTCTTTCTCTCTCTCACAGGCCAGATGTCCCGCCTCTTCAGCCGTCATACTCAAACAATCAATCACGTCCTGAATCCATCTTCTCCGTGATCTTCATCATCTTCTCTTTGCCGGTATGCCTTCTTCCATGATGGTCTTCTTCTCTTTGCCGGTATGTCTCCTTCTATAATGGTCTTCTTCTCTTTGCCGGTATGTCTTCTTCTATAATGGTCTTCTTCTCTTTGCCGGTATGTCTCCTTCTATAATGGTCTTCTTCTCTTTGCCGGTATGTCTCCTTCTATAATGGTCTTCTTCTCTTTGCCGGTATGTCTCCTTCTATAATGGTCATCTTCTCTTTGCCGGTATGTCTCCTTCTATAATGGTCTTCTTCTCTTTGCCGGTATGTCTCCTTCTATAATGGTCTTCTTCAACCCTTTGTGTCTCTTTATACGTACAAAATATTTCAATTTTCTCTTTATCATCTTTATCATCTTTATCATCTGTATCATCAGCTAGTTTAGCTGAAATCGGATACACATGTCCTAAACATGTACAAGTCTGCGTTTAGGAGCCTACCAAACCAATTTGCAACGTATACACGTTCTTGCCAAAGATCAAACAAATCACAAAAAGTGATTAAAATTAGTCGTAAAGAACGAACGCAAAGAAGAAGAAGATCAGCTAGTTATCTTTGAGTTTGACTTTATTTACGAGATAGAATTGCATATATAGATAATATTTCAAACAAAACAAACGAATACAACAAATTTAATTTTAAGAAATCGAGAGACGGCCATAATTTATATGTTTCTCTCTTTCTTTGAAATTTCATATTCCCACATTGAATCTATTTAGAATAGAAACGTTTGTATCATAATTGAATCCTGGCATGGGCGTGTACGTTATCGATAACCAAAGAGGTAAATGTGGAAGAAGAATTGAACACGTAGCGGCCCAAGCTTTGAAAGAATGAAAATTGCATTGGGACCAGAAAACATTATTTTGGAAGTGATTTCTTTGTTTTAGAACTAGAACTTGATATCTTCTAGTAATTTCTATTTCCATTTGAGAGTGAGTATTGATTTTGTTTGGTTATTTTAACAAAACTAAAGTGGAAGTTTCTGCAAAGTTGAAACTTAAAAATTGGTTAGAATGAACTTGTATTTAAAAAAAATAAAACACTGTGGTTACTCCCTCTAGTACAGCTTTTTAGGACGGTGAAGGATAGGTGAGACGAGAGCCTAAGGAATTTAATGTCCGCATGGCTAGTGCAGTCGTCGTGAAGCTGTTCAGGTTATTATTTCTCATTTTTGTCCACAACAGAAAAAAAATCATTGGCCTTACCATGAATTGAACACAAGTCTCCTGCGTGGGAGCCACGTTCTAATCAATTTGGCCACATGCTTCTTCAATTGAATATAAACGAGTTTAACAGCAAATGGTGGAAGAGAAGAAGAAGAATAAGAATGGCAAATGGTGGAAGAGAAGAAGAACAGCAAAATATTTACTTCATTGCACTAAGTTTCCCTATGATTTCATCCCTGTCTGCAGAAATGGTGCCCCATCTGCCGAGACAGTTGCATAATGCATGAACTCCGTAGCTCCAGCAACAATTCTAGGAATCTCATGAAAGAGTTGCACATGTGACCCGGTCCGGATTCTAACTCACAGTCTTCATTTTTTATTTTTATTGGGTCTTACTCGGAAGTACAACAACGGGTGCACCAGGTTCAACTACGTTTAAAACGTGTACACTTTCGAATGAGAGCGCTCAGAGTTTGTTTAAGTGCTGTTGTTTGGCCATTTGGTGTTTAGTGAAGACTCCCACCCTTTGGTCGCTATCTAGTGCTCACAACACTTTGATCTTAACTAAATAGCTGATAAACAAGAAATAAACTACTAAAACATTTCGCCATAGAGATCACCTTATGCGGAGTGAATGTACCTAGCTAAAATGGAAAGATCAAAGTATGGACGTTCTTCAAATAAGAAAATAAAATGTTGAAAAAAACACCCCACAAAAGTTGAAAATAAAATAGTCAAATTCAGAATCAAAGTCCAGAAAAATATAAATCTTCCTGCACTTTTATTTATATAATCGACGTTGACATGTGCTGAAAGTTGGAGGTAGATTTCGATGTTGGAGACGATCATAAATGGCTAACACCGAAATGGCTTTCTTGGTGAGACAAAATTAATTCCTTCTGTGAAGAAACAACTCTGCTGCCAAGCTCAAAGACTACTAAAATTTGCAGCAAATGAAGCAGTTCTAAAATACATGTTGAGCATTTATGGAATTGGGTTTTGGTATCTGATTAGTATAAGCTAAATTCAAATCGCTTTGTTTGGACCCACACGTGATCAGTTACACTCCTCCTGCCCCCACCTTTTCCCAACTCAATCAACGAGCTGTGATGAAACATTCTTGCATAAAATGTATGTGAATTCTTGGTCATGGCGTTGACATAATTTTTCCAGGAAGGGCCGTGCGGTTTTTCTCGGTATGCTGCAAGTCTTCGAAATGCCGCCCCTTAAATGTTTTTCTTTAAAATAACCTTCAATTGTGATTTTGATTTCGCTGCTTATGCCGCCTCTTTTACGGTTCTGCCTGATGCGGCCGCTTCTCTTACAGTACCCCATGATGCGGCCGCTTCTCTTACGGTACCTCCTGATGCGGCCGCCTCTCTGTAACATAGCATGGCATGGCCCTGGGAGGAGGGTAAAATGATTTCTTAAAATTTGAGTTCCTATACTATATGTATATATATATATTCCCCTGGTATCGTTATACGTTACATAGGACCTGGAAGAAATGTGTCCATACCACTCTGTCCTGGGCAACTCGCTCAATCTCTTCTATGGCGAAGCACGTAAAACAAAGTACTGTAGTTTTACAAAATACAAATACAATGACAATACACAGCAACGTACAGTGACCCCTGTAGCCACTCATTTCAATGGAACTGACCATTTGGGTGCTCGCGACGTCCAGGTCACTGCCATCTGATCATGTTCATGTGATGGTCGTAGTCGATATGCTCTGGAGAATCGCTTTATTTCTTTATATGGTACCTTGCGACCACATTGACTCAACGCTCTACATTTCTATGCTTCTTAGTGTTTTCTCTTCTCATGCTCTATATTTTATATGTCTTTTTCTTATCTTATCTTAACCATATTTGACGTGAAGCGTCGTGGGAAGAGTTAGTTTTCTATCTTGTGCCAGGTGTGTTGCGCTTGACGTTGTCAGTCCATGCTTTCGCAGGGACTCTGAGATGTTATCTATCCATCGTGTTCTTGGCTCTGCGCCCTGAGTGTCGATTATTATAGGCACGTGATGGTAGTAAATGTGGTTCCATTCTCATTAGATGGCCGAAACACTTGAATCTTTGCTTCTCGATGTACTGTATGCATGGTATAGTACCAACGATGATTCTGATATTCTCGTTTCTCACTCTATCTCGCCTTGTAACCTTGACAGCTTTTCGTAGACATCTCATTTCACATGTTGTAATCTTTCTTTCTAGTGTCTTAGTCAGGGGCCATGTTAGGGGACAAATTTTATATGTGTTTATGTTAAATGTATATGAGTCATATATTTACTTGATTTTTAATTGTTTCTCTTCTTTTTCCACTTACAGTTTTTCTGTATTTATTTCGTTATCCACTCGGGTGGTTTTTAGTCACAAATTTTCATTCGTTTTTAACCGTTGCTATATCTTTGTATTTTTGCAGTTCGCACTGATGGTGGACACAGCGGCTGGTTTATGGTTGAAACCGGAGTATAGCAAGGCTGTATTCTATCTCCGCTATTGTTTGGAGTGGTCATTGACTGGGTGATGCGAAAATGTTGCAGGGCGAAACTGGCATCGATTGGGTAGAAAATAGTCAACTAGAAGATTTAGAGTTTGCAGATGATATTGCCTTGTTAAGTAGAAACAACCAAGATATGCAAATAAAAACAGACAACTTGTCATCTATAGCATCAAAAGTTGAACTGTAGATAAGCTATGAAAAACAAATATAATGAAGACACATATGGCAAGTAAAGCAGATATCAACCTGGAATCTAAAATGATAAAAATTACAGAGCAGTTCACCTATTTAGGTAGCAATTTTGATTGCACATGAAATGTTAAAAAGAAATTATGATACGAATTGGCAAAGCAACATCAGCTTTTAAAAGTCTTAATAAAATATGTAACTGCAAATTATATAGTATTAAAACTAAATTACGAATTTTCAATTCAAATGTTGTATCAATCCTAACATATGCCAGTGAGAGTTGGAAAATGACTAAAGATATAGAAAGCAAGTTGAATGCATTTGAAAATAGATGTCTGCGAAAAATAATGAATATAAAATGGAACGAATTCAGGAGAAGTGATGAAATCAGAGACATGTCTGGTCAACCACTAGTGACAGCTGTTATAAGAGAGAAAAGATGGAGATATGTTGGACTTGAGGAGAAATGATCAACGAATATCAAAGCAGGCATTGAAGTGGGATGCAAAGAGTTCAAGAAAGAGAGGTCGACCTAAGGAGACCCTGAAACGAACTTTGCTGAGAGAGGCAAGAGGTATCGGTCTCAGTTCCATGGATGAGATTGAGCGAGTTGCCCAGGATAGAAGGGTATGGAGAAGTTACTTGCAGGCCCTATGTAACGTATAACGGTAAGAGAGGAATTGTTATTTATTATATCTGTGTATGGTGGTGTCTGTGGCCTAGGGAATAGTGACTCGTTCTATTAACCACGACGTTCTGAGTTCTAACCACGCTGCGGACAGTTTGGTTGCAAATTGTTTCTCGTTAATTTTTACAAAAGGACGATGTCACCACCCGTTCAGAAAGCAATGGCAAACTACTGAACGTAATAATGCCTAGAAAAATCACAAACAGCGTTAAAAGCTGGGTTGCTTCGCAAAGTCCTGTAAAGGATACGCAAGTAACTTTTTTAAAATATCTTTGCTAAAGTCTATATGTAATGTTCTGAGTTATTCGTCAGGTTTGTTGTATAGTTTTGCTTGATAAAGGCCTTTTGGTCGAAACGTTGCTGTGTATTGTCATTGTATTTGTATATTGTAAAACTACAGTACTTTGTTTTACGTGCTTCACCATTATATATTGTTTTACTGCAGTCTCTATCTATCTTCAAACTCTTCCATGGAATTGAGTTCTATTGTTTTGCTTCTCTCCAGCAAAGTTCGTTTTCAGAAGTGTTCATCTCTCTCAGAAGTTCCTTTCTTCTTCAGAACCATTTGGTTCTCTCCTCTTTTCAAAGTTCCTGCTTTGGTATTCTTTGATCAATTCTTCTCAAGGTATTCCCAACATATCTCCATCTTCTTTGGCTGAAATCGAATGCATGTGTCCTAAACGTGTAAAAGTCTATACGTTTAGGGGCTACCAAACCAATGTGCAACGTATACATGTTCTTGGCAAAGATCAAACATATCACAAAGTGTGATTAAAATTGGTCGTAAAGAACGAACACAGAGAAGAAGAAGATCTCCATCTTTTAATTCTTATAACAGTGGTGCTAATAAGAGACAAACTAATTAACAATTTTTCAGGAAAAACTCAATATCATTTCCAGGAGGGGGTGGAGTAAGAGAGGGGGTGAGGGGGAAGGTACACATGGTCCGTCCGTCGGCTCCATTGACGACCATATTCCAAGTTATACATTCGCTAACCTACCCTGTACTTGACACAGTACAACTTGTGCGAAAACAAGCAGTCAATATAAAATGAATAATACTTCACAGGTAAATGAAACCACAGGAGGAAGACAAATCAAGGTCGTGGGTTTGAATCCAAACCGCGTCGTTATGTTCATTTTTTTCGAGAGATCCAAAAGATTGTTGCCTGAGCTACGGAATTCGTGCTTGTGTAATATTCACAGCAGATGGCGTGCCGGTACTACAGAGAAGAACCGAGGCAAATGGGGTAAAACCTGGTGTAATGAAGTCAGATATCAGTTATCAGAGGACTATCATCATAGCACTCCAGACATGTCCATAGGTGGTCCGATCTCCGCCCCAGCAAATCCAGCAGCGTCCAGCGACCCAACACGCCAGTTCGATGTTGATTAATCAATCTCTTTGCATATTTAATTGTCGTTCTTTTCGGGCTGCACCATTATTGACACCCATCTCTCTCTATCTGGTCAGCGACTGGGATTCACAACCCTGAAACTCCTCCAAAGGAGACCATTGTGGAAGGAAGCACTATGGACATGTCCATGAGTGCTCGGATCACCGCCTCACGAAATCCAGCAGGGCACAGCGGCCCAGCACTCCAGATTGATGTTGATTAATTAATCGTTTGCATAATTGGGATGTCATGCTTTGCGGTCTGTACCATTATCGACACTATCCCTCTCTCAGTCTGGTCTGCGACTGGGATTCACAACCCTGAAACTCCTCTGTTCGGAAAGACTTTCTCAATGCGTTAAAAATTTCGTTTCCGTCCATGGCAGCTCCCTCTGATATTGTAGTCATGTCTACATTCCTAGTAAATATTCCTAGTACATTATCCATACGTGTTTATTTTAACACTATTCTAAGTGATCACATTGTGATCTTGACGACGTTAGGACCATCAACATTACCAAGTGCCATGTCGATAGCTTAGGCGACAATCTGTCATCTCACAACAATCCCCATTCACTTATCATGTCTATGTTCTTATCTTTTCCATATCACGTGACCAAGAATTTATTTAATTATCTCTTTGCTTTTTCTTGATCTTTTCCCATCAAGCTTGCCAGTTGTAAACATCTCTCTGCCAGTTGTAAACATCTCTCTGCCAGTTGTAAACATCTCTCTGTCAGTTGTAAACATCTCTCTGTCAGTTGTAAACATCTTGTCAGTTTAAACATCTATCTGCCAGTTGTAAACATCTATCTGCCAGTTGTAAACATTTCTCTTCCAGTTGTAAACATCTCTCTGTCAGTTGTAAACATCTCTCTGTCAGTTGTAAACATCTCTCTGTCAGTTGTAAACATATCTCTGCCAGTTGTAAACATCTCTCTGTCAGTTGTAAACATCTCTCTGCCAGTTGTAAACATCTCTCTGTCAGTTGTAAACATCTCTCTGTCAGTTGTAAACATCTCTCTGTCAGTTGTAAACATCTCTCTGTCAGTTGTATACATCTATCTGCCAGTTGTAAACATCTATCTGCCAGTTGTAAACATCTCTCTGTCAGTTGTAAACATCTCTCTGTCAGTTGTAAACATCTCTCTGTCAGTTGTAAACATCTCTCTGCCAGTTGTAAACATCTCTCTGCCAGTTGTAAACATCTATCTGCCAGTTGTAAACATCTATCTGCCAGTTGTAAACATCTCTCTGTCAGTTGTAAACATCTCTCTGCCAGTTGTAAACATCTCTCTGCCAGTTGTAAACATCTCTCTGCCAGTTGTAAACATCTCTCTGCCAGTTGTAAACATCTCTCTGCCAGTTGTAAACATCTCTCTGCCAGTCTCAGCAGGCGGTACAGACACCGGAGCATGTCCTGCAAGACTGTCCTCTCATCTGTGATCTTAAAAGCAACATGTGACGACATCCAGTCGACCTGAAAATTAAGCTCTGGGGAAACCTGACAGAAATGAAGCTGACTGCCAAGTTTGTAGTCCATAGCAAATTAAACGCATGACCAGAGATTGCTGAAGAAGAAGAAGAAGAAATTTTACATCGAAATCTGTGAAAATGCAAATATAACACATCAGAAATTAATATAACCGGTATGAACCTTGAAATCGTTCAGTATAAAAGAGCTTCACATTAACACACTGCAAAGACAATAAGAAGATAATTACACGGTAGATAACTAAATAAACAACAGTACATGTATATATATGATATATATATATATCATATATAAATATCATGTCTTTTTTGAGTGTCGTGTGTCGTATGTATGTGTGTGCAATGTCACTCGAACGTGGGTTGTGATTTGCGAAATATAAAGTAATTGTAAAGAAGTCTTTGTGTACAATGGGAAGGAACTCGTAACATTATTTCCAATACAAAGTTGTTCATTAAGGTGATATCCCTTGTGTGTCGACATAGATTTTTTTTAATTTTTCGATCAAGAAGCACTTGAGCTTTCAGCTCTTCCGCTCGGTGCCATTGACATCGTAACCCTTCGGTTCGGTGCCACGAACAACGAGGTGACAGTTGCTGCAAGATGATCAATACTACAATATAATTGCAGATATATGTTGATTGTTGCTACATGGTTACCATTGCTAAATGGTTACTATTGCTACATGATGACCGCAGCTGCATGGTGACCGCTGCTACATGGTGACCGCTGCTACATGGTGACCGCAGCTACATGGTGACCGCAGCTGCATGGTGACCGCTGCTACATGGTGACCGCTGCTACATGGTGACCGCAGCTACATGGTGACCGCTGCTACATGGTGACCGCAGCTGCATGGTGACCGCTGCTACATGGTGACCGCTGCTACATAGTGATCGCAGCTACATGGTGACCGTTGCTGTATGATGACAGCTGTTAAATGGTGACCGCTGCTACAAGGTGACCGCTGCTACATGGTGACCTCTTCTATAAGGTAACCATTGCAACAAGGTGACCGCAGATATATGGGGACCTCTTCTATAAAGTAACCATTGCAACAAGGTGACCGCTGCTACATGGTGACCGCTGCTACATGGTGACCGCAGCTACATGGTGACCGCTGCTACATGGTGACCGCAGCTGCATGGTGACCGCTGCTACATGGTGACCGCTGCTACATGGTGATCGCAGCTACATGGTGACCGTTGCTGTATGATGACAGCTGTTAAATGGTGACCGCTGCTACAAGGTGACCGCTGCTACATGGTGACCTCTTCTATAAGGTAACCATTGCAACAAGGTGACCGCAGATATCTGGTGACCGCTTCTATGATCAGGAAGGTGGAGGCTGGTTCGGTAAATAAACAAAGGACTGAGTCACTACAATTCTCAGGAAAAAAAACCATTCATCTTCGTTACGAGACAAATAGGTGCTGATCGCACAGAGAGAGAGAGAGAGAGAGAGAGAGAGAGAGATAGAGAGAAAGAGAGAGAGAGTAAAGAGAGAGACAGATAGAGATAGAGAGAAAAGAGAGCAGACAGGCTGGTTGATTGGTTGGTTCTGCCACCATATCTGGGCGTCCAGCCATTGGATAAAGCTGACATTCTGAACGCCCTCATAGAGAGCGGGCGCAAAGAGAACTTCCATCTAAACCATTACACGTCAAAAGCTAGATTTCCATAGATTGGATTGAAGATTGAAATGGCCAGAAAAGAACCGCGCTACATGCGTATGGGTAGACTCATCAATCAACGTCGAAATGGTACGGTTAATTGTTGGACACCTTTGTGGATATTGTAAAGAGAATCAGAGCGCCATGTTCGGATTGCAATGAATGTATTTCAAACTGAAACCTAAGATTTCACAATTAATTTGTTCCACACAAAAAATGAATGCAGTTGTATACCCGTAAGCAGTGGCGGCTCGTGATCATTTTTGTTGGTGGGGACAGACACAAATTGTCGTGGAAATCGTGGTTTTGGATTAGGTTATATTTTAATTTATATTTTATCTTATCTTAACCACATTTCCCGTGAAGCGTTGTGGGGAGATTTAGTTTTCTATATTGTGCTAGGATGTTGCACTTGACGTTGTTAGTCCATGCTTTCTCAGGGACTATAAGATGTTATCTATCCATCGTGTTCTTGGCCTGCCTCTCATTTCACATCGTGTTCTTGGATATTATTTAATTTATAAAATAATAAATACACGTTACGCATTATTTTGGTGGACCGGCCCTAGTGATGAGCCGCCACTGCCTGTAAGTGTTGATAACATAGACTGAAAAACAAAAACTAAGATATCAAAAAGAAATGAATAGAATTGAAATAAGAAAATAAACAAGAAAATGAAGGAGATAGTGATTGATTGATAGGACCCTCACCATTGCGCTGTGATGAATAATCATTTGAATTACGATATATTTCTTACACCTGAAGACCTCAGCGGCAGTGCACGAACTCCGTAGCACCGGCGAGGGTCCACGATGTAATTTTGAAGTTTCAGAAAATGTTTCTAATAATTGTATTCGAATATTTTTTTATGAATTTTAACCCGGCCAGTGGCTTTGGAGCCTACTATTACTTTTTTTTCGACTGCCAAAGGTTGGATTACGTTCTCAACTTGAGCACCGGACAACTGTTTTATCGTCCGTCTCCGATAAGACTACATTGAGATCAGGGATCTCTAGAAACAATATCTAATCGTTCCACGCAGAAAACGAACGTCGTACCTTTGGAACACGAGGCTAGCACCTTGCCTCTACGTCACACAGACCCCCTCACCCTGTTATAACATTTGCTATGGTGGGGAAATATAACGTATTGTCGCGTATCCCCAGAAAATTTGCATTACTCACAACTAATGTTAGAGAGCCGCTGTAGCGTAGTTGTTAATGAACTCGTTTCGCAAGGCTGGTGGTCTGGGTTCAGCTCCGCAATGCGCGTGGAATTTTTCCCGACCACGACGGCTCCCGATCAGGTCGACCCAGCCTCAACTGGGTACCAGACATGCTCTGGGAAAGTAAAGGCGGCCGGCGTGATGCTGACCACATCACCTAACGTGTGCCGACGGTCAATGAATAATACAGGCCTAACACTGTATTGACCTATATACCACAAGGTATGAAAGGGTTCCTTTACTTTACAACTAATGCTGTTTGGTTGGGTTTTTAAATACATATTCTAGAACAGCTCAAACAATAGGACTTAAATGATGCAAAAACGAAAGTAATGATGACTAACCAAAAAAAAAAAAAGTAACCCCAATTATGTTACAAAATTAAAACTTAGAGAAGTTTAAGGATTTTTTAAACCTGGGAGGTACAGTATCGCAGGATGGTGATTCGGAATGGTCTGTCAAATATAACCAACTATGCATCATTGAAGACCATAATTAAAAGACAAATATGTATGTAGATTCGTCATATATTTCGTATGCCAGTATGGTCATTGGATGAAAAAAAAGGTTTCAAAGCCGAAGGATTGACTTCATTGCATCGGGTTTTAACCCATACGGCTCGGTCCCTTTCCACAGAAATGGCACGTCCACTGCCATGCCAAGAGTATTGCACAAAGCACGAACTCCGTAGCTCCAGCAACAATCCTAGTGGTCTCTGGAAAAACTGCACTCGTGAACAGAATGGTGCGGTCCGGACTCGAACCCACGACGTTCGACTCACAAGGTAAAGGGCTTAACCACTTAACCACAGAAACCCTCGAATTGGTCATTGGATATGAAAGCGCTTCGATAGATAGCGGATAGAAACAAGAAGGCATGGAAGTAGAAAGGAAATATGAAAGAGAATTGTGGAATGATCTGAAAGATTGTGGTCTGACATGAGAAACAATTGGTAGAAAAATGGCAGAAAGGTAACACTGAAAATCTCTCGTGGAAGCATCATGTGTTAAGTGTTACACGAAGAGGATATAGATAATATAACTGTGGCTAAGTGGTTAAGCCCTTTGACTTGCGAGACGAAGGTCGTAGGCTCGAATCCGGACCGCGCAGTTCTGTTCACGAGTGCAGTTTTTTCCCAGATCCTTAAGATTGTTGCTAGAGCTACGGAGTTAGTGCTTTGTGCAATACTCTCGGCAGGTGGCGTCCCATTTCTGCGGAGAGGGCCGAGCCATGGATAAAACCTGGAGCAATGCAGTCAATCCTTCGGCTTTAAACCCCATTTTTAGTTGTGATGAAGCTATAAGGTTTTCATGGAGAAAACACGAATAAGTAGGAAATAGAATATTCAGGTCACCGGAAAGATGAATCATATTGCGAGTACAGTTTTAAAAAACAAACATATAATTGTCAGTCTTATCTCAATCTGCAACAGACTTAAATGCCATCCTTTAAACAAGCCAAACAGATAGGAACTTCTGATGAATGTAGCCTTGACACAGCCTCAATGAATGCATAACATCTGTTGTCAGTCTCCAATAACGTAAAGGGGATAATAATAACACTACGTATAGTCGCCAGCAATACTATAATGGGATACGCATAAGCTCTTTAGAAACGTTAGTTACAGCTTACCACTATTTTCTACGATAATATCAGAGTTGCCATGTTAGAGTACACGCAGAAAGTGTGTACGAAAATTAAATCAAATGTGTAAAAGACATGCGTGTAAAACTAATATGGTAATAAAAAGATAGTCACGACCTGTTGTTACGTCACAGGTCATCTGATCAGCAATGGTGGATGTCTAACTTACGCCACCGTTCTTGTTGTAGATAGACATTCAGGACGTCAATAGGCGGATCTCATTTAGGGAAATAACAATAGTCACAATTAATATACCACTTCTAATACAAGGAAACTAAAAGGACAATGTTTTAACAGTTTTAGGGTATGAAAGATTCTAACATTGTTAGTTAAGGTAAGTAGTAAGACTTCTATTTCTGTTCTATTATTAAAAGTATGACGTTTATAGAACAAAAAACAATTATTTACATATTGATTTATAAATAGTTACATTTAAAAAATAGTAACTATGGCTCGTTCATCCTTGTCAATTAATACACGTTTGTTCAGTCTATGAGGCAATCCAATATGAGATAATGATAATGAATGAATGTTATTGGATCGTCAGTCTTCGTGAATAGTTGTAGTAATTTTTACCTGAAGTTGAAGTACTTAGCCTGGTAATTCCGCGTACCGTCAATAATTATAAATTAATCTAATTTAGACAAAAATTGTGATTGTCCAGAATCTAGAACATGTTACATTTTTTAATACATATTATATAAGATGTGTATATGGTAAATATATCAATTGATATGTGGTATATTATTTACACCAGTAACTCGAGTCAGTAGCATTCAATTCATGATTCTCATTCAGTATGAGTATGACTGATGAGTATGTAATGTATTGTATGACTCCAGTATGAGTATATATAATGGGAAATGGGAGGCGTTATTCACACTCGAGTGTGTATAACGTTCGGAGTTATTCACAGCCAGTGTGAATACACGAGCGTTATTCACACTCGGCTGTGTATAACGTTCGGAGTTATTCACAGTCGGCTGTGAATAACTAAGAATGTTATTCGTATAGTTTAAAACAGAGCATTATTGACAGATGTCAATACAACAAGATATATCTCCGTGTTATACACAGATGGCTATGCCATATCAATGCCAATAAAATATAATAAAAATATATATCCGCATAATATAGACTAGAGCGTTTTACACAGATACGAAAAGTTTAATAATCTTCGACAAACTGTAAGCCTAACTAATAATTTATCCGATCTAACTATAGGCCTATAATGATATATTACACGAATTCGTTGTAAAATATATTAGATTATATAGACCTAGGCCTACAAAAACAGGCCTGCCTATAAGATATGTTGTTGTTTGCGTTTGTTCTTCGCGCTAATTTACCATTCTAAATGTGATTGGTCTTTGACGACAATGCTTTTTTACGTTGTGCATATGCGCCCATGGTGACTTGGCACACCCTATTTCATCCAGCATTTTATTTACTATATAGATATATATATATATATATATATATATAGGTAGCTTGTCCTAGAACGATCCGTTGTGCCGTATATTTTGGCTTGGATCTGCGCCTTTACGATCATCTTTTGCCGTATATTTGGGCTTTATGATCTACGCCAAAGAGCTGTGCAGCCTTTCTGACTATGTTCGGATTAGGAACATTTCTCAGTCTTTTCGGGGCACATAAGCTTGCCCTGTGCGGCATCTTCCTTCTTTTCGTTCGCTTGAAATATTGTTTATATATTCAATGTTGTCTCTTGTATGAACTTCACTTTCTTTTGTAGCTCACACAGAAGTCTGTGTAGTTTTCTGTCAGTGTTGTTTCATTAGGCCAGTAAGTTTGCCTCAGTGTATCATATTCGGGGCAGTCTTGAAGTATGTGCTCTGCAGTCTGGTGTGCCTGTCCACATGTACACATGGCTGAAGTGTCAATCTTGAATTTTGTATATATGTGGTTGCAGAGTCGATTGTGTCCTGTTCTAAGGCGCAGAAGGACAACTTGTTCCAATCTGCTCATATTATAGTAATCGTCTTGTGTTGGTATTTTGGGATTTCTGATTGATTTAATCACCATTTTCTTTTGGTGGTAGGTAACTGGCACATCTGGTTGCTCTCCTGCAGCACCTTCAGTGGCCAATCGGTCTGCTGTTTCATTTCCTGGTATTCCACAGTGAGAGGGTATCCACTGAAAGACGACCCTGCGCTGCTTGGACAGTTTAGACAGTAGGGTCTGTAGACCTGGTAATTTTCTAGACTGGAGTGCTGATTTTGCATCAGTCAAAAATACAACAGGTTGAGGATCGAGTCTGGTATTCAACAGTTTCTCAGTTGCCACCTTGATTGCCTGAATTTCTGCATCATAGTTGTGACAGAATTTCCCGTTGGTACTTTAATCGCATCTCGAACGTTGTATGGGTATTTTATGTACACTCCTGCTCTTCCATTCTTCACTGCATTTTCTGCTGACCCATCCGTATATACCCGGACCCAGAGATCATGTGGGTATTCTGCATCAAGTAAACTGAGAGTGACTATCTTGCGTTGTATGCTGTTCTGCTCATCCTTGTCGAGTATTCCTTTAACCTGTCTGGATACATACTTCTGGTTCAGTCTCCCCTCTCTAAGAGGTTTGCTCTGGCACAGACTTTAGGGGATGCCAACTTTTGGTAGTTTTGAAGTTTGCCTATTCGGTCTTTTGGCCTGATGAATAAAGCTGCTTCTTTTCAGCCGCACCATTGCTAGATTTTGGAATCTGTTTTCCATTGGGGGGGGTTTGGCATACTCAGAAACTTTTCTGCCTGCGTCATTACTTTTGTGTCTCGACGGCATCTTACTCGTGCAACACACCGTAAAAGTGTCGGCCTTCGCCATTGTTCGGAGTTGGACAGCCTGTCAAATCTTTACAATGTCGGCCTTACTTTTCTGACCTCGTTTAGTTTATTCCGCAATAGGAACATTCTCAGGTTTTTCGAGGCGCATGTTGGCACTTTGCAATGTCTACTGTGCATTTTCTCTGTCCCAGGGAAACACTGGACTGGGGCTGCGCACAGATATTCTAGATGGTCGTTTCAATCGGCGCTAGCAACGTAACTGAAATTTTGCGCTCGCCACATCACCCACCTCATTTTCCGGGATTTTAGTTGGTTAATGCAACAGTACCTTGTTCGGTTGTCCCAGGGAGAGCAGTTTAGTTAGGCACTAAAACGCAACTTTAGTATTTGCGCTCGGTCAACCTTACCCAGTAAATGTATTTGCGCTTGGCGTTAACTTCAAACTTATTTCCTTAGGGGCTGTCCATAAATGATGTCACGCACTTACAGGGGGGGCGGGCTCTCTGCCCGCACCCATACTTTACTCTATTTGCCCCCTGCAGTATCCAATTAAATTAAATAAATATATAGCTAGGTCTCATCATCATCAAGGTGCGTATCCTTTGTAGGACGTTGCTCTCTTTGCAGCACATCTGACATTCACTCTGCCTCTAGCCAGTTCACCCACTTCCTTTGTAGGACGTTGCTCTCTTTGCAGCACATCTGACATTCACTCTGTCTCTAGCCAGTTCACCCACTTCGTCGATGGTCATGTTCATGGTTTCTTTAATATCTTGTAGCCACCTTCTTGGTCTGCCTCTGCGTCCTGGGACCATGCCCTCTAATATTGTTCTTTCCAGGCCATCGTGACGCTTGTTGTGACCAAAGTATCTAATTATTCTGTATATTATGTTGTTTATCAACCAATTTTCTTTAAGATTTAGTTCTTTCAGGAATTCAGTGTTCTTTCTTTTTTCTGTGCATGGCATTCGTAGGATCTTTCTGTAGCAGTTAGCTAGGTCTATAGCATACAACATATTTTAATTATGTATATTTACAAAGTAATGCTTTTATCTTAAATATTGAAATTGTTTTAAAATAGGGTCCCAAAAGTGTGTGTATAATTATATAATACTATAAGTATCACTTACACTTTTTACATTAACTTAGTTTACACTAACATATTATAATGGAAACTATCATTAAAATAAAGTAAAACGTAATCTTACTTTCTTTGAGCTTATCTTAACAAAAAGAACACCATTTTCGTCTTCGTATTTTTTAAGGGCTGCTTCAAAATCTTTAAGAGTAAAAAAAAGACGCTCCTTTCTCGATCGCCATTTTTTTTTTTCAATCACGTACAGGTACTGCGCTTAAAAGTCAGCCAATCGAATCAGCTTTATTTATATCCGAGTGTGAATAACGTTCAGCGTTATTCACACTCGATGTGAATAACCACTTGATATATAATATAGTCTCTCACTCTGTCTACTATCTAGTTAATAATAGTAAAGTATTAATAGTATCTATAATATTATATTAATATCAGTCTCATATAATTATATTATTATAAATATAAAATATAGGTAGTGGTGTCGTGTGTGACTGTGGAGTATACTAGTCATTTAATTAGCGTAATTACTAATTGTTGACAGCAAATATCCACCAAGTCATTGTAAACAAACATATAATGTGCACAATAATATATTGAGGCTGTACTGTTAGCAATAATGCAATATCAGAACAGTTTTAAAACAACAACTGTATAAGAATAGATTTTAAGGCAGTTAGGAATTTATTGTCTGATTCTACATGTTGTTGTGTGTGACGTGTCGTATAAGAAATGAATTTCTTCACTTCTGTTGTATACTTTGCTTGATAAAGGCCTTTTGGTAGAAACGTCGCTGACTGTATTGTTATTGTACTTTGTAAAACTACAGTACTTGTTTTTAACGGTTTCGCCAAGAATAGACCCAAGGAGAAATATTATATTACCTTCTGATCTGCTCTTTATATACAGTGACACACCCGAGTGGTTACCGGGGCCCAAATTTGGGCTGTAAAGAACGAACGCAAAGAAGAAGAAGATACAGTGACACTTGGAAGTAAATAAACGAGCTGGAATAGTATGTAGGTTGATCTACTATAAATAATTTAACTCATTCATTACTAACACGCGCAGGGTACGCCAAGATTATCTATTAAAATAATCCAACTGCTGCACGCTGCGCCAAGCATTGTTGCATCTAAAATTATTGCCAAGTTTATGTCAACATATTATGATCCAATTTTCAGTTTTTATGTATTATCGATATAAGGGAAGACTGCAGTAAAACTATGTAGCAATGATGAAACACTCGATATAAGGAAGACTGTAGTAAAACTATGTAGCAATGATGAAACACTCGATATAAGGAAGACTGTAGTAAAACTATGTAGCAGTGGTGAAACACTCGATATAAGGGAAGACTGCAGTAAAACTATGGAGCAGTGGTGAAACACTCGATATAAAGGAAGACTGCAGTAAAACTATGTAACAGTGGTGAAACACTCGATATAAGGGAAGACTGCAGTAAACCTATGTAGCAGTGGTGAAACACTCGATATAAGAGAAGACTGCAGTAAACCTATGTAGCAATAGTGAAACACTCGATATAAAGGAAGACTGTAGTAAAACTATGTAACAATGATGAAACACTCGATATAAGGGAAGACTGCAGTAAACCTATGTAGCAGTGGTGAAACACTCGATATAAGGGAAGACTGCAGTAAACCTATGTAACAGTGGTGAAACACTCGATATAAGGGAAGACTGCAGTAAACCTATGTAACAGTGGTGAAACACTCGATATAAGGGAAGACTGCAGTAAACCTATGTAGCAGTGGTGAAACACTCGATATAAGGAAAGACTGCAGTAAACCTATGTAGCAGTGGTGAAAAACATAAAAATAAAGTACTGTAGTTTTACAAAGTACAATAACAATACACACCAACATTTAAAAGCCTTTTGGTTGAAATGTTGCTGTTATTGTTTTTGTACTTTGTAACAACTTACAGTATTTGTTTTTTATGTCCAGAAAAGTTATATATTTCTACATCTTGTCAGATCTGAAGTTTGGTGAAAATTTATTATTTGGATGAAATTTATATATTTTCAAGTTTCTAACATCAGAGCAAAAATTAATTTGATCACATCATGTTTTTTCAGTATGTTAGTGAATGTGTGTTAATATATGCTGATGAGGCTCTTATAACTGACTTGATTCTCCGCAAAAAGTTAATTCCTATTTTTCATTTGCTTTTGGCTTATACGTTCTGACATAACCAACAAAAGACACATTCTAAGGTTGAAAAAGCCGTGCCTTGGTTTAAAGAGGCTTTAATCCCCTACATAACAAACAAACAGTGAGAATCTTGATTTAAAAAATCTTGATTTTATCTGTCCAGAATGTTCTAAATACTTTTTTGTAACACCATGTTTCAAAAGCATCAATTTTTAAATTAATGTTTGTGTTATGGTTCACAATTTACATCCATATGTTGCCACAGGAAATATGTATGTTCTCAGAAGTCTTACTTTTGTTTCTTTGCTTATGTTGTGCCATAGTTTCTTCATGCTGGCCACCCTTCAGAAAGCCATGGCTAGCCTTCTTATAACTTGTTTTGTACAATCTCCATTGTTGTTAATTATAGAGCCAAGATATTCCAAATATGTGACGTTCTCAATGTTTTCATTACTGATGGTAATTTTGGGTAGAGATTTTGCTTTGACGGTGAAGACTATACGGAGTAAAACAAACATTCTCCTAGTGCAGAAATTTTTTTTAAAATGAGCATGTTTCTTGAAAAGAAAATTGCCTGTGTGTTGCCGGGGCTCTCAAGGGGAGCAAGGAATAGCAACACTGTGATCTACAAGACATGTCGTAAGAGGCGACTGATTTAGGGCCAAGGAGGCTACCCTAGTAAATAAACAGCGTTGCAGAAATCAGATGTGATGGCCTACTTGTGGGCTCATAACTGGCACAAGATACAATCACTCTTAGGCTCAGATCACATACAAATCACAAAGAGTGGTTTAACAAATTGTTGATATGGAATGTTAGAAGAAGAAAATAAAATACATAATAAAACCAATATTTCAACCAGTCTGTCTAATATTGCCTCCATTTATTTATCTTGTAGATTTAAACAGAAGTTAGTGATGCTGTGTGCCTTTCAAAGTGTCAGCTTGTGAGTTATGGGGGAGCCACAGTTAGTAGCATCAACACCACAGCTGTCCCAGCTGACAGTAACAGGTGAGCTATCCTAGGATTTAATAATCTTTGTTTTGTTAGATCTGCAGAGAGTTACTGAATCTTCACTCATTTTTTTTTCGTGTGTCAGATATAACAGGTTTTATCTATTTAAAAAAATGTTTCTCTTGGTGACTCACTCAATAATAACAACGAGGATTCAAATTAGATTTGGTAAAATAAGTGGTTTAAAGGTTTCAGTTTTGAATATCTTCATTGCTCTCCGGACATATTCATAGTTGCTCCGATCTCCTTCGCAATATCTCCAACAGCACCCAGCGATTGACCGTACCAGTTAGATTTTGATTGATGAGTCTACTCGTATACCTGTCATACTGTTCTTTTCTTGCCGCACCAATTTTCAAACCCAGCTCCTGCAATCTAGTAGTTGACGGGTTTAGAGGTATCGTGGTGAAGTCATTTGCCTTGAATTATTAAGATTATAGGTTCTTCTTCTTTAAACGCTCCATATCAACCACTCTGTGGAATCTGTATGCGGTCTGAGCCCAAGAGCGATTGTACATTGTGCCAGTTACACAACTACAAGTTGGCCAGCACATTCAATTTCTGCAACGCTTTTCATTTGCTAGGGTAACTCAGATCTGCAGATTTCCGTACCTTGCCTTACGTTCTATTCTAAGGGAGTTGTGATACATTAGGTACATTACTATATTTCCGAGAAGGAAGAGGTTGATAGATGTGTAAAAGAAGGGGCAGCAACCTCATCTTATTCCCCAGGAAAACTATCTCAGCTTGTTCCATAGATGAACGCTCGTCTGTAGGGCTGAGGGCTGTAAGAAATAAGGGTTTGTGGTTCGAATCTTGTGTTTGGTAAAAAAAAAGTTTTATGGAAGCCCCAAATACTTGTTATTCTTGCCCCTGGGGAAGCATAGGTCCGCAACCAAGGCCTCTCACTCTCCCCCATTTTCTTGCATTCGCTTCATGAGTCCCTCCTTGCGGGGTCCTTCTTCTTCCTCAGGTAGTGAGCTATGAATTTTCTCGGTTGTGGTTTCTGTAGCTTTCTAGTGTTTTTTACGAGGTGGAGTAGCTAGCCCCACGACTAACTTCCTTAGTCGCCTTTTACGATATGCGTGGCAGGTAACAGTGGTTCTATTCTTTACATCCTAATTTGAGCCCGGTAACCACTTGGGCAAAATGTCTATATCTCTGTCTATATATTGTTGGAATAGATAAGCATGATGTATAACTGTTGGAATGAATGAGCATGATGTATAACTGTTGGAATGAATGAGCATGATATATAACTGTTGGAATGAATGAGCATGCAGGTATAACTGTTGGAATGAATGAATATGTAGTATAACTGTTGGAATGAATGAGCATACAAGTATAACTGTTGGAATGAATGAGCATGCAGGTATAACTGTTGGAATGAATGAGCATGCAGGTATAACTGTTGGAATGAATGAGCATACAAGTATAACTGTTGGAATGAATGAGCATGCAGGTATAACTGTTGGAATGAATGAATATGTAGTATAACTGTTGGAATGAATGAGCATGCAGGTATAACTGTTGGAATGAATGAGCATGAAGTATAACTGTTGGAACGAATGAGCATGAGGTATAACTGCTGGAAGACAGAGTGTGAACTAATAATTGAATAAATTTCAATAAATTTCTTTTTTCTAGTCTGTTCTGCAAAGATATCAACACCCGTTGGCTTGTTCTCCTCTAAACCTGACCCATATTTAGAGCTGAGTGTGGACGGGCAGCCACCACGTAAAACAGAAGTATGTCATAGGACAACCACGCCGAAATGGGATGAACAGTTTACAGTGTAAGACTAGTGGAATGTTATACTCTTTTGACTGCTTACGAAAGCAAACATATATATGTGCTTTTTGAATATAAGTGTTATAGGAGAGTTCTTCGTATATCATGGACGGAGAAGAGAACAAATAAATCTATCCAGAAAGAACTCAAAATCAAAGAAAACTGTCTGATGCTACAAATAAGAATGAGAAAATTGGACATATAAAGAAACACGAAGGGTTGGGGAAGACCATCATGGAAGGAGGCATACCAGCAAAGAGAAGAAGAGGAAGACAACAGAGAAGATGGATACAGGATGTAACTGATGGTTTGAGCATGACAACTGCAGAGACAGGATATCTGGCCTATGAGAGAGAGAAATTCCGAAGGACTGTTAAGGTGGGAAAGTTCTGCTCCAGGACAAGCTATTTGATGATGATGATGTAATACTCTTTAGTTATATTGTTAGTTAAGTAGTCCTTAGATCATCATCAGAGCAGAGAGAACATCCTATGTATCAGCTCCAGTCTTACCTGCAGCAACTGTGGCAAGGAGTGCCATTCCAGAATAGGCCTTTACAGCCACAAGAAACATTGTGATTCAGCGCAGAACATACTACGTGACGCAAAACCTAGTCTCCTGAGACAAAGAGGCCAATGATGAGATCATCATTGCATGGGGAACAATTTTATAAGTGCTCTGATATGAGGAATCTCTGTGACGTAGAGGTTAAATGCTCGCCTCTTGTTCCAAAGCTACTTGGTTCACTCCCTTGTGAAGTCACCGGGATATTTTTTCAGAGATCTCTGAACTCAGTGTAGGTGAGGTCGAGTCCCTAGTTCTATCACAGACGGTCTACTAAATGTAGTTCCCGTGTTCAAGTTGGACATCCTTGATGGTTCAAAATCTAGTAGAGCAGGCTGGAAAGCCGCTGCCCAAGCAAAATTCATTAGAAAAGATTAAAAATAAAATTCCTACAAAGTATCTTTACCATCTTCAAAATTACATCGGAGACCTCGCGGTGCTACAGAGTTTTGCAATTCAGAGGAGATCTTCCTTTGCAGCTGAGATCTTCCTGTGTAAGAAAGAGGTTGGAGCACACATAGTTACTCACCAAAGTGCAGTGATGATGATCCTATCAATCAATTCTTAACTTTTACAATTATATATTGTCCAAAATTTACTATTAAATTGATGCGTAATAGAAATATTGGTTTAAATGTAGTGCTATTGGCTACTGTACTGACGTCACAGCACTCCGGGCAGACCCATAGGTGCTCAATCTCCCCTATGGGGGTTGCTGTTCATAGTTCATATGTGCGGTTCCAACTTCACTGCAATGGGTCACCCCATAATTGCTCCGTTCCTGTGTCAACGAAAATCACACGAAATGCTAACAACTGTCTCCTTTGTCGTGAACTAATTCCAGAATGAAGCAGCCGCACCGCCACAAAAAGCAACCAGCACCGCATAAATGCATATGGCCATCGCTAAAGTGTAAACACAAAACTGTTCATCACTTGAATTGCAATTCATATCGAAGGGAACATCAATAACAACAAAATCCAGCTTTCTGCACACGCAAAACACTGCATACAGCAGATTGAGTTGGTTCATCATAACCGCTCTCCGCCATTTTCTGAATGCCCACAATCATAACAAGCGCACGGTTGACACAGCAAAAAGCATTCCATGTAACTTTCATAGCTCACAGTGTCGATCAAGCACTAACTCAGTAGCTCTGCAAACGAAACCGGAAAATACCCGACCAAACATGGCGGAAATGCGCTAACAAAGTCGTGTCCAGCATCAAACAGTCTTGAATCTGAATGGCCCTCCCGCATTCTGCCATTGCTGGGCAGATTTCCAACGTTGTTACAAAATGCATACTAATGGTTCCTGTGGCTCGCTGTTATCCAGTAGTGTATTATCCACTTACTTAAAATGGTATATTAATTTTAAAATTCACTTTAAAATGGATGTATTATCTGAAATTCATTAGCATTTGCTGACCTGTCCACAGTCTAGTGACCCCATACTCCAAACTTGATTTGAAAGTGTTAAGCTGTAATAGTATACGAACAGACACCATCATTGGCCATGTCATGTTGGAGCTGCATCCACTGTTGGAGAAAGAGAATGGAAAGTGTGAGTTACTTGTTCAATTTCTAAGATCATTTAATGTTATCTTCATTTTTCAGCTGTCTCACTTTCCATTTTATTCGTTACCCGTGTGTTGCTCTCATGGGGAGCAAAGAATAGTAACACTGTGAACTACAAGGCTTGTAAGAGATTACTCTGGGCAGATGACGCTCATCAGCCTGGGAGGGTATTTCGTCTACGGGTCGCTGCCCTGAAAGAAAATAGCAGCCTGCTGCCTTGTGGATTTTGACGGGACAGCAAAAGGTTAACGGAGAGCATACCCAGTAAATGCTGGTTGAAATCGGACACACCGCCGAAGGATAGGCACCAGAGCTCCAATAGGTACTGAAGACTTGTGCATGTACATCCGTTCTTGATGTTTGGCTGTTTATATATCACAATCGAATGATAAAAGCGGCCTCAGAACGATCCGGAGAGAGAGAGAGAAGAAGATGACTGAGGTAGGGGCCTAGTGTGAAGCTCCCCTAGTAAATAAAAGCGTAGCAGAAATCGAACTTGCTGGCCTATTTATAGGCACATAACTGGCACAACGTACAATCGCTCTTAGGCTCAGATCACATACAAATTACTCAGAGTTTTTAACAAGTGGTCGATATGGAATGTCTGAAGAAGAAGAATATCGTGGACAGAGAAGAGAACAAATAGATCTATTCAGAACAAAATGAAAGAAAACTGGCTAATGCTACAAATAAGAATGATAAAATGAGAAAATTAAAGTATTTTGAACATATAAAGAGACACAAAGTATTGGAGACCATCATGGAAGGAGGTATCCCGAGAAAGAGGAGAAAAATAAGACAACGGAGAAGATGGATTCAGGATGTAACTGACGGTTTGAGCATAACGGCTGCAGAGACTGGACATCTGGCCCATGAGAGAGAGAAATTCCGGACTGTTAGGATGACAATGTTCTGCTCAGGACAAGCTATTTTATGATAATGATCTGAGTTACCAAGGTCCTAACCTCTCAATCATCTGCTTCTCTTGGCAATAATTTTCTCTTTATATTTTTCAGTTACTAATTTTTCAAAGACTGTGGACCTGAAAGCAGATGGGAAGAGTAAAGCTGGTGAGCTGACCATTAGCCTAAATGGAATGGACGTCAATATGCGAAATTACCCCAAAAAGACCAAAAATGGTGAGAGACCTAATCACTAGAGTCATATAATATCAAAGTGAGAAGATATTTGATAACTAGAAATTCATTATTATTTTATTAATCATCATCAAAGTGGGTATCCTTTATAGGACTGCTGCTCTTTGCAGCACATCTGAAATTCACTCTGTCCAAGCCAGTTCACCCACTTCATCGATGGTCAAATTCATGGTTTCTTTAATATCTTGTAGCCATCTTCTTCTTGGTCTGCCTCTGCGTCCTGGGACCCTGCTCTCTAATATTATTAATTTTTTTATTAATATCATAGTAATTTTTTTAAAAGCTAGAAATTCGTTATTATATTATAATATTATAAGCCTTCTCCTTGCAGTTCCTAGTCCTAACAGAGACAGACGATAAAACATATGTCCCATGTTCAAGTTGAGCACATAAAATAACCATTATCAGTTCAAAAATTAAGAAGAGCAGGCTGGAAAACTCCTGCCCAGCCAAAATTCATTAGAAAGATTTAAAAAATTAAATTCCTACAAAATATTTTCACCATCTTCTAAATGACATCGAGGACCCTCACTATTTCTATAGAGTTCATACACTACCGCTGAGATCTTCCTGTGTAAGAAAGAGATCAGAGCAGTCATGATTACTCACCAAAGTGTAATGATGATGGACCAATCAATCATTCAGTCTAGCGACATGATCTGCAAATATTCCATTGTATTTCTTTGATCTTTACAAGACTTTTTGAATTCTCAGGTCCAAGAGCTGCAAGAGTTCCTAATGGTTCTGCAGCTGCATCCACATCCAATGGATCTACCACCTCATTACCAACAAGCAGCACCCAGCCACCCCAAAGACAAACAAGCAGACAGAGTGATAACATTCGAGTACCTGCCCCTAAAACCTCCTAGAGGACAAAACCCTAATGGAAGACCTAAACCAGTTTCTACTGCCAGTAATGTTACAAGTAATGCATCAACATCTACACCTGTGTCTTCAGGTAAGAAATCTGTTTCTTCTCACTGTTACTGTTTGGGAGTCGGTGTAGTATATGGGTTGTTCTTCTTCTTCACCTTTCAATTTCCAGCAGAGCATAGCTCTTCAACAAACTTCTTCCAGCTCTTCCTCTCTCCTGCCATCCCTTCCAATTCTCTCCATGTTTTACCTATCCTTTTAATATCAGCCTCCAGCTCTCTTCTTCAGGTATGTCTAGGCCTTCCCTGCTCCTCTTTCCTCGGGTTCCAAAACAGTGCCTCTCTTGCAATGCTTCCGGCCGGTAAATGGGTTGTTGCACTATGTTTAATCATCAACAGTGGTAGAGTTCACATCCTGGTACCTTTAATTCCCCAGTTCACCCATGTGAATGTGGATACCTATGAACACCTGTCTGCCTACCTGTCTATCCTTATCTATCTGTCTCCCTAACTGTATGCCTGCTTGCCTAACTACCTACTTACCTACCTACCTCTGCATCCATCCAATCTATTTGTTTATATATCTGTCTGCCTATCTACCCATCCATCAATTTATCCATCCATCCATCTTTCTAGGTGATATATAAAAACAGTTATATTTGGATGGGTTTTATCCTCTAGTTTGCTGGGGTGGCTGTGTTCAAAGTAATTATTTCTGTTTTCTTCCGCTCGATTTTCAGCGCACACACACACCCCCCCTAAGAACGATAAGGGAATCAGCTGGAAGGTCTCTGGCTAAGTCGTTAAGACTTTGCCTTGCGCTCCTCCTGACCGTGCTGGTCTGTTTATGGTTTCATTTTTTCCAGAGATTCCTAGGATTGTTGCAGGAACTGCAGAATTTGTGTTTTGTGCAGCACTCTCGGCAGGTGGCATGCCATTTCTGTGGAGAGAACCAAGCCATATGGGGTAAAACCTGGAGCAATCAAGTCAATCTTTCAACTTTAGACTTGGCCCTTTCTTACATGAATTTTTGGGATGAATATAATCTTGTCCACCACCTTGACTACACAGTAGAAGTACAAGTTAATTTACGACTCTGGCAATATACATACTGTCCACAGGTAGTTCCTAGCAGTAGACTTAGTGCGTTAGAGGTCACAAAACATGCATGTGTAGGTATGAAACGAATGAATAGTTAAGGGAACCAGATTTATAAGCATTCTCATACCTTTCTAGTGTTTGTTTGAGTATTGTATTATCTTAACGCAATGAGAGAGTCTTTTCGAACAGAAGAGTTTCAGGGTTGTGAGTCCCACTCTCTGACCAGACTGAGAGAGATGGGTATCTATTGGGAAAGCCCGAAAAGAAAGACATACCAAATATACAAAGAGATTGATTAATTGACATAGAACTGGCGTGTTGTTTCTACTGGACGCTGCTGGATTTGTTGTAGGTGGAGATCAGAGCATCTATAGACATGGCCGGAGTCATCGATCTGGCGTGTTGGGCCGCTGGACGCTGCTGGATTTGTTGAGTCGGAGATCGAACACCTATGGACATGTCCGGAGTTCTATGATGATAGTCCACTGATAACTGATCATCTTTGTACTCTTTTCAACTAGAGTTTGTTTAGAAGATATTTTAACACTAATGTCTTGTTGAATGCTTTCTTACAGCAGCACCAAGCACATCATCCTCTAGACCCAGTGATACTACCGCTGATTCAGGTTCAGTACCTGCAGCACCATCAACAGCACCACCTGCTGTTCCAGCACCACCATCAAATGAGCCTCTGCCGCCAGGGTTTGTATCTTTTACCATTTGTAATCATTCAGTGAGCGTTCATAGTTTTAAGTAGTAGTGAGCTCAATCACAAACTAAGTGTACCTGGTTCAAACTACGCGGAGGGCAAGTTTGGAAGCAAATTAGTTCCTTGGATTTTATGAACAATAAATTAGACCTCACCGCTCAGAAAGCAATGGCAATCTACTGAACGTATAAGTGGTGCCTAGAAAATCGACGACTCGCTTACTGTTGTTGATGGCTAAGTCCTGTAAAGGATATGCCACGATTTTCATTTCAATAATTCATTTACAACATATCTTTTGTGTGCCCTTAATTTTGCAATGGAACGTCTGGTCGAATGGATTAGAACTCATCTCCAATTTGCGAGAGCCAGGTTTCATCCACCGTAAGGTAAAGTGGTTTTTTTCTGTCGGGACGTAAAGAAAAATCCTAACCGTAACAGTTTTGCTGTGATTGCACTAGCCAGGCGGCCATTAAATTCCTCAGGCTTATGTCCAGCCTGTCCTACACCATGCTATAAAGTGGTACTACACCTGCAGCAGTGAAAACAGTTTTTTTATTAACTTTGCAGAGAAGATATAGAAGCATTCAAAGGCGAAGGACAGACTTCTTTTTAGAATGCTCCATATTGACCACTTGTCAACCACTCTGTGTGATTTGTATGTGATCTGAGCCTAAGAGCGATTGTACGTTGTGCCAGTTATGCGCCTACAAGTAGACCAGCACATCCGATTTCTGCGATGTTTTTATTTACTAGGGTATCTTCCCTAGGTCCTACTTCAGTCACCTCTTATGACATGCCTTGTAGGTCGCAGTGGTACTATTCTTTGCTTCCTTGCGGACCCTGGCACCACACTGGCTTCATTAATTATCTACAAAGTTGTATGTTTTACATGAAATTTTGTTTTAAAGCTTAAAAACTACTGCACAATGTGTGTACACATTTGTGGTGTGTAAAAGAAGCCAAAATTATTTTGGTCGCATTTTATTTGTTGAAACAGAAAAACGTAAGGAAAAAATGTGTACAACATCAGTACTGAATTTCATCAAGAAACAACAAATTAAATAGCTCGACCTCATAAGCAAATTACCAACATACAGTTCACCTCAAAGAGCAATGCTACTCCGATACAGTGGGTACAAAGCAAAAGACCATCCACGCAAAATGTGGATCTCAGAAATAACAGAGACGGGAAAAAAAACAACTATTTGTGAAGTTCACACAAATGCCCGTTCTAGAAATCTCTTCTTATCCTGACACTGTAAGGGGCAAAAACTGAACAATATTAATTTTTACTAAGGTTGTAAGCTTTAGGGAAATCTAATATGAAAAGTATGATCCTTCATGTATTCACTCTTTGAATTATGCAAGCACTGACTTATTAATGCCTTTCTTCTTCTCAACCATACACCCCTCAAATATAGATGGGAAATGAGAACAGATGCTCAAGGGAGATTCTATTATGTTGATCATAATAATAGAGCTACATCATGGGAAAGGCCACTACCATTACCAAGGGGGTAAGCCAGCTAATTAACTTGTGGGTCAGTGATGTTGATCTTGTGGGCCAGTGATGTTGACCCCATGTGTTACTTGTGTGTGGGTAATGTTGACCCTGTGTGTAATGTGTGGGTGAGTGATGTTGACCATGTGTTTAACCACAGCCAACGCTAGATACCTAGGCCAGAGAACTGATGGGGAAACACCTGACCTAGATCAGAGCTGGGGACTGGAATCTATATATGTTTTCTCTTCTCATGCCTTGTAATCTATATGTTGCATGTATTCAAGTTATATATTTACTTGATGTTTTATTGTTTCTATTTCTAGTTTTTATGTGTGTTTTTGTGTTACATTTATTTCGCTATTTGTTTTTATTCCCAGATTTTCATTAGAAACGATTGAATGTCTCCGTATCTAGTCGTCCTTTTGTTTTTTTAAATTTGTCACTCCTGTTGTTCGTTTGCTTGAAAAGGCCTTGTTGGTTGAAACGTTGCTGTATATTGTCATTGTTTTTGTAATTTTTAAAACTAAAGTACTTTGTGATTATGTGTATATGTTTGATAGAACACTGCAAGCTTTTTTTTCAATTTTACTCAATTCTGTGAGTCTATGGTTATTTATTGGTGAAAATATTAATAATATTGATATTCCTTATTGTTAAACTTAACTTGTTGCATAATATAACTATGATTTAGCATTTTGTGCTGATTTTAAAATGAATTAATCTATATACACCAATACTGGAATGCGAGGTCACGTTGTGTAGTTGTGGTCTGATTTCCTATAATTCTTACCTGAGTCCGAAGGCCCATAAGTTTATAGTTGGCTCTGGCTTAACTTGTATGTGAGTGATATTTACCTTGTGTATGACTAATGTTTACTCTGTGTGTATGTCCAAAGTTATATGCCAGCACCGCAATGTTTATACTGAAGTTGTTTTGATATTCACTCCTTTCCTCTTCTTCTTGGTCAGAAAACTTTCTGTGTGTTCCTTGTTCCTTTCTTTCATTCATTTTAAATCATGGAGGGGGTCTCTGTGGCTAAGTGGTTATGCCCTTTGCCTTGCATGTTGAAGGTCGTGGTTCAAATCGGACCACGACTTTCTGTTCACGAGTGCAATTTTTCCAGAGACCCTAGGATTGTTGCCGGAGCTACGGAGTTCGTGCTCTGTGCAATACTCTCGGCAGGTGGCGTGCCATTTCTGTGGAGAGGACTGAGCCATATGGGTAAAACCCGGTGCAATGAAGTCAATCCTTCGGCTTTAAAACCCTTTTAAATCATCAAATAGCTTGTCCTGAACAGAAGTTTGCCACCCTAACAGTCCTATGAAATTTCTCTCCCCATAGGCCAGATGTCCTGCTTCTGCTGCCATCATGTTGAAATCATCAGTTACACCCTGAATCCATCTTTTTCTTTGTCATCCTTGTCTCCTTTCTACTAGGATACATCCTTCCGTGATAGTCTTATCCCCAACTCTTTGTATTTTTTTATATGTCCAAAATACTTCAATTTTCTTATTTGTAGCATCAGTCAGTTTTCGTTGATTTTGAGTTCTTTCTAAGTAAATCTATCTGTTCTCTTCTCTGTCCATGATATACGGAGGACTCTGTAACACTTATAGTCAAAAGCACACATATGTTATTGAAGTGCCTTGCAGTATCTTTCAAAATGAAGGTAGTGTGGTAACTATAGGATTGAAGATACTGTCAATGAATTCCGAGATGTGTTCAGTAGGGCAAGAGCAAGCAGAAACGATAGGTCTACCAGGATTGTTGAGTTTATGAATTTTGGGGAGCATATAAAATGCGGGTTTGCCCAAACAGCTGTCGATTACACAGAGTGATGATGCACAAGTGGGAAGGTCTTTCAGGGTAATTAAGTTCTTAATGACTTGACGAACCTTATTATTGTTAGATAGAGTGACATCAGTAGAACTAGTTTTATAAAAATGTGAGTGTTTAGCAGTTGGTTATGGCCTTCCTGAAGGTATAGGTCTTTGTGAGGAGGAGATTGAGCGAGTTGCTCAGAAGAGAGCGGTATGGAGAAGTTGCTTTCAGGCCCTATGTAACGTATAACAGTACAACAGGAATTGTTATTATTGTTTTGTTTTACAACTCAAAATCTTGTTTTCAATTAATATTTTAGTTGGGAGAGACGAACAGACAACCGGGGACGTGTCTATTATGTGGATCACAACACCCGCACTACAACATGGCAGCGACCTAATACTGAATCACTTAGCAACTATGCCAACTGGCAGGAATGGCGAGGTGGCCGCACACTTGAACAGTTTGGACAGCGGTTTCTGTTCCCACAGCAGCCAGCTCCTCCTCAGGAGATTGATCAGTTAGGGCCATTACCTGAGGGCTGGGGTACGTAATTCTTTCCCAAATTCTGTGTCATCTGAAAGCTTTTTATGTATATTCTTTCAGCTGTGTTAGTTAGCTGTTTATGTGGAGCAATACAGGAACACTTTTTGGTTATCATTAAATTCGGCAAATGTTGCAGAGAGAGGAATGCTGTAACGATGGATGCAGACGTCAAGGCGTTGCAGGGTGAGCAAAGAATAGTAACACTGCTACCTCCGAGCCGCTGTAGCGTAGTTGTTAGTGAACTCGCTTCGCAAGGCTGGTGGTCTGGGTTCAGCTCCGCAATGTGCGTGGAATTTTCCCGACCACGACGGCTCTCAGGTCGACCCAGCCTCAACTGGGTACCAGACATGCTCTGGGAAAGTAAAGGCGGTCGGCGTGATGCTGACCACATCACCCATCGTGTGCCGACGGTCAATGAAAATACAGGCCTAACACTGTATTGACCTATATACCACGAGGTATGAAAGGGTTCCTTTACTTTTTTTTACTGCTACCTCCAAGGCATGTTGTAAGAGGGGACTTGTGATAATGCACACTGCACGGTTCTGACTGCTGCTCACTTTGGCAAATTGCTTGTTGGACGTATTCCAGGTAGGGGCCTAGGGAAGTTACCCTAATAAATAAAAAGCATCACAGAAATCGGATGTGCTGTCCTACTTGTAGGCACATAACTGGCACAGTGTCCAATTGCTCTTAGGCTTAGATCACATACAAATCACAAAGAGTTGTTTAAAGAGGGGTCGATATGGAGCGTTTGTAGAAGAAGACACTGAAAAATTTGGCCACCTAGAACTTCACAATGGTTTGAAGAGAGCAGTAATGGAGGGCATATATTATATATATATATATTTCTCCTCAGGCCCGCAAGTAATTTCTCCATGCCGCTTTGTCCTGGGCAACTCGCTCAATCTCTTCCATGGAATTGAGTATGATATTATAAGCTCTACAGCATGTAGGACTGACGCATCCTATTTCGGTCTAATACATATATACATGTGTGCATGCACACACATTTTTGCATCAAAAGCATAGATTGTTGGGGAGTTTATGATGGATAAGGAGGATGTTCTTCGGTCACTTGACGATCTACTGTTGGATGAGGACACTAAAACTGATGTAGAATCAATCTTGCGATTTAAGAAGTTTTGAATTGCACATTTACAAGTAGAGCTGGATGCTTGAGGGTCAAAAAGAGGATTGTGTTTAGCCAGCAAGCCAGCGGAACTATCTGTATGCATACCCATTGACATCTGTTGGAAGAGACTGGGCAGCCATATGTCTGCTTGGAGTGTGGGACGTCAGTTCAGCAACCAATGACAATAACATACTGTTGGATATTTCGTTACAATAATCTAAAGAGCATTCGTATTGCTCAAATTGATTGATTGATAGATTGATAGGGCCATCATCATTGCACTTCGGTGGGTAACCATGTGTGCTCTGATTTCTTTCTTACACAATAAGATTTCAGCTGCAGTGCACAAACTCTGTAGCACTGGCGAGGCATCCAATGTTATTTTAAAGATGGTGAAAATATTTTTGTAGGAATTTTATATTGTAATTTTTCTAATGAATTTTGCCAGGGCATCGGCTTTCCAGCCTGCTCTTCTCAATTTTGAACTGCCAAGGGTTCTTTTACATGCTCAAATTGAACATGGGACATACGTTTTATCGTCCGTCTCTGATTGGACTCATCTCAAGTGCCATGCCTGCCGGCGTAGGTGATCATGTCTCTCCACAACTCTCTCTGCTTGGTGCATGTAATCAGTTCTTACTTCGATCTAGTGTCGAACCATGATGTCAGGCTATCCAGCATCTTCTCCCTGTGTCTTCCGCAATCTCTCCTTCCCTGAATTTTACCTGTTGTTACCAAATGTTCTAAACCTTCTCTTCGCATTATATGCCCGAAGAACCTTGATTGTCGGATTCTTATTCTTCTGATAAGGTTTCTTTGTGTGCAGGCCTGATACCTCCTCATTTGTTTTCATCACTGTCCATGGTAGGACTAGGAACTTGATCTCATATACACTAAGATCAGGGGCTTTGAAAAAATATCTAGATGGCTCCACAAGGAACAAACCTGGTACCTTTGACACAAGAGACGAGCACCTAACCTCTACACCACATAGATCCCTTCTTATGAAATGAGAAACTTCAATTTTTCTACCATTTCAGAGAAGAGAGTTGATGGCAGTAACAGAGTGTACTTTGTGAATCATAGTAACCGAACAACACAGTGGGAAGATCCACGGACACAAGGGTATGTCATATTTCAAGTGAAATCACAATTGAACTCTTTTTGTGCTTGTTTGTCTCGTTAAACAGATGTGTTTATTTTTTCTATGTCCAACATTTGTCTCTTATAAATAATTAAGTGTGTTTGTTATTGTGCTTGTAGCGTTGTTGTGCATGTGTCTGATTCTTCGAATTCTTCTTCGTCTAACGATCCACTTCAACCACTCTTTGTGATTCGAGCCTAAGAGCGATTGTATGTTGTGCCAGTTATGCGCCGATAAGTAGGCCAGCACATCCGATTTCTGCAATGCTTTTTTTAATTACTAGGGTAGCTTCCTAGGCCCCCACCTCAGTCATCTCTTACGACATGACTTGTAGGTCACAGTGTTACTATTCTTTGCTTACCTTGCCAGCCCCCGGCAACACACAGGCGATGTGAGTGTCGGATGAAATTAATGAAAATCATGGCATATCCTTTACAGGACTTTGTCATCAATCACAACAAGCGAGCTGTTGATTTTCAAGGCACCACTTATACGTTCAGTACTATTCTATTGTTTTCTGAACAGTGAGGTCCTTTTTTACCTTTCGTAAAAATCCATGCAGAATAAATTTGCTTCCAAATTGTTGGCCATGGAGTTTCAACCAGGTACCCTTGAATGTGACAGAGCTCACTACCGCTTATGCTACAGAATTCCACTATTGTCTGATACAGTGATAATACTTTCGATAAAAGACAATTATGCATGTCCATTGTGATCATCAAATTAGAAAAGATACAAATCGGATTACCACCAGACAGTGCACTTCAAAGAGCAATGTTGCTACAATACAATGGATACAAAGCAAAAGACCGGCCATGCAAAAGATGGACCTCAGAGATAACAGAGATGACGAAAGACACTATGAAACGCACACAAAAGCCCGTTCTAGAAATCTCTTCTTATCCTGTGAGGCAAAACAGGATTGGGGAAAAAAAAAAGAAAAACAAATTTGTTGTTGTAAGAATTGTAGATTAATAAATAAATGGCAGGATTGAAGGAACACATTGACAGGCGGGTAGACGAATTGTAGAGATAATTGAGGAAAAAAAAGGAACGAAAGAATTGTACAGGTAAAGTGAAAAATACTGAAAAATAGAAGAATGATAGAGAAAATTGTTAGATTGGGTTGATAAGACAAATGTATGATGTTAAATATAATGATTTGAGAGTGAAATTGACAATTGAATAAAGATAATGATTACAAAGACAATTTGGTGTGGACGTTGAAAGGAAATTTTGGAAGATCAAATTGTTGGATTTCTTGATTGATTTGTTGTAATTGATTACAATCTAGAGTTAATGATGTGAATATTTATGATTGTTTTCTGCACAGGATTATGCAAGAGGATCCACTCCCAGAGGGATGGGAAATGAGATACACTGCTGAGAGTGTACGATACTTTGTAGATCATAATACCAGAACTACAACATTCCAAGACCCGCGGGCTGGTGCGCAGAAAGGGTAAGATAACCTTTTTTATCTTGCGTTTTTTTTAAAATTCTGTTTTCTAGGCATTTGTCATGGAAATATTAAACATATTATATATGGTCAACTCGCAACAGTGACTAGGCCGCATGGCCATCCATTACTACTCTTTATTGACACCTGCAAGAATTTCTAACTTCATACGGCATAGACAAAGATAATTGGGAGCGGCTGACCAAAGACAGGCAAGCATGGTGAGCAGCAGTGAGGGGGGCTCGAAAAGAAGACAATGACCATCACATATGGAGGCAAAAGAGAGTGCAGAGGACTGAGAAACCATCCTATGTATCAGCTCTAGTCTCACCTGCAGAAACTGTGGCAAGGATTGCCACTCCAGAATATGTCATTATAGCCACAAGAGATGTGATTCACCGCAGAACAAATTACTTGATGCAAAACCTATTCTGTCCTGAGACAAAGATGCCAATGATGATGATGTCATGAAAAGGAAGAGGAATACTCTGTAGGGCCCTTATTTTTCATTGATGGCCCTCACACTATAGGGGGTGTTCAACATCACGTCTGCCTCTTTTACTTCTCAGTGCTTTTCCTAGTACCCATTTGAGGCTGGGTCAACCTGAGAGCCGTTACGGTCCGAAAAATATTCCACGCCCACTTTAGAATTGAACACACCCAAGATGCAAGTTCACTAACAACTAACTACAGTGGCTCTTCATTTGTCATGTTAGATTACCACATTTGCAGTTTTGGCGGACAGCTAGTCATCGTTCTATTGGTTAATGACTGCTGTACTGACGTATCATGTCGGCAGACCCTTAGTTGCTCTGTTTCTCCCAGCAGATGAATAAAGGTATACATACTGATGATTTAGGGAAATCATAGAAATGTGCCACTGGGTAGCAGGTTTGTAGTTTCTGTTAACGCAACTATAAAGTCTGTTGATGCAATATGATGTAGCAAGGAGCAAATAAACAGCTGGTACCTTGAGTTGAATTGAGTAAAATTGCAAATATTACAGTGTTCTATCAAACATACTACGTGACGCAAAACCTATTGTCTCCTGAGACAAAGAGGCCAATGAATGAATCAATAATCAAACATATACAAAAACCAGCCACCATCTAACAGGAATTTCCGATTTCTCCACTACTCTATTCGGCCCTAATGTTACCGGTGACTGCGGCCAGATGTCCCTCCTCTGCAACCGTCATGCTCAAAATGTCATGAATCCATCTTCTCCGTGGTCTTCCACTTTTTTTGCCGTGATGCCTCCTTTCATGACCATGATGATCTTCTCCAACCAACTTCCCCATAATTAATATCACTACTTCCAAGATTGTATTCATGATTATAAGTGATGAAATCTGACAAATGTCTGGTCAACCACTAATAGCAACTGTTATAAGAAGGAGAAGATGGAGATATGTTGGGCATACCTTGAGAAGAAATGTCTGGTCAACCACTAGTAACAACTGTTATAAGAAGGAGAAGATGGAGATATGTTGGACACACCTTGAGAAGAAATGTCTGATCAACCACTAATAGCAACTGTTATAAGAAGGAGAAGATGGAGATACTTGGGAACACCTTGAGGAGAAATGTCCATCAACCACTAGTAATAACTGTTTACAGAAGAGAAGATGGAGATATGTTGGACACACCTTGAGAAAGAAATTATCATAAAATATCAAAGCAGGCATTGAAGTGGATACAAAGGGTTAAAGAAAGAGAGGACGACCTAAGGAGACCCTGAAACGAACTTTGCTGAGAGAGACATGAAATATCAATCTCAGTTTCATGGAGGAGATTGAGCGAGTTGCCCAGGATAGAGCAGTATAGAGAAATTGCTTGCCCTATGTAACGATAAGTATGCAGAGAAATTATTATTATTTATTCATGATTTAACATTTTAACCAGTACCATAAATTCTGAAGACAACAATCCTAATTTTGAAATGTGATCTATTTCTGTGTGCACAGTCCTAAAGGTGCGTATGGTGTACCCATACAGTACGAGAGGAGCTTCCGATGGAAACTGGGTCAGTTTAGGTACCTGTGTCACTCGAATGCACTTCCTGGTCATGTGAAAATAACAGTATCCAGAGACATTTTGTTTGAGGATTCATTCGCACAGGTATGTTGTTGTGGTTTTATACTTGTTGATTGTGTTTCTTTGTTTTAATGTAGAACATGTACTGGACAACTCCTTCTTTGAGTTCGTTCTTTACGACCAATTTTAATCACTCTTTGTGATATGTTTGATCTTTGCTAAGAACGTGTATATGTTGCACATTGGTTTGGTAGGTCACTAAACGCATAGACTTCTACACATTTAGGACACATGCATTCGATTTCAGCCAAACCTCCTTAGTCGCCTCTTACTCTACATGCATGGCAGCTAACAGTGGTTTTATTCTTTACACCATGTTCCAGGTGTGTACAGCAGGATTCCAGGTTGATACCTGCATTACTTGCCATAGCTGTCTAGAAAGAAAAAATATATATTGGCATGAAAAATTCAGATCCTATGACATAACACAAGCAAGACAACAAAATGAAAACTTTTGCGGACACACATTTTTATTGTGGAAATACTTGAATATAAGTCATGGATCATAACACAAACATTAAAGAAGAAAATCACATCCTTTGAAACAAAGTTCTACAGAACAATTCTTAAAATGTCCTGTACAGAGAAGGGAGGAGATATAGACATTCTATTAGACCTCAGCTTCAAGGAACGCTGCCTCCTAAACAAGATCATGTCATGAAAATGGAAATATTTTGGTCACATTTCAAGTCACAGTGGCTTAGGGAGACCAATAATGAAATTAATTATTTCTGAATGATATGTCAGGGGCAACCAAGACGACATGGGCAACATAAAAATATCTTGGCTGGAGAATTAACTATAAAGAGTTTTTCATGCTGGCTTTGATGAGAACGATGTTCTGCAACAAACAAGCTACCTGATGGTAGGGTTCAGCTTTGTTAATTTCTTTCTTTTATTGCAGATTATGCGGCTACAGCCATTTGACTTGAGAAGAAGACTGTATGTGATTTTCAAAGGAGAAGAGGGACTGGACTATGGTGGTTTGGCAAGGTAAAGATTTCCAGAATATTTACTCTTTCAATCATTGATTTAACATTGTGATTACTGAAAAATGACAATCATTATCATTCATTGAATATAATCAGAGCAAATGTAACTTATAATGCTGACACATCTGGCTTGCTAAAAGGGACTGAGTACCTATAGGTATCCCACAAGGGCATAATGGACTAGTTTTGCTATAATGTCTTAGTAGTCACGAATATCTTGCTGCTACTACTGTTTTGTTCTAGCCAACTATCACATGTTCTATATTCACTATCACATGTTCTATTCACTATCACATGTTCTATCTATTTTCACCTTTGTTCTTCACTAGGAATATTGTATTGTATCCATCTCTTGGGCGTCTGTGGCTTAGCTGTAGTGAGCTCAGACACAACCCAAGAATTCCTAGTTCAAACTACTGCGGGCAGTTTGGAAGCAAATTTGTTCTGTGGATTTTTATGAACGGTAAAAATAAGCCTCACCATTCAGAAAGCAACGGCAGACTCAATCAATCAAGTGCCATGCCTGCCAGCGTAGGTGATCATGTCTCTCCACAACTCTCTCCTTGGTGCAGTTCTGACGCCGATCTTTTGTCAAACCACAATGTCAGACCATCCGACATCTTCTCCCTCTGTCTTCCACGATCTCTCCTTTCCTTAATTTTACCTGTTGTCACCAAATGTTCTAAACCTTTTCTTGGCATTATATGCCTGAAGAACCTTTATTGTCTGATTCTTATTCTTTTGATAAGGTTTCTCTGCCTGCAAATTACTGAACGTATAAGTGGTGCCTAGAAAATCAACTACTCGTTTGCTGTGGTTGGTGACAATGTCCTGTAAAGGATATGCCACGATTTTCATTTTCATTCATCTCGTACTGTTATATGTATCGTATCATTATAGAATTCTTAAAATTGGAAAACAGAATAAATGAATCTAGACTTGACAATTTATACATTAAATGCATGAGATGCCTCAGAGAGTTGATGTGCATATTTATCTGTGCAGGGAATGGTTTTTCCATGTGTCTCACGATGTCCTCAACCCCATGTATTGCCTGTTTGAGTATGCTAGCAACAGCAACTATAGTCTACAGATCAACCCAGCTTCTAGTATCAACCCAGACCATCTACAGTACTTTAAGTTTATTGGCAGATTTATTGCTATGGTGAGTTCAATATTCACCATCATCATCCTTTTCATTGGAAGATTCACCTGTGTGTTGCTGGGGCTTGCAAGGGGAGTAAAGATTAGTAACATTGCAACCTACAAGACACATCGTAAGAGGCAACTGAGGTAGGTGCCTAGGGATGCTACTCTAGTAAATAAAAAGCATCGCAGAAATCAGAAGTGCTGGCCTACTTGTAGGCTCATAACTGGCACAACGTACAATCGCTCTTAGGCTCAGATCACATACAAATCACACTGTGTGGTTAACAAGTGGTGGATATGGAGCATTCAAAGAAAAAGAAGAAGAATTGGAAGATTTATTGCTATGTTGAGTTAACCATTTATCATCATCATCATCATTGTTGGAAGATTCTTTCATCGCTATAAAGTGATTTCACAATTCATCATTTTCATTGCTATGTTGAGTTAACCATTTATCATCATCATCATCATTGTTGGAAGATTCTTTCATTGCTATAAAGTGATTTCACAATTCATCATTTTCATTGCTACGTTGAGTTGATCATTTATCATCAACATTGTTGGAAGAATTTTTGCATTGTTGAGTTGACCATTGATCATGTTCATTGCTATATTGAGTTGACCATTGTCTTTTCATTGCTATATTGAGTTGACCATTGGTCTTCATTGCTATATTGAGCTGACCATTGGTCTTCTTCATTGCTATATTGAGCTGACCATTGGTCTTCTTCATTGCTATATTGAGCTGACCATTGGTCTTCTTCATTGCTATATTGAGCTGACCATTGGTCTTCTTCATTGCTATATTGAGTTGACCATTGGTCTTCTTCATTGCTATATTGAGTTGACCATTGGTCTTCTTCATTGCTATATTGAGTTAACCATTGGTCTTCTTCATTGTTATATTGAGCTGACCATTGGTCTTCTTCATTGCTATATTGAGTTGACCATTGGTCTTCTTCATTGCTATATTGAGTTGACCATTGGTCTTCTTCATTGCTATATTGAGTTAACCATTGGTCTTCTTCATTGTTATATTGAGTTGACCATTCATTCTGCTCATTACTATTTTGAATACCTAAGTACCTCTGTTGAAACGTCCCATCTTCTTATAAGTAAGGATGTCAACAGGAATCCCCTAGTACCAGATTCAATAATCTCCTGTATGTGAATACTCATAACTTATATTTACTGGTATATATAGACTCATTGTTTGAAGTAACATCATATCTTCATGCATATAATTTTTCTACTCTTATCTTTTCATGCCATATCTTGTTTGCTTGCAGGCTCTGTATCATGCCATATCTTATGCTCGTTTGCTTGCAGGCTCTGTATCATGGCAAGTTTATTGATAGCAGTTTTACCCTACCTTTCTTCATATTCTCACCATATCTTGTTTTGCTTGCAGGCTCTGTATCATGCCATATCTTGTTTTGCTTGCAGGCTCTGTATCATGGCAAGTTTATTGATAGCGGTTTCACCCTACCTTTCTACAAGAGGATGTTAAGCAAGAAACTGACTATCAAAGACCTGAGACAATTGACGAGAATTCTACCAATCCTTGCTATGGGTCAAGTGAGTTATGCATTGTTTGTAAATTATTATGGAATCTTTAGGGTCGTGTGCGGTTCTGATTGATTGATAGGACCATCTTCATTGCACTTTGGTGAGTAACCATGTGTGCTTCGATCTCTTTCTTACATAGGAAAATTTCATTGCAGTGCAGCAACTCCATAACACCGGCGAAGGTCCCTGATGTAATTTTGGAGATGGTGAAGATATTTTTGTAGGAATTTTATTGTTAATATTTTTCTAATGAATTTTGCCTGGGCAGTGGCTTTCCAGCCTGCTATTCTTGATTTTGAACTGTCAATGGTTCTTTTACTTGCTCAAATTGAACACAGAACCTACATTTTATTGCCGTCTCCGATAGGACTAGGAACTCATTCTCACCTACACTGAGATCATGGATTTCTGGAAAAATATCCTGATGGCCTCATGAGGACGTGAACCTGGTACCTTTGGCACGAGAGACGAGCACCTAACCTCTACGCCATGCATTTCTCGGAACAAAAATCCAGTGTTTAACAACAGCTTACGTTTTTCCCTTGGCAACATATGGTTGTGAGATATGGAACATTGACAAAGCGGCAGAGATGATCATTAATGTCTTTGAATGCTAATGTTTTTCCCTTGGCAACATAATAGTTGTGATATATGGAACATTGATAAAGCGGCAGAAATGATCATTAATGTCTTTGAATGCTAATGCTACAGAAGAGTACCTAAAGTAAAGAGAGTTGGCTATTAAAGAACATAAAAACAAGGAAAAATATTAAATATTTCAGACACATCAAACGACATGAGTGCCTAGAGAAGATCATTTTGAAGGGAATGGTGCCTGGAAGAAGAATGAGAGGAAGACCTAGAAGACGATGGGTGCAAGATGTCATTAACTATCTGAGAATGACTGCTGCTGATGCTGGTCAACTTGCACAGAATAAATAGTTTTCCAGGACTGCTGTCATGGGAGCCAAGTTCCGGAAGGGACAAGCTGCTTGAGGATGATGATAATAACTAATCAAATAAATGACTATTGTGTAGGTTTTATGAAACTCTCTCAGGGGGAGGTGGGCACAAATAGCAAACATAAATGCTAATGATTTTCTCCATATTTGACTTCTAACAGAGAGAATGATATTGATGACTGTGGGCTGGAACTCTTCTTCTGTGCAGACTTTGATATGCTGGGCAAGGTTGAGCAACATGACTTGAAGCCTGGTGGAAGTGACATCAAAGTGACGGAAGAGAATAAAGAGGAGTACTTAAAGTGAGAATTATGTATATATGGCCTTTTTTGTCTTTACAGGCGGTCACTTGGCAAGTGTTTTACTATGACAACTTCTGAGTTTTCGCTTTTCTCTCTTGTCGTTCAGCTCATACATAAGTCTCTTCTCAAAAGACTCTGGCCCTTTCGTAATTTGGCTTTCCACACAACTCTGTCATCAGCTAGTTTTTCCCATGTGCTGGGACCTATAGAAAAGTTTTTCATTGTGGCTTTGCAGACATCTTTATATCTGAGCAGTAGTCTGCCCTGGTGTCTTTTCCCCTCTGAAAGTTCACAGAACAACATTTGTTTTGGTATGCGAAAAGTTTCCATTCTTCTCATATGTCCCAACCATCTTAGTCGCCTACTGCTGAGCATGCCCATGATGGAAGGCAGATTTGCACGTTGCAGTACTTCAGAGTTGGTTATCTTGTCGTACCACCTGATGTTCATAATCTTGGAGACATCAAGGTGAAAAATGTTACTCTCTCTCATGTCTTGGTAGGCTGTCCATGTTTCTGAGCCATATAGTAAAGAACTAATTACACAGGCTTGATATATTTGAATCTTCGTCTGCAGTGTCAGTTTTGTGTTGTCCCCAGCTCGCTTGGATAATTTGCCGAATGTAGTAGCCACACTCCTATACGTGTTGATTTCATCAAGAGAAAGGCTGGCAGTGACCATGGACCCAAGATAGCAGAATTTTTGGAACTGGTGTTAGATGGTTGCCATTTAAAGTGATATTTGTTGTGTTACCTAACTGACATAAAACAAAGTGAGAATTAATATCTAGATTTAACACTGATAAATAATAATAATTCCTCTCGCACCGTTATTCGTTACATAGGGCCTGCAAGCAATCTCTCCATACAGCTTTTTTCTAGGCAACTAGTTCAGCTAGCAATGCCGTGATTGAGAATGGGTCTTCTATGGACAAAAGTGACATCATCAACTCTCTAAGAGAAAACATACACTCTGAAGATGTCAAAGAAGAAGATAAAGGGTATTCTCTATCTCGGTTGCACAAGTTATGTATACGATAGTTGCAGCAAGACGGGAAAACCATGAGAGAATCCCCAGTAGATACACCAATCAACACAGAACGGGAGTTGTTAGTCACACACAGGTGTAACACACTGAAATACATGCTTGAGAGGAAATCCGAGCAATTATGGACATGTGCGATGAAGATGATCCTCAAATGAACAAGTTTCAAAATATTATTATGTCATTTGTGAAGATGGTGCTTATATACATTCTGCCACATTTATTTCTTAATGTTTCCTTTCTAATTAGATTAGGAGCTTCCAGAAAACAAATTCAAATACAGTATTTGAACCACAAACCCTTATTTCTCATGGCACCCATTGCCTAGCCCTACATACAAGTGTTATAAAAAACACGGCTTAGTAAAGCTCTTTTCTTGGAGAGCTCACTGGTTGTGTTCTTACAAAACGCTTGTCTGTAGAGCTAGGCAATGAAGGCTGTAAGAGATAAGGGTTTGTGTTCAAATCTGTTTTGGGTAATTTGTTTGTTTTCTGGAAGTCTATAATATTTGCTCACTGTCTATTTATTGATCATATCCATTAGCTACGGCGCTTCCCTGGGGTTCTTAAAACTTGTTATTCTCTTCTTTAGGGATCTCTGTGGTTAAGTTCTTGCCTTGCGAGTCGAAGGTCGTGGGTTCGAATCAGGATCGCGCCGTTCTGTTCATGAGTGCATTTTTCCCAGAGACCCTGGGATTTTGTCGGAGCTACGGAGTTTGTGCTTTGTGCAATACTCTTGTCAGGTCTACCATTTCTGAGGAGAGGGTCCGAGCCATATGGGGAAAACCGGTGCAATGAAGTCAATCCTTCAGCTTTAAAACTCTTTAAAATTCACTTCTTGCTACTTATACTATCTCTTCCTCAAACTTTCCTTTCTTGGTGGTTTACAATTGATAATTAGATTTGAGATTTATTTCTTTTCAGTCTAATGACAAACTGGCGTTTTACCCGAGGTGTAGAAGACCAAACTAAGGCATTTCTGGAAGGGTTTAATGAAGTTGTCCCGTTGCAATGGCTCCAGTATTTTGATGAGAGAGAACTAGAGGTTTGTGAAGTGATTTACTGCTAAATTTGCATTTTATATTTCATTTAGTAATGTTAACCCTTTCACCCTTCATTTTTTTAACCTCTGGACCCAATTATTTTGCAGTGCAAATTAAACAATCAATGTCATGTAGTTTAGATCACTATATCTCTAGTATGGTTTGTCTGAGGTATAACATATTATATATCAAATTGTTCATAATTGGATGATGAATAGTTTATTATAACTATATTTTACATTAGACAATATATGTGAGAGAGAGGCGAATTATTGTTGCATGACTAATTTTTTTTTTTTTAAAACTGAAAAATCTTTGTACTCAATGGTTTGTATTGCAGCTTATTGTTTACAGATGTCTTCAGTAGGAGCAATTAAATAAAGATAATCCATATAGGAACAAATTCTATAAGTTTAAACCCATTAGGTCAAGTAGATTTTAAAATATGCACATTTTAGTAAAGCCATGTCAAATAAGAAAATTCTAACAAAAATTAGTACATTTTAAAATGCCAGTATATCTCTAGTATAGTTGTTCTGTGGTATAACATACAATATATCAAAATGTTCATAATTGGATGTTGAATATTTCAATACAACTATATTTTACACCGCAATATATGTGAGAGAAAGAACAATTATTGTTACATAACTAATTTATATTTAAAAAAAACAGTATGACAAATATTTGTACTCACTGGTTTGTATTGCAAGTTAACGTCCACCGATATTTTCAGCAACATAATTCACATGAAGATAATCCATATACGAACACATTGTATAAGTTTCAACCCATTAGGTATAGTAGATTTAAAAATATATACATTTTAGTACAGCCATGTCAAATAAGAAAATTCAGAAAGAAAACAAGTGTTATGAACTGTTATGTTATGAAAATAAGACTATACAACTAATTTATTTACATGCATTATACCACTCATCTCAATATTTTATAAAAGAGCATTTTGTGAATGGTATAATTCAAAACAATATTTCGCACAGAGAAACAGGGCATGTGAACAGCCGGAACAGATGAAAGTTGTACGTTTTCTCTTTTCTTTTGTACTGCAAAACACACAGATTCGATCGACTCCTGCAAAGCATATCATGTGTTTTGTGCCTTGTAAACGTTCAATTGAATTCGAGTTTCTGGGTCTGCCCTGGGTCTGTGGTCCTTGATCTCGCTCTTCGGCTGGCATAAGTTTTGCCGCTTCATTCACAAGTTCATCTTTCAAAATTATTTTGAACTGTTTGAATGTAATTTTCTTTGTGTCATTTATTCTTGAAAGTGAGTATAGAATAAACGCATTATTTTGACAAATTTCAAACAACCAGTGGAAAAGCTTTTTCCACCACTTGTACGATCTTCTATTGATGTTTGAATAATAATTCACCATCTGATCCACTCGATCGCAACCACCCATCTCGTAGTTGTAGTTGTTGACAACCAGCGGCTTGATTTTATTTTCTCGGATGTTGATAAACATCAATGATAGCTTTAGTAGAGACTAAAACGCAGGGTTTCTTAGCTTTCTTGTCCTTGAAGGCTGTTACTAAAATTTTGCTATTTGTGTCCAAAAAATTCCTTATTTCGTTGTGGCCCATCCGAAGAGTTTTCAGTTGTAGTGGAAAATTTTTACGGTTTAAATTCAATGTGTCTGTGTAGTAAGTGTCCCTTCGCAGCAAATGTTGCACTAAAACTTCCGTAGTGTAGTACCGGTCGGCAAAAATATGATGGCCAGTTCCAATGTGCCTAAGAAGAGTGTCAAAAACACGAGCAGCCATTCCACCATCTACATCTGCGACTGGATCATATGAGGTGTTTGCTCCAAAATATGTCAGTAGATTTAGAACGAGCGTGAAGTCGAATCCACTAAACCAAATGACTTTATATGATACTTCTTTGGCTTAGAGGCATTATATTGCTTATATTTCCAGCGGCCTTTGAAACCAACTACCATTTCATCGACTGAAAGATTTTCAAATGGGTAGAAGGCTCGGTTAAAATTTTCAATCAGCATATTCATATAAGGTTCTATTTTCTCTTTATTTTCACTGTCAGGATCAGAGCAGTGAAGCATTGTATGAAAAATGAGTTCAAACCGCCTTAGAGTGAACAATGTATGGTAGAAATTGTTGAACATCATTTCAGTTCGGGACCAATAGTCGCGTATACTTGGGCGACGATCAATTCCTATACAAATCAATACAGAAAAAAATTTATACAATTCATATTTTGTTATGGGTACCCATGTAGAAACGAATGATCTTTTTCTATGTGGTAAACTTTTAGAAATCTTGACTTTAGCGTAACTGTTGACACTATCAACTAAATAATCCATAATAGTACCTGTCAACAAAGTGTGAAGACAATCCAAAGGACTACAATTTTGATCAAGTGAACTATCAATGACACCTGAAATTTTGTCTCTTGAAGGAGGAATAAATAAAAATTTGCTACTAGTTCTACCATACTCTACTTCATTCCAATTGTTGACATCTTATCTAACCTTCTTGCTAGGATTAGCATCTCGTATAGACAAACCTCGTCTTCATGGATTCAGAAAGTTGAGAAAGACCGACTACTTCAACATTAGAATGACAACTTGCATTACTAGCACTACTACCTTTGCTGCATTCGCTAAAATTAGAAACGTCACTATCACTACTAACATCGTCTTCATTGCTATTACAAGCCATAATTTCATCCAACAATTCTAGAGCTTGAGCTGCACACACACGTACTGGTCTTGATGATGAAGGTTGATTCATGGCTGCTGACATTTTGTAAAAATGGAAAAAATGACTCGACTTTAACTACAAAGATAAACGTGTTACGCTACTAATCTTATTTAAAAGGAGGTAGAAATATAGCTTTATATAACTACTTCCCATATTGTGAACATTTGTAAACTTCAGAACTGTTATTGGGAAGAAAATGCCGTGTTTTTCAAGAGACATCATGAAAATAACCTGAACCGTATATCGGCTCTGCAGTCCCGATGGGTTAATATCATTAATGCCAGAGAGATAGAGACTAGAGTGCAAAAAGCAAATGCTGTAACCTACCAGCTAGCCCCATTGTTAAGGCACCCAAAATTTCACTGACAGCTAAGCAACAGATGATCAACAGCATTTTCATACCTACTGTGTGTTACCAGAGCCAAACATGGACAATGAGCAAAGCGCAGTCACAAAAATAACTACATGTGAAATGTGATGCCTACGAAAAGTTACCAACAGCACCAGAAAAGACACATTCACTAGCATGAGAAAGAAATTTGCAGCAGAACCTTAATTGAGTTACATTGAGAAACAAAGAATGAAGTGGTTTGGCCATTTAATAAGAATGCATCCAAACTCCACAGTATATAGTCTTCTACAACAGAACATCAGGAAAGAAGGCAAGGGGAAGACCAAGAAAAAGATGGTTAGATGGCATAGTAGAATCCTGTCATAGAGCAAAAAGAACAACCACCCAAGCCGCGTGAATAGCGCAAGACAAAAACAGAAAATCATGACACTGGGCAACAACCGTAACGTGGACGACAAAAGAAGAAGAAGAATGTAATTAATTAGTCATTCCACTTCTGCAATGGAAGCCTGTCTATGGCGAAGTAGTTGAAGACATTTGCCTGTCATTCTGAAGATTGTGAGTTTAAATCCGGAGTGTGCCACACGTGAATGAAACTCGCTAGGGAAACAGGAATAGGGATTCTCCAAACAGACCTGGAGATGGAATCTTCTTAAGGAACTGAAGGATGCCGTATTATCCTGGAAAGTTGTAAAGAAAATTACCAGAGACAGTGAAAAAGTGAAGGACAAGGGTTGAGGCCCTATGAAAGTATGAAGATGAATAAGCAAGCACTTCTTTCTACATGTGGATTCTAGTCTAGTACATGTGTGGTTAGGGTTAGAAACACAGTATCAAAATACTTAGGAAAATAAATTATATTGATGCTCCAAACAAAATGTTGTATCAAACATCATCATCATCAGGTGCCGTGTCGGCTGGCGTAGGCGATCATGGATCTCCACAAATCTCTGTCGTGGGTGTTTGCTATCAACTCAGATGTTGACGCTCTACCGTGCCATGAAGTCAGGCTATCCAAAATTTTCTTTCTCTGTCTCGTCTACCCTCGATTTTACCTGTTCTCACAATGTGTTCTAAACCTCCCTCCTCATCACATGCTCCAAAAATGATGACTGCCTCTTTCTTATATTGATGATAAACTTTCTCTGTGTCTTGACTCATTCAACACCTCAACATAGAGAATGCTTATTTTCAACATAAGTAAGAGACAATCATTATTATTCAGCAATCATTATTATTCAGCAATCATTATTATTTAATTATAACACAGCGATCCCACTTAGGTAGTGAATCAATTGTCATATGACTCAGTTTCAGTTTGGAATATCTTCATTGCACTCCGGACATGTCCATAGGTGCTCCGATCTTCTTTGCAATATCTCCAACAGCATCCAGCCTCTGACAGTATCAGTTTGATGGGCCTACTATTATACCTGTTGTGCTGTTCTTTTCTGGGTACTCGAATCTTCAATCCCAGCTTTTACAAACTAACAGTTGATGTAAATTGGTTTAAATGAAAATCATCTATCCGGCCACACTCTATGAGAGTGTTCAGAATGTCAGCTCTCCCATTGACTGATACCCCTTTTATGCCACCAACAGAAACAACTCCTCACCAGGGATTGAACCTGGGTCTCCTGAATGGGAGCCCACACTCTAATTCATTTGGCCAGATGCTCCACTAATGTAACTACCTAAAATGATACAATCTCTTAAGTAAGAATAGTATGCACAAAATTACCCGTGTGTTGTCGAGGTACACAATGGGAGCAAAAAATAATAACACTGCGATCTACAAGGCATGTCTGAGGCGACTGAGGTAGGGGCCTAGGGAAGCTATCCTAGTAAATAAAGAGTTGCAGAAATCGGATGTGCTGGCCTACTTGTAGGCGCATAACTGGCACAAGCACAATCCCTCTTAGGCTCTGATCACATACAAATCACAAAGAGGGGTTAACAAGTAGTGGATATGGAGCATTCAAAGAAGAAGTATGCACAAAGTCCAAGAGTGGATTTATATATGAATTGAATTGTTGCTCTCACACTATATTGTTTTTCTTGTTCTGTGTGTTTAGCTAATGTTGTGTGGTATGCAAGAAATTGATGTTGAGGACTGGGAGAGAAACACCATCTACAGACACTACCAACGAAACAGTAAACAAGTGGTCTGGTTCTGGAAGGTAAGCTTATGTTCTATCAGTTTCTTTTGTTTATATTCATACTGTTGGGGGGAGTAACTGGAGGGATTCTTCTATAAATGTAGTGATTTTTCTACAAATGTAGTGATTTCTCTACAAATGTAGTGATTTCTCTATCTAAGTATATGTGCTATATTGATCCAATACTTCTGTATGGCAGCGAATCATGGACAATGAATAAACAATCAATACGATCACTGGAAGCCACAGAGATGGGGTTTTACAGAAGAATGCTGAAAATTCCATGGACAGCGAAGAAAACAAATGAGAAGGTTTTAAATCAGGCCTGCACACAAAGAAACCTTCTCAAAAGAATAAGAATCCGACAGTCAAGGTTCTTCAGGCATATAATGCGAAGAGAAGGTTTAGAGCATTTGGTAACAACAGGTAAAATTCAGGGAAGGAGAGATCGTGAAAGACAGAGGGAGAAGATGCTGGATGACCTGACATCATGGTTTGACACAAGATCGACGTCGGAACTGATTACATGCACCTAACAGAGATAGTTGTGGAAAGACATGATCAGCCACGCCGGCAGGCATGGCACTTGATTGATTGATATGCCTTAATCGTACATTTCTTCCCATATAATTCATGTATGAAAATTTGCAATTTTGTTGTAAGTTTTTTCTCACGTATAAAATCTGGTAAAGGTTGAAGCTGCCCTCCATTGCCTCTCTGGGCTCCGTCTACTGGGGCTGGTGTTGTATCTGACTCTCAGTCGATGCTACAGAAGTACCAAAATGACAAGTTGCATATGAGTTGGTGTCATCTATTGAAGTTTCTAGAGGTGTATATGGATCTACTCTTGAGCATGCTACTGGCATGTTTGCGACAATTTGAGAGCAGACAATTTGAGAGCATGTTTGTGACAATTTGAGAGAGGTCTCTTCAAGACTGCCTGTTAGATGAAGACACTAAATTTGATGTTGAATCGATCTAGTGATTTAACTTAGTTCACCAGGGCAAAAGCCATATTTTTACAAACTATTTGTTTTCAAAATAATAAAATACCCCCTTTAATATGGCTCCTAGTAAAAAGACGTCCAACACAAAGCCATGTAGTGTGCCGTTTGATCCACAATGAGTTAATGAGTTACCTGTTGAACAAGTAGAAATGTATGTCTGAGGGGCAGAGTAAGGAGTGTGTTTAATCAACGAGCCACTGGAACCATCAGCATGCATACCCGTTGACATCTTTTGAGGGATACTGACCACCTATGGGTCTACCCAGAGTGCGATGATGCCAGTACAGTAACCAATAGCCAAAATCAGTTGTGTTTCTTCTCAGAGCTGGCTTCATTTTGTAGTTAATACTTATTGTGTTGTGATTTCACTATTACAGATGGTGCTGGCTTCATTTTGTAGTTAATACTTATTGTGTTGTGATTTCACTATTACAGATGGTGAAAGAGATTGACAATGAGAAACGGACTCGACTTTTACAGTTTGTTACTGGTACATGCCGTCTACCAGTTGGAGGATTTGCTGAACTCATGGGTTTGTTCTTATTTTGTTCATTTTATGCATGAATTGTTTTATATTTAAGAATTGTGTTTTATTTTCTTCTACTGTTTATCTGCCATTTTGTTTTTTATTTGCCCAGTTTGTATTTTTTGGTGTGTTTATTCTGATTGATGAGTGGCGTCTGTGGCTTAGGGGATAGGGACTCCTATCTGAGTTCGAATCACGCTATGGACAGTTTGGTTGCAAATTGTTACACATGGATTTTTACAATAGGACGATGGCACCACCGCTCAGTACTGAACGTAATAATGCCTAGAAAAATCACAAGCAGTGTTTAAAAAGCTGGGGTTGATTTGCAAAGTCCTGTAAAGGATATGCCATTAACTTTTCTAATTCTGATTAGAGTGTGGGCACCAAAAGTCTCTACAAACTTTGTAGACACAATTTTTTTCCTTTTCCAGTCTTGTAAAACTTGCTTCTTAATTCCAGTGTTCCGGTTCAATTCCACAGTGGCCGTGGAATTTCTCCAGACCGTAGCAGCTCTCAGGTTGACCCAGCCTCAATTGGGTAACAGAACAAGCACTGAGAAGTAAAGGCGGCCGGCGTGATGTTAACCACATCACCCACCATGTCCCAATGGTCAACGAAAAATATGGTTCAACACTGTATTACCCAATATACCTCAAGATATGAAAATAGATTCCTTTACTTTACAGCCGTGTAGAAGGTGTAGACACAATTTTATTCCAAAAATATTTCATGCTCCAGTCCAGCAATGAAAACCTATCAAAATGTGAAAACCTTTCAGAATGTATCAGATTATCATATGGGGATTGTGAGAGAGAGAGAGATTATGATATAATAATAATAATAGCCATCCATTGAAAGCATGATGACAGCAGCCTCAGATGTGTGCTGCTGCATCTCTCTGGTGTGTGCTGAGGTGACTGTAGAGTCCAATCCTAGAACACAATCCCCTACTACAGGTGGGACATACGTGATCAAGGTTAGACATGTGGATGTTTTATGTTCTGTTCTTTCACGCAGCTCGCTTTTCTGTACTCAGCACCGATTCTCATGTGAGTTCTCTGTGATACAGCACCTCTTGGCATATGCTAGAGATTTCCAGCATGTGGTGTTATTTTAAGCATTTTCACATTTTAAGTGTCTTTAATGCGTTGTCCGCCATTTGGGAATATCTGCCTTTCAAGCTTTTCAACATCAAATGTGTATGTTTTTTGTCCAGTCCAGTTGAAATCTGCCCTTCAAGCTCACATACATCAAATGTGATATGTTTTATATGTGTCTTGATCACATATGTCAATTAAAACATACTAATACTTTTCTATTTTACACCAGTTAAACATCTGCCACCTTCAAGCTCATCATACATCAAATGTGATATGTTTTATGTGTGTCTTGATCACATATATATCAATGAAAACCTTCTACTAATACTTTTCTATTTTAGGAAGCAGTGGTCCTCAAAGATTTTGTATCGAGAAGGTTGGCAAAGAGACCTGGCTGCCCCGATCTCACACCTGCTTCAACCGCCTTGATCTGCCTCCCTACCGCAGCTATGAACAACTGGTGGAGAAACTCAACTATGCCATAGAAGAGACTGAGGGTTCGGTCAGAGTAGGAACATTGTGCAGATTACAAAATTTAAATTGAAAGAAGTGAAAGTCTGTGATAGACCAACTGACAATCAAAAATGGAATATGAATAGTTCAAGCAGGATCTTGTAGTTCAAGGATTCTTCAATATTTGACCCCTCATAACCTTTCTTAACACTATTGCTACCACCCATTTTTCAAACAAGTCTGGCTCACTGCCACACTATTTTTGCACATGATCAGTTTTCAGGATAATTTCAAAAAATCTGTACCCCTGGGAATATCTACTATTGATTTATAATTATCGTCACTTGAATCAAAGTTCAAATTTGTATCACATTCAGAGCCTATTTTATCACTATCACTGGCTAAGAAGTCTGAATCAGAATCATTTTGGACCTAACTACCATCAGCTACATCGCTCATTTTGAAAATCTTTGTTTACTTATGAAAAATTGCTAAACAAAATTTGTTGAAAAATGGACTACATGCATTATAAAGATATGTACGTTAGATCCTTCATTTTGGAGAGCTCTTCTGAACAATAGGAAAGTATTGTGTAATGTAATACCGGTGTACGGTCAGTGAAACTCCCCATGAAAAAAAGACGTACCAATGGCTAACAAAAGTCTACTGCGGCAGTGAAAGGGATTTCTTTAAAACCCAGAAACCTCCAAGCTCCAGGTGTGTAGAACTATGCTTTGTGCTGCAGAGACTCCTACTCAGGTAGGGTTCATTAGTCATCGCTACAGTATTCTCCCATTTCTAGCGGTTGAAGCTCTAAAAACGCTCACTTATTGATCGCGGTTAGCATGAGATTATAGTCCAGAGAGCAACTTTCGCTGGTAAATTAATCAATCAATTGTTATTAAAATTACATTTTCTAATGTCACTTTGCACAGTTACTGTATAACCCTCTACATGTTTACTGCAGAGCTACAGCTTATATAAATAATGGGTTAATGTAGTGACTCTCAGACTTGTTGAAGTCATGGCACACTTGAAGCACTATACACAAAAATGTAATAAATAAGATGCAAAAAGTAATGAAATACAGAAGTAATTAGAAAATACTACATAGCTTTATTCATCATTTAATTTCTGCTTATGAGAAACATGGACCTGATCTGTCTTCGCTATTTTTTACTCTGGTGCTCGCAGGTACTGCGTTGCCCACCCCTGATCTGGGATTTCTTAGGGCGCACCTAAGAATGTCACGGGCACACTAATGCTTCTGGGCATACCCTTTGAGAACCATTGGGTTAATAACTACAGCTTTTGTCAATGAACGTCCACTTCAGAACTAGACTTTGACATTTCCGATCTCCAGGATTGCAAGTTTTTCTTTCTCTTTTTCCTGCGACAGATAGTTTTATCTATACAAATCTCTTTTGATTGTTCTGTGTCCCCCACATAAGAGGTTTGTAATAGATTGGTTATTGGTTACTGACCTGATGTCATAACACGCCGGGTACACTCATAGGTGCTCAGTCTCGTACAGATGTCAAAGGGTGTGCATATTGATGGTCCCGGTGGCTTGCTTGGTAAACACACTCCTCACTTTTTTCCTCATGCATTCAGCTCTACTTGTACAAACTCATGCATTCAGCTCTACTTGTACAAACTCATGCATTCAGCTCTACTTGTACAAACTCCTTCTTCTTTGAACGCTCTATGTAGAGCACTTGTTAACCACTCTGTGTGATCCATATGTGATCTGAGCCTGAGTTCGATTGTCGTGCACAGTTATGCACCTACTACAAGTATGCACATCCGATAACGCTTTTTATTTACTATGATAGCTTCCTTAGTCCCTTACCTCAGTTGCCTCTTACGACATGCCTCGTAGGTTGTAGTGGTACTATTCTTTGCTTACCTTTCGGACCCCACCACCATATGGGCGGTACAACTCCTTAAATCTCTAGATAGATTAATCATCAATTTGAGTGTTCTCATCCAACAGACTGTCGCCAAGACACTGAAGAAGTTTGTAATAGAAGGTCTATAACTACATAACCTCATTGCACCAGGTTCTACCCCATATAGCTTGGTACCTCTCCTCAGAAATGGCATGTCATTGGTTCATTCCCTGTAGTGTGCAATCAGAATATTTGTCCATAAATTATTGATCTCAAAGTAAATGAAATCAAGTTCCTAGTCATATCGGAGGCGTAGGATAAAACATAGATCCTATGATCAGAATGAGCATGTAAACAATCCCTTGACAGCTGAAAATCAATGAGAGTTATCTGCAAAGCCACCACTCTGGAAAAATTAGTTTAAAAAAACAACTTTTGTTACTGCCTGTAGTATCGCTTTTTAGGATGAGTGGGACGAGAGTCTAAGGAATTTAATGTCCACATGGCTAGTGGAGTTACCGCGAAACTATTCATGTTAGGATTTTTCATTCATGCCAACAACAGAAAAATATCCTTGGCCTTACCGTGAATTGAACAGTGGTCTCCCGCATTGGAAGCCGTGCTCTAATCCACTCGACCAGACGCTCATCTTAAAATTTGTTCAAACAATTCAAATATAAGTCTTACTCAAATTTGTTAAAACCATTAAAATATAAGTCTTACTGAAATTTGTGCCATATTCAAAATGACATCGAGAACCCTCGCTGGTGCTACAGAATTTGTCAGCTGCTGTATCTTCCTGTGTAAGAAAGAGATTGAAGAACACATGGTTATTCATCGAAGTGTAATGATGAAGGTCTCTGTGGTGTAGAGGTTAGGTGCTCATCTCTCATGACAAAGGTACCAGGTTTGCTTCAGGATATTTTTCCAGAGACCCTTGTTCTCAGTGTAGATGAGATCGAGTTCCCAGTCTTATCGGAGACGGACGATAAAACGTAGGTCCTGTGTTAATTTGAGCACGTAAAAGAACCATTGGCAGCTCAAAATCGAGAAGAGCAGGCTGGAAAATTGCTGCCCGTGCATAATTCATTCGAAATATTTTATTGAATTCCTACAAAAATATCTTCAAAATTATATTGGGTACCTCGGTGCTACGGAGTTTGTGTACTGCCGCTGAGATCTTCCGGTGTAAGAAAGAGATCGGAGCACACATGGTTACTCACCAAAGTGCAATGATGATTTTCCAAACAATCAAGACAAGAGATAGAAAATATTGGAGATACAAGGTTTATATAAAGTTGCTGTGTAGTGAATTTGGTAAATATTTGAGTAATTACATCACAAATGATAGAAATTTACATCATGATATTCTGAGTTCCATAATCCTGTGTGCAGCAGTACACAACAAGCCATTGTTATATTCACGATTTTATTGCTGAAAGGAAATGGTGTTAACCATTAAAAACAGGATATTTTTGGTGAAACATGTCTTTCGTAATGGTGACAAATATACTGAAGAAGTAATTCGACAATATGTGCTGAAATTTCCAGACTCACAAGTTGTGTTCACATCCACTTCACCGAATACAAGCCAGCTAAGAGCAGTAGTATCTAGATGAATAATAACAATCTAGGTTACAATTTTTTAAGCGTTTTGGAAACGACATATCTCATGACACATGTCTCGCCTCCACATGTCTCTCCTTCACATGTCTCGCCTGGGCATAATTTCACTGCACAGCAACTTTATAAACACCTTGTATAATTGAATCCTTGGTGATTCTCAGAAAATTTTGGAGTATATTACAACCAACCTTTGATGTGGGTATGAAATCAAATCTGTCCCTAAAGTTATAATACCTCTGACAGCAGTGATGGCCCGCCTGCATTCCGGGGGACACCAGTCAAATGGTGTAAGCCGGCCTTCACGCAAAAATCAGTCAAGAGGCACCATACCATTCATCATGGCTAACAACTAAATTCATAACAAGCGAAAGAAGAAGAAGAAGAAAGTTAAAATATATCAATTTTCGTGAACTGTTAGTGATACACCAAAATTATGCATCCGGTTTGTTCTATGGATATTTTGTAAGTGTAACCTATCAAGTGTGTTAACAGCAAATGCTGGTAACGTGTGTGCCTTTTTGATAAACTTTCTTTTGTTAAAGGTATGACTAATACTAAATTTTTTGTTCATTCACTGAAAATATTATATTCATATTTCATTGTCTGGTATATCTCTCTCTCTCTCTCTCCCCCCTCTCTCTCTCTAGCCTGGGAATCCCTTAAGGCATCAACAAATGCACACTATTCTTCTGTATTCTTGGTTGTCCTATGTACTGTCTTCTAGCTGTGTGCAAATTGCTTAAATACAAAGTACTGTCAATTTACAATAACAATACACAGCAACATTTCCACCAAAAGATCTTCATCAGGCACAGGATACACCAGAAGTGAAGAAATTCACTTCTTACAAGGCACACAACATATAGAATCGGACAAGAAATTCACTTCTTACAAGGCACACAACATATAGAATCGGACAAGAAATTCATTTCTTACAAGGCACACAACATATAGAATCATATAATAAATTCACTTCTTACTCAGCACACAACATATAGAATCAGATAATAAATTCACTTCTTACAGACACAATATATAGAATCAGACAATAAATTCACTTTTACACGGAACACAACATATAGAATCAGACAATAAATTCACTTACACAGGCACACAACATATAGAATCAGATAATAAATTCAGTTGTTACACAGCACACAACATATAGAATCAGATAATAAATTCAGTTGTTACACAGCACACAACATATAGAATCAGATAATAAATTCAGTTGTTACACAGCACACAACATATAGAATCAGACAATAAATTCACTTCTTACATCGCACACAACATATAGAATCAGACAATAAATTCACTTCTTACATCGCACACAACATATAGAATCGTATAATAAATTCACTTCTTACATGGCACACAACATATAGAATCAGACAATAAATTCACTTCTTACACGGAACACAACATATAGAATCGTATAATAAATTCCTAACGGTGGAAATGTTGCTGGTTGTTTTTGTATTTTGTAAACTACAGTACCTTGATATGTAGTTCGTCATTGCTACATAGTTTTACTGCAGTCTTCCCTTACATCGATAATACAGTTGTAGCTGTGATTCATTTCTTTCAGTTTCTCCAGGTTGTTTTGGGTCTTCCAAGTTTTTGTAACCCTCTGATGTCTGTCTCAGTGCAGTTATTCTCACAGTTTGTCTTCATGTGTAATACATGTTGAATCCAATCTACAGTATCTCTTTTGGATGATGGTGCTCATATTTTCTTGCTGACAACTGTGTAAACAGTTTTTGGTTAGAGATAGTATTTGGCCAGAATATGTGTAAGATCTTTTGCAGACAAGTCATATGGAAGATAAGTCGTATACGTGTTCTGTTATTCTCCAACATTCTGATCTGTAAAGTAAAGTTGATAGCACACAGCTGTGGTATATATTCATCTTGGTTCTGATGATGTATTGGACTGATTTTCAGACCGTCTGAAGGGTCACGAATGTTCATTGTGCCTTACTCGGTCTGCTTTCAATGTCAGATCCAACTTTTCCTTCGTGGTGGACAACACTTTCAAGATATGTGAAAGCAGTTGTATATAGAAGGATTTTATCTTCTAGTTAGACTGGTGATATATTCTGTCTCTGTCTCTCTCTCTCTCTCTAGCCTGTGATGCCCGTGGCACTTGAAACAGCAACAAAAGTACACCATTCTTCTCTGTTCTTGCCCGTCCTCTGTATTGTGTTCCAGCTGTGATTCAGTTCTTGTTCTACTGTTCTTCTCCAGGTCATTTTGGGTCTTCTACATTCTAGCCATATCTTCATTCATTATTTTTGTATTTTTCTGATAGATTTTCTACCTAACTGTATGGTTATGGTTGCAGATACTTTCCTGAATATCTTCATATGTGTAAAATATTATATTGTTATATTTTGTTGTCTATTATGCCTTGGGTAGATTCTGAATCATTTTTGTATAATTTAACATACTAACAACTACTGGATTGAAAACTACGCTGTTGCCAAATTGATTTTTATCACTTTTTTCATTCTGCAGGTATATGTAATTAAGTTGTAGTTGTCTTTATTTTTTCATGAATTTTGATGAATAACTTTGTTAATTTTGCCAAGATACAGAGAAAGCTTATTATAAGAAAGAGGCAATCATAATTTTTTGTACATGTGATTAGAAAGGGAAGTTTCGGACATGTTGTGACAGCCGGTAAGATAGAGGGAGTCTAGACAGGGGAAGACAGAGAGAGAAACAATTTTAGACAGTCTGACTTCACAGAAGAACGTCAACATCTGAGGTGATAGCAAATAGCAAGGATAAAGATTTGTAGAGATCTGTGATCGCCTACGCCACCCGGCACCTGATGATGATGATCAATAGATGCCTGTGCAGGATGCTTCATCTGCGATGGTATGACAGAACCACAAACAGGGAACTGCTGGTGGAACAACAGATACCATGTTTACAATGCAAGGACTATAACTCTTAGGGATCAGTATTGTTGAGTTACGTCCCTTGTGCATTAATGCTGTTTTATATTTGTGTTTTGATTCTTCTGTTATGAAGTGTAAGAGAACCAAAACTTTAAAGGATCAATACATAACGATGAGCGATGAGTAGTACCTTTCATTGAGGAGATCTCCTGACAGTATCACGAGACAGACCCTCCGATGAAACCCCTAGAGTAATAGAGGTAAAGGAAGACACAGAAACACCTGGAGGAAGGAGTTGGAAACAGAATGCAAGTAAATGGAGAGAGAGAGATCTGGAAAAGATGACCTTGAATAGGAGGGCTTGCTTGCAAAACTTTGGTTGGACCTACCCTCCCTAGCGGCGAAGGGTGAAGAAGAAGAAGAATTAAAACACGGTAAAGTTATTAGTTACTGTACCGACATCGTAGCACACTGGGCAGACTGATAGGTGCACAGTCTCCCCCCCCCACAGATGTAAAACGGTGTACATACTGATGGTTTCCATGACTCTGGTTGAACACACTACTTTTTCTGCTCACATAAAATGTAGTTACAAACTCTTTAAATTGTTGGATAGAATCAATATCAATTTGAGTGTCATTCTGCAGACATTCTGCAAAAACCAAAGGGCATTCATTCATTTTAACACCTCCTCCCACCATCCCCATCTTCAAAATAGGGGGATCTCTGTTGCTAAGGGGGGTAAGCTGTTGCCTTGCATTCTAAAGGTCAAAAGTTTGAATCTGGACTGTTCTGTTCTCTAATGCATTTTTTTCCAGAGACCCCAAGGATTGTTGTCAAAGCTATGAAATTTGTGCTTTGTGCAATACTCTCAGTAGCTCGCGTACCATTTCTGCAGAGAGGGACTGAGCTATATGATGTAAAACCCAGTGCAATGAAGTCAATCCTTCGTCTTTGGTCCCTTCTAAATAATGAACACCTCTGAAGATGATAATGCAACATTAATAATTTATCAATTTAAAATAAGATATCGATATTAATACATTCATCTATTATTAGTTGGCATTATTGTAAGAGTTTTCCGTTGAATTAACTCCTTGTAGACAAAACGCCACACTACGGTGCTTTGGGTCGGACACCTTTTTTACCAGGAGCCACACTAAAGGTTGTTTCGTATTCTAAAAGCAATCGCCTTGTAAAAACATAGCTTGTGCCCTGGTCGACTAAGAGTTAAAGTAGTTATTTTTGTGTTGTCCAGAATGATCCATTTTTTTAAATTTGAATAATACTGTGATTACACTGTAGTGTCCATGTTGCACAACATTGTGTGCAGATTTTGTTTTAATATAGGCAGTTTGTGGCCAAATTTGTACACATTTAAAGTATGTGTGAAATATTGTGAGCAAAATTGGCTGGAGATTTGCTTAATTTTTGCTTTGGTTTTTTTTTTTTATTATTATTATTATTGAACGCAGGTCAAACCTAGAGATTCTGGGTTAACTTGGAAGTTCTATTTTTAGACATCGGAGAAAACTATATATACACTAATTTGGCATTTTTTTCTTTATGGTTTAATTTGTTTGCTTTGGAGTGTCGGCGCAGCACAGTGGTTGATGTGCTAAATTTATTCACCAGTGTATAGGATTCATTTTTGTACTGTCGATTCCCATGTCTACCCATACTGGACATATTCTTAGATAGTGGAATATTCATATTCTTCATTGTAGCTTCTGTGATATGATGCTGGCACTTTTAGCAAGATTATAGGTACTGTGTACATATGTTGGTACTCCATTTACGTCAGTATTCAATATTTTGCAGTGAGTAGAACTTCGCCACCCTGTCTTTCAAAATTTCTTGCTTTCATTGGGCGGATGTCCTGCCTTCGATGCTGTCTTGTCAGCTATCACATCCTAATCTCATCTTCAACGTGATCTTCCTCTTTCCTGGAATAACTCCTCCATAAGTTTCTTCTCATATCCATGATGTCTTTTTATGTATCTGAAATACTTAATTTTGTTCACCTTATTTGTAACATCAGCTAGCAATGTTCAACACAATCTTTCTCCCAACGTTATACTATCAGTGCCCAAACCTGGACGCTGACACTGAATGATAGAAGAAAACTAGTCACGACAGAGATGAAGTGTCTACGCAAAATGTTGGGAATATCAGGAAGAACTGGTTTGAAATGAAGACTCAGGAAAAGTGGTACAACATCAGTAATGAACTTCATCAAGAAAAGCAAATTAAATGTTCGAGCCATAAGCAGATTACAACAGACAGTGTACCAAAGAGCATTATTACTCGATACGTGGATACAAAGCAAAGGCTGTCCAGCAAAGGTGGATCTCAACAGCAATGTTACCCCGATACAGTGGATACCAAGCAAAAGGCTGTCCATGCAAAAGGTGGATCTCAGACAGCAATGTTACTCTGATACAGTGGATACCAAGCAAAAGGCTGTCCATGCAAAAGGTGGATCTCAGACAGCATTATTACTCTGATACAGTGGATACCAAGCAAAAGGCTGTCCATGCAAAAGGTGGATCTCAGACAGCTATTACCTGATACAGTGGATACAAGCAAAGGCTGTCCACACAAAGATAACAGAGGCGACCAAAAATCCAATTCTAGAAATCTCTTCTTATCCTGATGCTGTGAGGCAAAACAGGATTAGATCAAACGAGAGAAGATCCATTTTTCTTTAAATTTGAGTTAATTCTGGATAGATTGATTTATCTTTTTAGTCCATGAGATACAGCGCACTCATCTGTAACATGTATATTCAAAATCATATATATGCTTTGTCATTGCTTGATTAAATGTCCATGTTTCACACTAATACTTATAATATTACTGGAAATATGCAAGCTCTTTGTTGTCTTATCTGTTATATTTCATACTCTATGTGGATCGCCCGGTTGAAGGATTAGAGCAGGGCTACCATGCTGGAGACCTGAGTTCAATCCACGGTAAGGCCAAGAGGTTTTTACCTGTCGAGGGCATAAAGAAAAAGTCGTAACTTGAACATTTTTGCAGCGACTGCACTAGCCATGTGACCATTAAATTCCACAGGCTCATGTCTCCCCCTGTCCTACACTGTCCAAAAAAGCGGTATTACAGGCAGTAACAATAGTTTTTGTTTGTTTTTCTGTCATACTATATTTAGATATCAGGAAAACTGCAGGTCAAACTATGTAGCAATGGTGAAACATGTAAAACTAAGTACTGTAGTTTTACAAATTGCAATAAATAATATACAGCGAGTTTCAAGAATATGATGCGAAGGATACAACAGAAGCAAAGAATTTCAGACTCACGTCACGGCGGACATAACATGTACAATCAGACAATACATTCATAACAACTCTCCATACAGCAAAACAAATCCTAACAACAAATAAAGAAATTTAGCTGAACAGATGGACCATGGGAGACACGGGAAAAGAGAGGGTTACAGACATATGGTCAGCTCTAACCTTAATAACAACATCAATCCCCTTACAAGAAGAGATCAGAGCTTCATTTTGAGACTGAACACTGCACATGTGTTGCCGTAGCTCACAAGGGGAGCAAATAATTGTAACACTGCCACCTAAAAGGTATATCGTAAGAGGTGGCTGGGCTAGGGAAGCTACCCTAATAAATAAAAAGCATTGCAGAAATCGGATGTGTTGCCTTACTTGTAGCTGCATAACTGACACAATGTAAAATTGCTCTTAGGATCAGATCACATACAAATCAGAAAGAGTGGTTAACAAGTGGTCAATATGGAGGGTTCGAGGAAGAAGTTACTGAACCCAACACATCGCTTGATCAGTATTCAACCACAACACACTCAAGAGTGTCAGCTGTGTGCACATCATCATGAAACCGTTCACCACCACCTCCTCAAGTGTCAAGCACTAGAAGACATCAGAAAGACTCTCCTTCCTCCAAGGCCAGATAAATGGAACACATTATACGGAACAAAAGAACAACTTACAAACACATGCAGATACCACTACATAGCATTGGACCGTAGGGCAAGAGCTCAAGTGCTGCTGGACCACTCAAGTGCCGCTGGACCGCTCAAGTGCCGCTGGACCGATCAAGTGCCGCTGGACCATTGAAGAAGACAACAAATTTCTAGTGGCCCTAACATGAAAATATGTGACTAAAATGTGTAACAAGCACAATGTCTTTATTGAAACTTTTCGTCTCAGAGCTATTAGAGATTTATTGAATTAGCTGTTGAATTAAGGGCATCTGGCCGAATGAATTAGAGCGTGGCTCCCATGTGGCTGACCCGTGTTCAATTCACAGTAAGGCCAAGGATTTTTTCTGTTGTGGACATAAAAGAAAAATCCTAACCTGAACAGCTTTGTGGTGACTGCTCAAGCCATGCAGCCATTAAATTTCTCAGGCTATCGTACCATCAGTCCTACACCGCCTAAAAGCAGTACTACAGGTAGTAATGAGAGCCGCAGTAGCATAGTTGTTAGTGAACTCGATTCTCAAGGCTGGTGGTCTGGGTCAACTCCCGCAGTGCGCGTGGAATTTTTCCCGACCCAGCCTCAACTGGGTACCAGACATGCTCTGGGAAAGTAAAGGCGGCGGCGTGATGCTGACCACATCACACATCGTGTGCCGACGGTCAATGACAAATACAGGCCTAACAATGTATTGCCCTATATACCACGAGGTATGAAAGGGTTCCTTTACTTTCTTACTTTTTACAGGCTGTAATGACTGAGGAAATTAATCTCTAACAACAGAAACAACACTACAAGACAAACTATGGGGAACCGTGAAGACCTCAAGCGCACCGCCCTGTTTATGACACATACCGAGGTAGTCGCATAGCAAAGTTGACAGAAGAAGAAGAAGAAGAATCTCTAACTGTATATGTTATGTCTACCATATAGGAATTTCTTCGATTCTATTGTATCCTTTGCTTGATAAAGGCTGTTTGGCCGAAACGTTGTTGTATATTGATTTTGTACTTTGTAAAACTCTAGTACTTTGTTTTTACTTGTTTTGCTATTACTGTATCTAGTTCAGTTTGTGTAGGGCTGTTTGTTTTTCTTCGGATCTCCTTTATCCCATTTCTATCTCTTGAAGAGAATCAAAAGAAGAACAAGCGTGTAAACTTCTGAAGAGGACAACAATAGAAAGAAAATCTAACTGTGTCAATTATCTTATTCTTACTTTTCTCGAATCCTGTTTTGTCTCACAGTGTCAGGAAAAGAAGAGATTTCTAGAACAAGCCCTTGTGTGCGCTTCTCGAATCCTGTTTTGCCTGACAGTGTCAGGAAAAGAAGAGATTTCTAGAACAAGCCCTTGTATGCGCTTCTTGATAAGTGTCTTTCGTCACCTTTCTTATCTTTGAGGTCCATCTTTGTGTGGCGGCCTTTTGCTGTGTGTCCATTGTATCAGAGCAACATTGCTCTATGAGTTACACTGTCTGTTGGTAATCTGCTTATGTTGCCGAACCATTATTTTGTTGTTTCTTGATGTTCATTACTGATGTTGTACCCACTTTTTCCTGATGTCTTCATTTCTAAACCAGTCTCTTCTTTATACTCATTCTGCGTAGACACTTCATCTCTGTCGTGACTAGTTTTCTTCTATCGTTTGATGGCCACGTTCAGGTTTGGCACTGATGTCATAAGACACTTTATTTCACTTCTAATAAAGATTCTGCTGTACAGAACTATAGCACGGTTGCCAGAGAGATCCCTAGAATTGTTGCAGGAGCTACAGAGTTCATGCTTTGTGCAGTAATCTTGGCAGTTGGCGTGCCATTTCTACGGAGAGAGGGGCTAGTTGAATGACTTTCACCGAACGTAGAAATTACAACAAAAATTTAAGGGTCTGCAAAGTCAAACAAATCCAAGCATTTAGAACTTATTTTTGTCCTCCTATTTATTTATTTAACACTACTGCTATGCGAAGGTCACGTGAGATGCATTGTCTGATATAAGGGTATTACCATTTTGAATTGAAATGCATGACGCCTGCAGGAGGTCGTGGTTAGATTAAAACAATTCATTTAAAAACAACACACATGAAAACAAAGTTATATTATGTCACAAATAAAATGTAACACAAAGAAACATCTTTATTATTAACACTTTTCATCAATAAATAATTATGAACTTATAGAATCATGTAAAACTACAATAAATCATCAAATTTACTATCAATCATATGTAAAAGTCGGCCTATTTCAAAGGAATTTCGATTTCCCAACTGAGCTGGACAGGCTTAGACTAGAGTGGGATGTGGATAACTACAAATTATTAAATAAACTTCTTCTTTGAACGCTCCATATTAACCACTTGTTAACCACTCTGTGTGATTTGTATATGATCTGAGCATATGAGCGATTGTACGCTGTGCCAGTTATGCACCTACAAGTAGGCAAGCACATCCGATTTCTGCGCGCTTTTATTTACTAGGGTAGCTTCTCTAGGATTCCCTTACCTCTTTTTTCGTCTTTACCACAAGCCTTGTAGGTCGCAGTGTTACTATTCTTTGCTCCTTGCAGCCCTTGCAACACACAGGCGCAAGCTCCTTAAATCGCTGTATAGATTCAACATCAATTTTAGTGTCTTCATCCAACATGGATTGAAAGACGGATGTCTTAACCTTTTCATTCCGTAATATTTTTTGCCCTCCGGACGCATTCATTTGGCAATATTTAATAAATTAACCCTTTTGCTCCCCAGAGCTGATACACTGGCTTGGGATGCTTTTTTAAGATGGCGAAAACAAATTTACTAACTAATTTAGTATAGATTACAAAATAAGTTCGTCTAAATGTTAAAAACATTACAGAGCGAAAGAGTTAAGCTGGATACGGACTTGACGTCATTTTAAAAACTACGAGTCTGTATACCAGCTCAGATGGATGAAAGAGTTAAACCACGGTCACTTTCCACTCCTTGTTTAACCTGATTTCAACAAATAAATCATAATATGGTTGTAGATAAGTACAGGCAGTATGCACAAAACAAATACAATATAGAGCCTATGTGGCAGTGATATGATGGATTCAGTTGACTGGGAACGTGTTGGATGTTGATCTTGAAACAGCCCAGTTTGTGAACATCCTGAAATATGAATATGAATTTGAACTAAAGATATTAAAATATGAATATAAATTTGAACTAAAGATATTAAAATATGAATATAGAATTTGAACTAAAGATATTATTAAAATATGAATATAGAATTTGAACTAAAGATATTATTAAAATATGAATATAGAATTTGAACTAAAGATATTAAAATATGAATATAGAATTTCACATAATGATATCACTGAAATATGAATATAGAATCTGAATCCCTTTATTGTGTCCATACCCTGAATATACAGAATTCTGACACCATTTGTTTTATGGTTAGAGAACAATTGTTTTATCATCATCATCATTAAGTAACTTATCCCTTCTGGAACTTGGATCCCATGACAGCAGTTCTCAGAAACGCTATTCTGTGCATGATGATCGGCGTAATGCAGTCATTCTCAGATAGTCAATGACATCTTGCACCCATCGTCTTCTAGGTCTTCCTCTCATTCTTCTTCCAGACACCATTCCTCCAAAATTATCTTCTCTAGGCACTCATGTCGCTTGATGTGTCCAAAATATTTAATTGTCCTTGTTTTTATGCTCTTTAATAGTCAACGTCTCCGATAGGACTAGGAACTCGATCGCACCTACACTGAGATCAGGGATATCTGAAAAAATATTCCGATGACTCCACGAGGGAGCGAAGCGAGTACCTTTTAAACTAGAGGTGATCACCTAGCCTCTACGCCACAGATGCCCCTTAGCTAAAAATCAATAACATACATTCACAGTCAGAAAATGTTTGAGAGTTCACTTACATGAAATGCCTTACCTGCACTGACTGATGACACAGTCACTATTGCAGTATTTGGAATCCCATCCTGTGTTAGCAGCTCTTAGTTTGCTTCCCTCATCATCTCCTGCAGACTGGTGGTAAGTCTGACTCTGTGTGATGTTCTGTGTGAATAACAAAATATCATTGGTATGTATTCACGATAACAGCATTCACAACGGTTAAGTCGTTTGTCTGTCGTACTGAAGATTGTGGATTCGAATCGGGACTGACACACGTGCAACTTTTTCATGAGATCCCTAGCCCTTTCGCTGCTACATACTTTTCGAGGGCTGAGCTAAAAATAGCTACTCTTTGTTTCTAGGTCACAAAAGTGAATGTACGCATATAGCAGTGACAATAGCAATGTATAACGTGTTAACACGTCTTTAGCCCACAGAGGAGAGATAATAACAGACGTGTTAATGCGTCTTTAGAAGTGAATGGGCAAAACGTATATATACGTCATTAGCAGCTAAAGGGCTAGGGTTGTTGTTTTAGCTACGGAGTTCGTGTTTTGTGCAATGCTCTCGGCAGATATCGTGCCATCTCTGTTGACAGATACGGAGCCATATGTGGAAACCCCATGCGATGAAGCCAATTCTACGCATTTTTGACATTTTTTTAAAAGTGTGTGCTGTGCAGTGTGGATTGTATGTCCACATGTACACATGGCTGAATTGTCAATCTTGAATTTTGCATACAAATTGCTGCAGAGTCGATTGTGTCCTTAACAGTGTCATTAACAGTTGGAGAACTATGTTGCTGCTGCTTTTATAAGATTGATTACTCCTCCAGATACATTACACCCACAGAGCAGTGCTATGATACAGAGAGGCGGCCGCATCAGGTGGTACCGTAATGGGGCGGCATAAGCAGTAAAATCAAAATTAAAATTGAAGGTTATTTTAAAGAAAAAACATTTAAGGATCGGCATTTCGAAGACTTGCATCATACTTAGAAAATATACCGCACGGTCCTGCACACCCAATTATGATGCGATCAAGTTAGGGCAGTTTGATGTAGATCATCGTTTCCCAAACTGTGGTCCGTAATACTCACAAGTGTCCTCAAGAGCTTGAAGAAATATTACGATATTTGATATTTCAAACAGAAAAATACATTTTAAAAACATGTATAAAAACAGTGATAAACTAGTTCCGTTGTGAAATCGAAGGACTCGGACCAGACCGGAGTCTAAATGTCTAACAGAAAAAAATTAAATAACATTTGAAGTTTCCTGCAGTCTCAGAAATTGCAGCCAGCTTGACTGACAGTGTGGTGTAATAATAACTCCTTCGCTAGAAGATTTTCATATATAGAAACTGCTGGGGGTCCACAAAGCACAATGTATTTAAAACGGGGGTTCGCGATAATGCAAAGTTTGGGAACTGTTGGTATAGATAATAAGATGTTCTTTTATCTCTTGGCAACCTCCTGTTGGATGAGGCTCTTGGCAACCTCCTGTTGGATGAGGCTCTGGCAACTGTTGATGAGCCTGGCACTCCTGTTGGATGGTGCTCTTGAAAACCTCCTGTTGGATGATGCTCTTGGCAACCTCCTGTTGGATGATGCTCTTGGCAACCTCCTGTTGGATGGATGAGGCTCTTAGTAACCTCTTGTTGGATGAGGACACTAAAATTGATGTTGAATATATCCACAGGAAGTTATCGATATAAATGAAGACTGTAGCAAAACAATATAGGCCAAGGAGAAACATGTAACAAACAAATAATATAGTTTTATAAAGTACAAAATCCAGCGAGATAAAGAAAGTGAAATCACACTTTGTACAAGAAGAACTAGATGCCTTGTGGACATAGAAAAGAGTGGTTTAACCAGCAAACCACAACAACCATCAGTAAACATACAATTCGACATCTGTTCAGAGAGACTGAACACCTTCAGGTCTGTCTGGCGTTGGCTGACGTCGGTTCAGTAACCATTTAAAAGGGTTTTAAATCCGAAGGATTGACTTCATTGCACCGGGTTTTACCTCATACGGCTCGGTCCATCTCCGCAGAAATGGCACGTCACGCGCCGAGAGTATTGCACAAAGCAGGAACTCCGTAGCTCCAGCAACAATCCTAGGGGTCTCTGGAAAAACTGAACTGAACACTCGTGAACAGAATGGCGCGGTCCGTACTCGAACCTACGACCTTCGACTCACAAGGCAAAGGGATTAACCACTTAGCCACAGAGACCCACAGTAACCATAGTTTTCAAAGTGTCCATATTATGTTGCATACACATAACCATCGTCTTGTATCCAATGAAAATCATGGCATATCTTTTACAGGACGTAGCCATCAACCACAGTAAACGAGTCGTTCATTTTTCTAGGCACCACTTATACGTTCAGTAGTTTGCCATGTCTTTCTGAACGGTAAGGTCTATTTTTACCTTCGTAAAAATCCCACGGAAACAAATTTGCTTCCAAACTTTCCCACCGTGGGGTTTGAACCAGGTACGCTTGGGTTTGTACTTTGGGATCGAGCTCACTAGCACTTGAGCTACAGACGCTCATTTGTACCCAATGTTGTTCTTATATCTTGTGCTTGACAAAGACCACTTAATGAAAACGTATTCTCACTTGTAAAACTATCTGACTTCGGAAATCAGGCCACATGCGTCACGTGATGCTTGCTGCAAATTATTGTTAGATAAATAAAATGAAAATCGAATCATATCCTTTACAGGACGTAACCATCAACCACAGTAGACGAGTCGTTGATTTTTCTAGGCACCACTTATACGTTCAGTAGTTTTGCCATTGCCTTTTATGCGAAAAGAATGTTATATTTTGCCAATAATCAAATTTAACGTTAAGAAATATCAGTATTATAAGTAATGTCCATGAAAACAAATAACCATTGAATTGTCTACGATTGTAATACAGCGTACATTGTTATATCTTTTTCTTCTTCAAATGTTCCATATCGACCACTTGTTAAACACTCTGTGTAATTTGTATGTGATCTGATCCTAAGAGCGATTGTACGTTGTGCCAGTTATGCCTTTAAGTAGACCAGAACATCCGATTCTACGATGCTTTTTATTTGCTAAGGTAGCTGTCGTAGGTCCTACATCAGTCGTCTCTTACGACATGTCTTGTAGGTCGCAGTAGTACTATTCTTTGTTTCCCTAGCGGGCTCCGGCACCACACAGGCGAATGCTCTATGAAACCTATATAAACGTCAGCCCACATCAACCGGAATTTTTGATTTATCAACTGAGCTAAACGGCCTTATGTTACAGTGGGGGTTACGCTAGATACTAACCCTTGTTGGATCTGAGAAACCAAAAGCACCGTGTGTTATCAGGGTGGGTTGGTAGCTCGTGGGTCCTGCTGGGTTGACATGCGAGTAGCTGTAAACAGGTCCAGAAAAATGTGACTGCTGCTGTGATGTACAATGCTGCTGATGTGAAGGAGATGAAGGCGATGCATGACCCATGCTTATCTGTTGTAGCTGCTGCTGTTGGTTATGCATTTGATGTTGGTGCTGCATCATCTGAGGTGACATATGTGTGGGTGTGTTCTGGGATCTAGATTGTAACATGTTCTGCCCAAGCATGCATACTGGTATATGAGATTCTAGAGAAATAACAATAACATTTGCAAAGTTATTTCATCTTAGATTTGGAATATCTTGGCTTAATGTTAACAAAAGTAGGTATGTGATCAAGCAAATCTCAAGAAGAACAAACATGGTTTTAAAAACAACGAAACAGCTAAAAACAGTATGGAATGAAACTTATAGAAAAACTAATTTCGGAATACTAAGAGCATGCATATAGTCACAGTAGCAACGAAGGGGTATGAAACAAAACACGTAATCACAAAGTACTGTAGTTTTACAAATTACAAAACAATGGCAAAATACAGCAACGTTTCGACCAACAAGGCCTTTATCAAGCAAACGAACAACAGGAGCGACAAATTTAAAAAAATATATGGACGACCATATGTAAACGTTTCTAATGAAAATCTGGAAATAAAAACGAATAACAAAATAAATGTAACACAAAACACACACATAAAAACTAGAAATAGAATGGAAGAGAAACAATGAAAAATCTAGTAAATATATAAGACGTCAAGCGCAACACACCTGGTACAAGATAGAAACTAACTTCCCACGACGCTTCATCAAATGTGGTTAAGATAAGATAAGATAAGGACACATGATAAGAATGCTCTGGTATCGCGTACCACAGAGAGCCACACAGACAAATTATAATGTGTACAGAGTAGAGTAAACCACGCAAAGATGAAGCTACGATATCAAGAACAGACATAGAAAATGAATAACAGCTTACAATGTGCCTTAAAACAAGCACACACAGATCATACATATCCCGCCCCAACATTTCTATAAAGATAAATGGTGGAGGAGGAGAAGTATATATCTACCTGGTTGAGTCCCTACTCCATGTGTCTGAAAGCTGGTGGTTCTTGGTGTGCTTCCAATGACGTTTTCCAATACCTGATGGTGGTGGTGTCTTCTTAGCTTCCTCTGGTACAGACTGTGAAAATGATGATACAAACAAGAAGATGATAACGCCCTAGAATATGTCATTTATAACAGATAATACACCATATTATAGGGTCCCAGGACCCACAGGCAGACCAAGAAGAAGATGGCTACAAGATATTAAATAAACCATGAACATGACCATTGACGAAGTGGGTAAACTGGCAAGAGACTGAGTGAATGTCAGATGTGCTGCAAAGAGAGCAACGTCATATAAAGGAAACGCACCTTGATGATGATGAATACACCATAAACCGAGACATTCGATGAATATTTGTCTCAGCGCAGGAAGATTTGGATTATACCGGCAACAATGTTTTTAGATAGAACACACCAACAACCCGTATCAAATATTATAATGAAACGAAGGTGGAAATATTTAGGTCATGTTCTTAGATCAGACGAAAAGAGACTAAATCGACAAGTCCTTATGTGGTCACCAATTGGGAAAGAAAACGTGGAAGACCAAAGACCACTCTTCGAAGAACAATCCTACAAGAAAGTAAATATTGGGATGTAAACTCAAGATCTCCAACTGCTAGCAACGAACCGTATCACATGGAGATCTAAAACCTCTTCCCTATGTGCCGCCTATGGCACGAAGGAAACAAACTATATGTTTTTTGGTTAGGCGATCGTCGAGTGGGATCGGGGCCAGCAAGGGAAGCAAAGAATAGCACCACTGCGACCTAGAAGGTATGTCGTAAAAGGCGACTGATACAGTACCTAGAGAAGTTACCCTAGTAAATAACAAGCTTCGTAGAAATCGGCGAATGTGCTGGCCTACTTGTAGGCGAATGACTGGCACAACGTACATTCGCTCTTAGGCTCAGATGACATACACATCACACAGAGTGGTTAACAAGGGTCGTTCTGGTGCGTTCGAAGAAGAAGAAGATCAGCCGATAAGATGATGTTCGAAAGAAAATAGATAGGGGAGACCGAGGCACAGTGTATCACATTTTAAATAAATAAATTCAGCTCTTAGAGTTCTTCACATTTATTTCAATTGAATATACCAGTGTATAGAATGACCACTTAGGTTCACAGTAAAATATATATTGTGTGTTTAACTAACAACTCTTGGGAATAAAATAAGTTAACACCGACCTACTCTATGTGACCCGACGTGCCTCAGTATAGGGGCACAGTGGTTCAGTGTTAGGGGCACAGTGGGTAAAAAAACAGGACACATAACAAGCTTCACAACAGACGTAAAGATTTTTCCTTCTCTAACTTCTTAAATCTTTCACATAATGGCTGTATAACATGGAGATTAACTATATCACTGGAGATGAAAATAGGACAAATCCACAGGAAAATAAGCACTTTTCATTCTTTCAGTCCCCACATGTTCAACGAGGCAGCAGTTTCATGAGGATATCATCTGCATCTGTGAAAAATTCCTCAGGCTCACCAGGCATAATGAATGCCTTTTATTTGTTGTGATGTTTCAAGTAATGACCCACCCATTCTTTGAGACAGTTGTTAATGGATGCTAATTTTGCAGCATAATGAACTATTGACCTTTCGGTTGCAAATTTGATTAGCACATAATCCCCTGGTTTTAAGTGATCTATATCAGTCACTACGTCAATGTCATCAGTTTCCAATGTAGACCTGACATCTCAGATTCATTTCCTGAATTGAAATCCTCATCTTGTTCACTATTAGAATCTTCTTGTGCATTACATGGTTGGAACAGAATCTTCTTTCGAATCTGGGTGAGTCTTACATGTTTTTCTTTCCTTAGATTTAGATATCTCTTGCTTGGAAAGCAGTTCTGCTGTAAACATTTCTTTTACATGGGTATCAGTTAACATAGTTATCTTGGCACTCTTTCTATGCTGACTTAGTGTGAATGATATTGAAATTGCTTGACGATGTGGGGAAATTTGTGCTGGAGCTACTATAGAACTTTGTATTACTGTAGATGGAGTACAAACAGGGGAACTTGTCTACCATCTTGTCATACAGTCACAGGTCTTGTAGGCCTACAGTAAGCTTCACTAATTTCTTTTTGCACTTTGATGGCAGATGCAATGAAGTATGGTCCGTTACAGTTGAAGGTAGAAATCATCCTCAGTAGAAATCATCCTCAGTAAAAATCATTCTGTTGAAGGGATAAATACCACAAACCGTAAACCCATACTGAATATTGGAAGTAGTGAATGCAAGCACACATGCATTTTCCCATGGGTTCTCCAACATCATAAATGGTAATTCCTGACCAAGAGATCATGACCCACTGTGTCCCCATTGATGTGACACACTCTGCCCCACTACCACTCATGATGGAAAAAACGTTATCCTTTCTCTCTTATGGTGAATATTACTTATGTTCTTCTTTAGGTGCATTCATAATACTACAAATAAGATTAGAGCAATAACAAGTAATGACTTGCTTACGACAGTTGTAAATCTTAACAATTTTCCCTGTGATGTCAATATTTAGTTAGGACACGAAAAACTAAATCTTAACTGTATAAATCTGACTTTCAACACCAAACTCTCAAAGTGACAATGAAGGAATAATAAGCAAAGAGATGTAACTCTAGAATATTTTGTATTATCTTTCACAGATTTATGTACATAGTTATCCCTAACGACCCAATGTGCCCTGGTCTACACTGCCAAGAACAACTCAAACAATGAAACTTAAAGCTATTAATGTAAAAACGAAAATAGTAAGAAATGTTTACAAAATCTGATAACCAAACTATGTTACAAAATAAAAATCATAGAATAAGTTTAGAATTAAATAAGATTCAGACCTTTGTTAATGGATGTCTTCGGCGGGTTCTCAGACTGAGATGGTATGTTTAACTTTTATTATGATTGCCCCACATGTTGTATGGGATTGTGTTCCATTAATTGCTCTACAATCACACCCGGACACTGAAAGAGAGCAACAACATGGGTGTCGTTGGCAATGAGAGAGCAGACAGGCTGGCTGGCACTGTCGCTATATCAGACGGCCAGCCAATGGACAGAGCTGACATCGTGAACGCCCTCATAGAGCGTGGCCGCAGAGAAGACCTTCATCTAAACCAATCCACGTCAACTACTAGATTGCGAGAACTGGGTTTGAAGATTGGTGTGGCAAGAAAAGAACGGTACAACAGGTATACGAGTCGGCTCATCAATCAAAATAGAACTGGTACGGCCAGTCGCTGGACGCTGATGGAGATATTGCGAAAGAGATCGGAGCACCTATGGACATGTCCGGAGTGCAATGAAGATATTCCAAACTGAAACAACACATGTCTTAGGATGTTGCTATCATCGCTTATGATGGGTGCCAATTATTAGTACGCTAGTGTGTTGCCATGCTCGCAAGGGGAGTAAAGAATAATAACACTGCGACTTACAAGACATGTCGTAAGAAACGACTACGGTAGGGGTCTAGGAAAGCTAAGGTAGGGGCCTAGGGAAGCTAAGGTAGGTGCCTAGGAAAGTTAAGGTAGGTGCCTAGGGAAGCTAAGGTAGGTGCCTAGGAAAGCTAAGGTAGGTGCCTAGGGAAGCTAAGGTAGGTGCCTAGGAAGCTAAGGTAGGGGTCTAGGAAGCTACTCTAGTTTTAAAAAGCGTTGCAGAAATCGGATGGGCTGGCTTACTTGTAAAGCGCACAATTGGCACAACGTACAAACGCTCTTATGCTCAGATCACATACAAATCACAAAGAGTGGTTAAGAAGTGATCGATGTGGAGCGCTCGATGAAGACGAAATAGAAGTAAATTGCTAATAAATGATCTATATAACAGCTCACCTGCGATACCTGACTAGCTCTGTATGCAGCAAGCTGCTTTAGATACTGTTTCTTTGCCATCTCTGTTTTCTTCTTGTAAACCTTCAAATATTCACAGACATATAACACTGTAAAACGGGTAGTTATACAAGAATCTAACACTGGTATATATAAGGGTTTTTTTCTTCTTTGCGATCGCTATTTTGATTATTATACTCAGTGGCGGCGCGTGATTATTTTTGTTGGTGGGGCCAGACACACATTTTCAGAAAAATCATGGTTTTCGTTAGGGTATATTTTAATTTATTAAATAATACATACACGTTACACATTATTTTTGGTGGGGCCCGGCCCCACTGGCCCTTAATGACGAGCCGCCACTGATTATACTGTTAGACGCGTTCTTATGATGAAGTCGACTGTTGTCTGGAGCTCATCTCTGGTGCCATGTAGTTTTGAATGTAGTGTTGAATTGTAGGGCCAGCATTCCTTTCTATGGAGGACATACTTTGGACAGTCTTGCAGGACATGTTCTGTGTTTTAATCAGCGGTGCTACAGGGGATGGGGACAATCGTAGCCTGTGTAGGTGTTTGTTCAGTCGGCTATGTCCTGAGTCGGAAGATGATGATATGTCCTTGTCTGTCGCGTGTGTGATATATGAGTCTAAAAACAAAGGATTGGCCTCATTGCACAGAGTTGGAGTGAGTCGTTGTTAGTGAGTTCCTATAAAGAATGTTCTTCATTTTCTTGAAAGCTGTTTTTGCTTGAGACGTTCTTCTCTTTATCTCTGTTGTACATATTCTATCTGATTACATGAATATTCTCAGATATTTGAAATTGGCATCGGAAATATGTTGTACATATTCCATCTGATTACATGAATATTCTCAGATATTTGAAATTGGCATCGGAAATATGTTGTACATATTCCATCTGATTACATGAATATTCTCAGATATTTGAAATTGGCATCGGAAATATGTTGTACATATTCCATCTGATTACATGAATATTCTCAGATATTTGAAATTGGCATCGGAAATATGTTGTACATATTCCATCTGATTACATGAATATTCTCAGATATTTGAAATTGGCATCGGAAATATGTTGTACATATTCCATCTGATTACATGAATATTCTCAGATATTTGAAATTGGCATCGGAAATATGTTGTACATATTCCATCTGATTACATGAATATTCTCAGATATTTGAAATTGGCATCGGAAATATGTTGTACATATTCCATATGATTACATGAATATTCTCAGATATTTGAAATTGGCATCGGAAAAGGCGGTGGTAACAGTGTCATAATGATATCGACACAGTTGACGCTGTGATGGAGCTACATCATCGATTGATATGTCGTCATTCAACAAGCGATATAACCACTAAAGTATGCTTACGTTTCCATATTCCGTGCCCTACTATAAGTGTTTTCATAACAAGTCTTTCAAATTAAAAATACTAAGCATCTATTGACAAAGATGCTAAAGTAATTACCAAGGTCAAAATAGCATCCTACCTTGCCCAGATTACAGAATCGTCCATGTCTACACTACACGGTTCTCAACTTGTGCCTAAGTGGTTAAGTACTTGTCGTGCGAGTCTAAGGTCGTAGGTTTGAATCCAGACCGCACCGTTCTGTTCACGAGTGCATTTTTTCAAGAGAACATTAGAATTATTGCCAGAGTTACGGTATTCATGCTTTGAGTAATACTCTCGGCAGGTGGCGCATCATTTCTGCGGAGAGGGACCGAGCCACAAGGAGTAAAGCTCGGCACAATGAAGTTAATCCTTGGACTTTAAAACTCCTTTCTTATTTACGTTTTCCGCACCTCTATCAAATTTCAAACAGACTTAGTCTCAATATTGTTTCTGCAGTAGAGCTAAACCACAGAATCTTACATTTTTAGATTCCGTATCCAGACTGCTCTACAAGGAAGCATTCAACAAACCAACTTTTTATTAAATCTTTACTTTCTGTACTCAACAACAGACTTCACATAACAGCAACAACAACAACAATAACAGCAACAACAACAACAACAGCAACAAAAACAACAATAACAGCAACAATAACAACAACATCATCAACAACAGCAACAACAACAGCAAAAACACGAAGCAACAACAACAACAGCAGCAACAAAAACAACAGCAAAGCAACAACAACAGCAAAAACAAACAGCAAAGAACAACAACAGACAACAACAACAGCACAGCACAACAACAAAGCCAACAACACAGCAACAACACAATAGCAGCAACAACAGACAATAGCAGCAACAACAACAATAGCAACAACAACAGCACACACAATAGCACAACAACAACAACATAACAACAACAATAACAATAGAAACAACAACAGCAACAACAACAATAGCAACAACAAAGAAAACTATGTATTCTTACATCTTTATGGTCTGGTATCAACTGATCCCACATTGAAGCTACAATCTTGGAGACCTCTCCAAAACTGGCACTTGGGTTATGCCCTTTGATAGCGGCTTGACTATCTCGAAAAAACAGGGCATAAGCGGATACAGGTCTGGGAATAAGAAGAAAACATTATTTGTATTGGTTATTAGTTACTAAACGGACGTCACTGCACTGCGGGCAGACCCATAGGTGCTCAGTCTCCCCAACATATATTGAAGAGTATGCATACTGATGGTTTCTGTGGTTGGTTAAACACACTCCTCACTCTGCCCATCACGCATCCAGCTCTACCCGTACAACGGGTAACTCCAAACTGTTTAAATTGGTGGACCGGTTCAACATCTATTTTAGTGTCCTCATCCAACATGCAGCCACGAAGAGACTGAAGAAGTCAAAAGTATTCAAATTCCATCTCTATTTTATAATGTCAAAATATGTCATAAGACAAAAAGTTATTTATATTTTAGATGATGTCAAACAGCAGACAGTGAGTCGTGATAGTCTTATTTTAGGTGATGTCAAACAGCAGACAGTGAGAGGTGATAGTCTTATTTTAGGTGATGTCAAACAGCAGACAGTGAGAGGTGATAGTCTTATTTTAGGTGATGTCAAACAGCAGACAGTGAGTCGTGATAGTCTTATTTTAGATGATGTCAAACAGCAGACAGTGAGTCGTGATAGTCTTATTTTAGGTGATGTCAAACAGCAGACAGTGAGAGGTGATAGTCTTATTTTAAGTGATGTCAAACAGCAGACAGTGAGTCGTGATAGTCTTATTTTAGGTGATGTCAAACAGCAGACAGTGAGTCGTGATAGTCTTCTCTCTTTTCTTTATTCTATTCAAGTTCTGCCTTACACTGCCTGCAGGTATATTAAATATTTTATAGAACGGGTTTTTACGAGTTTTTCATAAATAGTGTTTTTCACAACCTCTGTTATTTCTTAGGTCCCCCTTTTGAACAGACGGCCTTTTGATGTGTATCGGGTTAACAATACATTGAGTCTGTTGATAATCTGTTTATGTGACCGATCCAGTTCATTTATTGTTTCTTGATGAAGTTTAGTACTGATGTTGTATCCACTTTTTTCCTCTGATGCCTTCATTTCTAAACCGGTCTCTTCTTGATACTCTCAGCATTCTGCGTAGACACTTCATCTCTGTCGTGATTAGTTTTCTTCTTGATACTCCCAGCATTCTGTGTAGACACTTCATCTCTGTCGTGACTAGTTTTCTTCTATCATTTGATGTCAGCATCCAGGTTTGGCACTGGTAGTATAATGTGGGAGGAAGATTGTGTTGAACATTGCTCTTTTTGTGTTCATGGTGATATGTTTACATTTTAAAATTGGCGCTATTTGTCCTATGATTTGATTTGCTTTATTTCATCTATGTTGGATTTCATTAGTTGTTCTTCTATTTGCTGACAAAATGCTCCCTAGGTATGTGAAGAGATATTGGTAGTCTTTCCTCTCTAGCGAATGTCATTACTTCGGTTTTGTCGATGTTTATTTTCATATTGTATTCATTACATGTTGATTGGAGTCTGTTAATATGTTGCTGTAGCTGTTCTTCTGTTGTTGATATGATTTCCTGATCGTCAGCTAAAAGAAATTCGTTAAAGAGTTGCCCAATGTTGTTACCTTTGCTAGTGTTAGCTATTTTACAGATTGGATTGATATATTATGTACCATGTAATTTCATATACGGCATACCTTAGCCAGAGATTTCGATATGATATGTCAACAAATGAAAAGAAAATATCAATAATACTAGACAACTCACTTCGGCATACCTTAGCCAGAGATTTCGATATGATATGTCAACAAATGGAAAGAAAATATCAATAATACTAGACAACTCACTTCGGCATACCTTAGCCAGAGATTTCGATATGATATGTCAACAAATGGAAAGAAAATATCAATAATACTAGACAACTCACTTTTGAGGTTCATTTGGATCTTTTCTTTTCTTCCTCTTGCATGGTTTTCCTTTCTTTGATGCCCCACCAGGAGCAGGGCTGACATCTATAGAAGTAGTGTTAGACGACTGTGAAGGTGAACGAGAGCAGGAGTTATTTCTTCCCACACTTTGTCCATTGTTACACACAACTGCTTCTTTGGATAACTGTTTAAGTAGATATCAATAAACGTATTTGATTTTCCAGACACAAAATAAAGTTTAATTTATGTAACTACTTATCTATTTGTTCCCCCGTGTTGACATGGCTCTCAGTGGGAGCAAAGGATAGTACCACTGCGACCTACAAGGCATGTCGTAAGAGTCGACTGAGGTAAGGACCTAGGGAAACTAGCCTAGTAGATAAAGAGCGTCACAGGAAACGGATATGCTGGCCTACTTGTAGGAGCATAACTAGGACAACGTACAATCGCTCTTAGGCTCGGAACACATACAAATAATAAAGAGTGGTTAACAAGTGGTCGATATAGAGCGTTTGAAGAAAGAAGATCTATTTGTTAATCTTTGTATGTGAAAACTTTTAGATGTCAAACCTTTAACTATAGCTGTAACCTCTTAGTCGAATGTGTCATAGTGCGGCTAAACATTTTCTCAAATCTTAAATAGTGCGGCTAAACATTTTCTCAAATCTTTTTTAATTATTTTTTCGATCCAGAAGTACTTGAGCTTTGTAGCTCTTCGGCTCGGTGCCATGGACATTGTAACCCTTCGGTTCGGTGCCACGAACACCGTAAATCTGGAGAACCTTGCTTTTCTGCAAGTCCGCGCAATTGAACTTGACTCATGGGGCTTGTCACCCGTCGTCCAACGCGCTACGAACACGCTGAGTCAAATCTAAATAGGCGGGTAAACATTATGTCAAATCTTAAATGATACCAGTAAACATTTTGTCACACTTTTGATTGTACAGGTAATATATTTTGTCAAATATTTTATTGTACCTGCAATTTGTTAATCAAATCCGAAATGGTACAGGTAAACATTATGCCAAACCTTGGAAAGCACTCGTAATCTTGTAGTTAGAATTTTGACTGTATGTGGCGTCTGTGGCTTGGGGAGTAGTGACTCGGTCTCATTAACCCCTTGACGTTCTGAGTTCGAATCACGGCATGCGCGACAATTTGTTTGAAATTGTTTCTCGTGAATTTTTACAAAGGACGATGTCACCACCCGTTCAGAAAGCAATGGCAAACTACTGAACGTAATAATGCCTAGAAAATCACAAACAGCGTTAAAAAGCTGGGGTTGTTTCGCAAAGTCCTGTAAAGGATATGAAATTAACTTTAACTTCATGCATAACCATTTTGTCAAATCTTTAATTGTGCGGGTACACTGTTGGATGTCATTGACTGTAGAATTATATTGTAAGTGTCCTCCTTATAATCAATCATATCTGATACCATGATACAGTATAACGACAGATGTGATACTTTAAAGTGGGGTTTACTGTTGGTAAAATCTTACTGTTGAGTAGCGTCTGGCCGACTGGATTAGAGCGTGGCTCCCATACGTGAGACCCGTGTTCAATTCTCGGTGAGGCTAAGAATTGTTTCTGTGGCGTAAATGAAAATCCTAACCTGAACAGCTTCGCAGTGACTGCACTAACAATGAGGTAATTAAATTCATCCTCTCAGGCTCACGTCCCACATGTCCTAGGCCGCCCTAAAAAGCGGCATTTTTCTATGTGTAAGATTGGACTGTTATCCGTCTTCTTAAATGTGTGCACTGTTGAATAATATCCAGACGCTGTAGCCGAAATGTGGATGTGTTTGCTCTACATGCCGTAGGAGTCAAATACAGTACAATGTACTCACATTCTCAGAGCAAACGACACATATCACAAAGAAGGGTTCACATGTTTGATAAGAACAAAGGCAAACAATAATGTCTACATATCAGTTATATTTTTTTCTGGTTTTTTCCTTGCGTTTGCCCGCTATGAATTCATACATAGTCAGGGCGCCTGGTATGGCGCCTCTGACAGATTTTTTTCGTGAACACCTGCTTTCCCTTTTATCAGTGTCCCCGCCATGCAGGCAGGCCTTCTACGACTTCAGAGGCATCAGGTATATGAGGACCATAATCATATCACTCCAAACACGTCCATAGGTGCTCCGATCTTCGCCTCAACAAATCCTACAGCGTCCAGCGGCCCAACACACCAGTTCGATATTTTGATTAATCAATATTTTTGCATATTTGATATGTCGTTCTTTTCGGGATGTACCAATTGATGGAGAGTTTACTTATATTTGCGTTATGGTTAAACTTTATTTTATACAAGTTTTACTTAGTACGTAAACTACCAGATAAGACAGAACATAATATTTACAAGTAATACTATGATTATCATCATCAAATAGCTTGTCATGAGCAGAACTTTGTCATCCTAACAGTCCTTCGGAATTTATCTCTCTAATAGGCCAGACCCCTCTTCAGTCGTCATGGTGAAACCATCAGTTACATCATGAATCCATCTTCTCCGTGGTCTTCCTCTTCTCTTTGCCGGTATGTCTCCTTCCATGATTGTCTTCTCCAGCTCTTCGTGTCGTTTTATATGTTCAAAATACCTAAACTTTCTCACTCCTATTTGTAGCATTAGCCAGTTTTCTTTGATTTTGAGTTTTTTCTGGATATATCTATTTCTTATTTTCTCTCTCTATACGAAGTATACGTAGATGTACGAAGGAATTATGAATGCAGAATGTTGTAAATTCCATGGACAGCAAAGAAAACAAATGATGAAGTTTCAAAACAGGTCTGCACACACAGAAACCTTATCAAAATATTACGAATCACACAATCAAGGTTCTTCGGGCATAAAATGCGAATAGGAGGTGTAGAACATTTGGTGACAGCAGGAAAAGTTCAGGGAAGGAGAGATTGTGGAAGACAGAGGGAGAAGATGTTGATGGTCTAACATCGTGGTTCGACAAAAGATCGACTTCAGAACTGACTACATGCACCAAAGAGAGAGAGAGAGAGTTGTGAAGATATATGATCACATACGTCGGTAGACATGGAACTTAGTTGATTGAATACTATGTAGGCCTCGAAATCTTTGTTTCAAATCTTCTTCTTCTTTGCGTTCGTTCTTTACCACCAATTTTAATCACTCTTTGTGATATGTTTGATCTTTGCCAAGAACGTGTATACGTTGCACATTGGTTTGTAGGCCCCTAAACGCATAGACTTCTACACGTTTAGGACACATGCATCCGATTTCAGCCAAACCTCAGTCGGCTCTTACGACATGCATGGCAGGTAACAGTAGTTCTATTCTTTGCACCCCAAATTTGGGGCCCGGTAACCACTCGGGCAAGATTTGTTTCAAATGTAAACTTTCATTTGTCTGTAAACTTTTGATTGCAAATATAAACTTGTAGATGTTTCAAATGTAAACTTTCATTTGTCTGCAAACTTTTGATTGCAAATATAAACTTGTAGATGTCTCTTATTCCTTGACAGTAACGGTAAACGATTAGTTTTGCACTCAAACATAAAATATTTAACTGTGGGTAATTCTTTAAATACTAAAACTGTTATAAGAAGGAGAAGATGGGGATATGTTGGACACACCTTGAGAAAAAAGGATCAACGAATATCAAAGCAGGCACTGAAGTGGAATGCAAAGGGTTCAAGCAGTGCCGGGTTAGCTCTATAGCAGAAATAGCAAATGCTACGGGTCCCACGTTTCTGGAGGCTCAGCGCCTAGAGCAGAAAATGTTTAGCATGTAAAACTATCAAACAAGTTTTGGATGACATCTCAAATAACATGGATCAAAAGGTAGAGTGTCGTAATCAGACGTACTGACTAGTTTTGAAGATGAGTAAGTTGGAAACGGGAATAATGAACATTTTATAGAACGGAATTCTAGAACGCTTGTAAGCGGAGAACGTTCTTTTTGATATTAAAGCGTATCAAAAGTGAGTTAAGGAACATGATGGGACAAGATCGTCTAAATAACCTCACCTTAATGAACATTGAATGTAATTTACTTAAAGAAATTCATTTATCTAGTATTATCTCTAAATTTGCTCACATTAAATCGAGAAAAATTTGTTTGTAAAAGTTGTGTTTTATTTTATTATCATACAAAACCTAGGGCCTCTTGGTAACAGTTGCTACAGGCCTCGCACTGGCTTAATTCGGCACTGGGTTCAAGAAAGAGAGGACGTCCTAGGGAGACCCTGAAACAAACGTTGCTGATAGAGGCAAGAAATATCGGTCCCAGTTCCATGGAGGAGATTAAGCGAGTTACCCAGGATAGAGCGGTATGGAGAAATTGCTTGCAGGCCCATGTAAGGTATAACGGTACGTGAGGAATTATTATTATTACTAATTCGTTGACTGTAAAAAATAAATTATTGACTGTATTTTTCACAAATCGTTGACTGTATAAAACCAAAGCTCTAATGTTGGGTGGAGCAACTGACACTCATTCTTACACAGAAAGATTTCAGCTGCAGTGCACGAACTCCGTAGCACCGACGAGGGAGCTGCAAGAGATAGCTAAAGATAGGATGACTTGAAGTGAATTGGTTTAGGGGCTTTGTTCCAACCTGAGTTAGAAAAACACAAGAGAGAAATGGAGAGACAGAACATAACAGTCTGGTAGAATACGTACAAACAAAGTACTATAGTTTTACAAAAACAGAAACAGTGACGATAAACAGCAACGTTTCGACCAACAAGGCCTTTATCAAGCAAACGAACAAATAGGAGTGACAAATTAAAATGAAACACAAATGGACGACCAAATACCAACGTATCTAAGGAAAATCTGGAATAAAAACGAATAACGAAATAAATGTAACACAAAAACACACATAAAAACTAGAAATAGAAAAGAAACAATGAAACATCTAGTAAATATATAACTTGAATACATGCAACATATACCCATATAGATTATAAAGCATGGGAAGAGAAAGTACTAAGAAGCATAAGAATGTAATACATGCAACATATACCCATAGAGATTACAAAGCATGGGAAGAGAAAGTACTAAGAAGCATAAGAATGTAATACGTTGAGCCCGCGTGGTCGCAAGGTACCATACAAAGAAATCAACCGATTCTCCAGAGCAAATCGACTACGATCATCAGAGGAACATGATCGGATGGCTGTGACCTGGACATCGCAAGCTCCTGAATGGCCAGTATCATTGAAATGGGTAGCTACAGGGTCACAGAGCATTGGCGTATATCGCGCAAGTGTTGGGCGAATCGGTCACTGAGTCTCCTGCCGGTTTCCCAATATAGGCCTTGTTGCACCGCTTGCAGATAATGGCATAGATAATATTACGGGACTCGCACGTGAAACTGTCTGCAACAACGAACGTGGCTTTTGGAAAAGACACCGTGCGGGTCTGTATTACATAAGCACAAGTGTTACAACGCCGACGGCCACACTGGATGGTGCCAAAATGACTCTGGATGTTAGGCTTGAGGCGACTGTGAACTAACATATCCTTAAGGCTTCTGTCCCGTCTGTACGCCACCAAAGGATAGTGTTGGAAGATTGAACGTGTATCAGGATCAGACTGAAGAATGGAGAGATGACGGAATAAGACTTTCTTCACAAGGGAACTATGAGGGTGGAAAGTTAAGACAAGTTTCACCCTGTCAGAATTGGAAGTTCTATGCTGGTTAGAGAGAGCCTCCTGGCGAGAAATTTGCTGAACGCGCCGCATAGCAGAAGCAAGCACCTTATCCGGGTATAAGCGCTTACGAAAGAAATCCAGCATCTCGTGAGCTCTATCGAGGAAATCGTCGTCCTCGCTACAGAGGCGACGAAGGCGCAAGAGTTGAGAGAATGGTAAAGAATCACGACAAGCCTGGGAATGGGAAGAGGTATAAAGAAGAAAACTATGTGCATCAGTAGGCTTGTAGTATACTGATGTAGTGATGGTGGATAGGCTGATAGTGATAGTGATGTCAAGAAAGTTGACACAAGAGGTAGAGATGTGAGATGTAAACCGAATAGCCGGATTGAAGACATTAATGAAATTAATGAAGCGTGACAAATCGGCTTCAGGCATATCGGTAATGCCAATACAATCATCAATGTATCTATGATACACAGACGGAAGAGGGCCATCATAGGAATTCCATACTAGGTGCTCAAGATGACCCATGAATAGACAAGCATAACTGGGTCCCATTTTAGTACCCATGGCGACCCCACTGATCTGCTCAAAGAACTGGTCATTGAACTGAAAGGAGTTGAGAGTTAGAACTAGTTCTGCAAGACGAAGGAGAGCCGAGGTGGAGACAAGTGGGTTAGTTCTCCTGTCGAGAAAGAACTGGAGAGCTTGAAGTCCGTCGGAATGAGATGATGATTGCTGTTTATCGTCACTGTTTCTGTTTTTGTAAAACTATAGTACTTTGTTTGTACGTGTTTCACTATTTACCAAGTTTTACTGCAGTCTTCCCCTATTTTGGTAGAATACGTGACAATGACAAAGAGAAATTAAGTGCTGGAGATCTATTCCAGATAACTATCACAGCGGAGATGGCACATCAATCATCATCTTACCTGCATTAAAGGTGAAAAGTCATTATCATCACTGCTGGACGGATCAGGAGAACTACTGCACGCTGGAAAGAAATATGGCACACCGTGTTGGCTATTTATTCCCATTTGTGACACGTGTGTTTCCATCTCATTGCTACTCTGTTGTTGGGTACCTCCATGTTGCTGTCCTACCATCGTGTCAGAGGACGACATGTTAGATCTCATGTACATGACACAAGAATTTTCATAAAGTTTATTGGAGTTTATCAACGATTGGTTGAAATCTAGGTTAGGGCTCACGCTATTTGAGAAACTGATATCCGGTAGTTCAAAATTTGTTGGCGGGAATATTGGAGCCAAACTATCAGTCAGTTCACCCTGATTGTCCAGATTTAAGAGACGATGTGAAATATTGGATGTCTGGTTCATGACATCCATCATACTAATATGATGGTCTGTTTGCGAGTAACTGAGACTGTCTTGGAACCAGCTGAGACTGTCTTGGAACCAGCTGAGACTGTCTTGGAACCAGCTGGGAGATGTGTAGACGCTTGAGAAGAATATTGTCTTTTATAACCACATCTGAAAAAAAATAATGCATACATCAAACAAGAAAATGTGGAAATCAGTTGCGTGCGGTGCTGTGCTCAAAGGGGACTAGGTTCAGGAACAAGGCAGCTTAGCAAGGATACTTTTACCGGTCACAGTTTACACAGTATAGGTCTTTCGAGAGAGCTTTGCAATGTTCCCAGATTCGTCTAACATTATTGCTAGAAAAAAAATGCATCATTTAGTTGCGACTTACTCTTATCTAGAATGACATCACCAACATATTCAATAACATCGTGGAACCTCGCCGGTGCTACGGAGTTCGTGCACTGCAGACGAGATCTCCTTGTGTAAGAAAGAGATTGGAGCACATATAGTTACTCACCGATTTGCAATGATTATGGTCCAATCAATCAATCAATCTCATCTATATTGAAATCAAGGATTACTAGGGAGATAACCCGTGATCACTGCGCTCGAGAAGTGAGCTGAGTACATTCCGAAAGTAATGCCAGCACTGTCACTCACCGTCACAGACCTCCTCAACGTCTGTACCACATCCACCAATCTTAAACAATTTATTTTCCAAAGAAGAAAGTAGCTCCAATACCTCTAACTCGTCTTACATCCTTTGAACCCTGACCACATGTACCTTAAAATCCCTGTCCCGGAGCTCCTGAGCAAAAACAGCCCATATCAGAGTTATATTAAAACACGATAATTTAGCACACTTAATTGCTCTATACTTTGTTATTGACTTATCCCTTCATCTTCGTTATTTCTGCTTATTATATATTTGCAGAATACTAACTTTAAAAATATATTTGATTTTATATGTGGATACGGCCGCGAATACTCCTGCATATGTAGATTGTTCTCCAAATTGAGCATGTATAGTTTGAATATTAATCGATTAAAACATTTCTTCCTTGTCTAAATGATCATCTAACTTACTTTCTATATCCTTATCAGAATAATCCCATTCTAAGACTAATTTATCTTTAGATTCATTCAAAACAAGCTTCAGCAGCTTGCTCTGTTGTTATACTTTTAGAGTGACCATTTCCGAAAAATTTAGAACATCTTTTCAACATGAAAATACTTCACTAATTACATTATCCGTACAAAAAATAAACACACAACAGCATCCGACATCTAGCAAAACTATGTAGAACACATGGGTTGTTTTTGGCATCATATTTGTACACGATTTATTTTCAAATACCAACAAATTTTTTTAAAATATTATCAGACCGATATATTGGGAGCTCTGGATATGCATCGCCTATATTAAATCCCGAAATATCGGGATCCCGGGTTCTAAGGGTTAAATCCGAATAAATAAGATCAATATCACTCTTTTAAACTTTTAAATTAGATGGTCACGTAGATGATGTAAACTTAACTCATTCCGTATTAACTGCCGCAGTGTGCGACAATATTGTCTATTAAAATAACCCAACTGCCACAGTGTGCGACAAGATTGTCTATTAAAATAACCCAACTGCCGCACACTGCACCAAGCATTTTTTCATCTAAAATTAGTGCTCAATACATTCTGATGCAAATCTGAATTTTATTGATTGTTTGTAGCCTCCATAAAGATAAAGATGTCTCAAAACGCAAGAGAAAACACTAAACCGATAAGGGTGTTATTTCTTCAAAGACAGTAACACACACTCGATTTGAGAGAGCACATACTACTATAAAAGTTCGTTCCAAAATTCGTGATCACACTAAAGTTTCGTTTGTACGAAATCTACCTGATGGATAAAAGTAATTTTATGCATGCAGTCTTATATACCTCACGACCTAACGAATTCATGTTTAACTAATTGGTAGGTAGCTTAGTTGATGCACAAAAGGTTTTTTGTTTTATAACTTTGCATAAGCACAACAAAATGATAACCAAAGTTTAGAATTATTACACAAAATGGTGGCGAATGTTTGCAAAGACGTATCTCTATTACATATTATAAAAAGAAAAGTGACATTGTGAACAAATGATTCCTTCCAATTCTTTCAATGAAAATAAATGGTGTGTGCATAAACAATATCTTACACATGGGAATAGACAATAGACCAGAGAACAGACTACTAGATTTTGGTTTTTAATTACTATTTGGTTACCTCTATGGTAACCTTGGTTAAGACATTTGCCTTGCATTCTGAAGGTTGAAGGTTCAAATCTGGACCGAGACACATGCGGATTTATCCCCCTCCCGGAAAGACCCCTATACTTTCTCCCTGGCGTTCCTTTTCTGTCGAAGGGACGGAACCATATGGAAAACCCGATACAATGTAGTCAACCCTCGCATTTAGAGCCTTTTCTTGTTAGATACAAATCAAAGATGTACTTTGCATTTTAAAATATTTTTCGATCCAGAAACACTTTGCGTTCAGCTCTTCAGCTCGGTGCCATGGACATCGTAACCCTTCGGTTCGGTGCCACGAACACCGTAAATCTGGAGAACCTGTTGCTTTTCTGACAGCCCGTGGAATTGAACCGCACTCACAGGAGGATTGTCACCCGTCGTTAAATGCCATACGAACACGCTGGGAAAACGGGCATTTACTCTGCATATGAGACAGCATATTAGAGTAAATGGAGGTCAGAGAGACGTGGTTTTACAGAAGAATTGTGAGAATCCCATGGACTGCTAAAAAAGACGAATGTGGAGGTGTTGAATGAGGTCAAGACACAGAGAAAGCTTATTATCAATATCAGAAAGAGGCAATCATTTTTTTTCGGACATGTAATCTTCTTCTTCTTCTTTGCGTTCGTTCTTTACGACCAATTTTAATCACTCTTTGTGATTGTTTGATCTTTGCCAAGAACGTGTATACGTTGCACATTGTTTGGTAGGCCCTAAACTCATAGACTTTACATGTTTGGGACATGTGCATCCGATTTCAGCCAAACCTCCTTAGTCGCCTCTTACGACATGCGTGGCAGGTAACAGTGGTTTTATTCTTTACACTGCAAATTTGGGCCCCGGTAACCACTCGGGCGGGTAATGTAATGAAAAGGGGGGAGGCATAGAACACATAGTGACAACCGGTCAAATCGAAGGTAAACGAGACAGTGGAAGACAGAGAGAGAAAATGTTGACAGCCTGACTTCATGTCACGGAAGAGTCAACAGCTGAGATGATAGCAAACACCAGGGACAGAGATTTGTGGTGATTCATGAACTCCTGCACCTGTCGGCACGGCACCTGATGATGATGATGATACAACATGTGGGATGGATTAGCGTAACACATAAGCGTTCGCCTATCCACTCAGAGACAAGAGGGTATGGGTTCGATCCCACAGTCGACATTTCACACGTGTGGAAAGGAATTGGCAATTCTATCTACTGCACACTTGGGTCTAGAAATGGGGAGTGAAGAAACTTCATAACCTAAGGTTTCAAAAGGCTACAAAGAACTTTTTTTAAATTTATATGAGGAGAGCAGACTACTAAAAAAAAGATTGTAAGTTTTGCAAGAAAAAACACAAAGATTTACAGACGATATCAGACAGTCATCATCATCATCAGGTGCCATGCCGGCTGGAGTAGGCGAACAGACGATATCAGAGTCATCATCATCATCAGGTGCCGTGCCGGCTGGAGTAGGCGATCAGACGATATCAGAGAGTCATCATCATCATCAGGTGCCATGCCGGCTGGAGTAGGCGATCAGACGATATCAGAGAGTCATCATCATCAGGTGCCGTGCCAGCTGGAGTAGGAGATCAGACGATATCAAAGTCATCATCATCACAGATGTGCCGGCTGAGTACGATCAGACGATATCAGAAGTCATCATCATCAGGTGCCGTGCCGGCTGGAATAGGTGATCAGACGATATAAGAGTGTCATCATCATCATCAGGTGCCGTGCCGGCTGGAGTAGGCGATCAGACGATATCAGAGAGTCATCATAATCATCAGGTGCCATGCCGGCTGGAGTAGGCGATCAGACGATATCAGAGAGTATATTATTACAAACATGGTTTCACTAAATTCTTCTTCTTCTTCTTCTTCTTTCTTTTTTTCTCTAATCCTGTTTGCCTCACAGTGTCAGGATAAGAAGAGACTTCTAGAACGAGCCCTTGTGTGTGCTTCATAAATAGTGTCTTTCGTTGCCTCTGTTATATTTGAGTTCCACATTTTGCGTGGACTGCCTTTTGCTTTGTATCTATTGTATCTGAGTAACATTGCTCTTTGAGGCGCGCACTGTCTGTTGGTGATCTGCTTATGTGGCCGAACCATTTCATTTGTTGTTTCTTGATGAAGTTTAGTACTGATGTTGTACCCACTTTTTCCTGATGTCTTCATTTCTAAACAGATCTCTTCTTGATACTCCTAGAATTCTGCGTAGACACTCCATCTCTGTCGTGACTAGTTTCTTCTATAATTTGATGTCAGCGTCGAGGTTTGGCACTGATAGCATAATGTGGGAGAAAGATTGTGTTGAACAATGCTCTTTTAGTGTTCATGTGGAAAATTGGCGCAATTTGTCCTATCATTTGATTTGCTTGATTGCATCTATGTTGGATTTCATTAGTTATTATTCTTCCGTTTGATGAAAAAATGCAACCAGTTCCAAACCTGGACGCTGACATCAAATAATAAAAGAAACTAGTCACGACAGAGATGAAGTATTCTTGACAGCTCAAAATCGAGAAGAACAGGTTGGAAAGCCGCTACTGTGGCAAAGTTCATTAGAAAAGATTTAAAATTAAATTTCTACAAAAATATCTTCACCATCTCCAAAACTACATCGGGGACCCTCCCATGTGCTACAAAGTTTATGCACTACAGTTGAGATCTTCCTGTGTAAGAAAGAGATCGGAGCACACATGGTTACTCACCGAAGTGCAATGATGATGGTCATATACAATCAATTAATTATCTTATCCTGACGCAGTGAGGCATAACATCATTAGAGAAATGGAAGAAAATGTAAAACAAAGATTACACGCGATAAAAGATGGAGCGACGGCAGCAAGAACAGCCTTACGAAAATGAATATCAGCTTACAAAGTGACTTAAAACAAGCACACACAAGATCACTACGTCCCCCCTCCCAACACTTCTATAAAGAAGTAAATGGTGGAAGAGAAGAAGAAGAATAAGAAGAAAGCTTCGGTATTAATTAGCAACTCACCTGTAACTTATTTATCCTTTAAACCACGCCTGATCTTCTATGAACTAAGAAGGTAAGGGAGTCTGACTTCCAAGACACTTCTCTCATGAACACACAAATACACACTGTCTCAGATTCAAGTCGACTTTCTTCTATCAGTAATGGCTAACGTTAAATTAGTTTTTTTTTTTAAAGTTCCAAATGATTTGTATTCTAAAACGAAGAAGGTTTGTCCTGCGAACTTCTACAAACACTTTGTGTTGGTAGGCGTGGCGCTGCTACATTATGACACCTACTTCCAACGCAACGGTTGAAACTACTGTCGTGTCGCGCAGCAAGGCGCTGCTGTGTGTGTGTGTGTGACTGAATAGCCTTAGCCAGCTCACGTGTGACGGCACAATGTGATGCAGACAGTTAGGCACATTTTGGTCGGGAGTGAAAGTAAAAGCGGGGATGGATTGGAGACTCATCATCATCATCAGGTGCCGTGCCGGCTGGCGTAGGCGATCATGGATCTCCACAAATCTCTGTCGTTGGTGTTTGCTATCAACTCAGATGTTGACGCTCTACCGTGCCATGAAGTCAGGCCATCCAACATTTTCTCTCTCTGTCTTCCCCTGTCTCGTCTATCCTCGATTTTATCGGTTGTCACCATGTTTCTAAACCTCCTCCTCATCACATGCCCGAAAAATGATGACTGCTCTTTCTTATATTGATGATAAGCTTTCTCTGTGTCTTGATCTCATTCAACACCTCAACGTTAGTCATTTTAGCAGTCCATGGGATTCTCATCATTCTTCTATAAAATCACATCGCCGTGGCCCTCATAGATTTTTCGATCTGTGTGTTCATTGTGCATGACTCACATCCGTATGTCAGTATTGGTTCTATGTAGCAGTGAATAACTCGCAGTCTGATCGGGATTGACAATGACTTGTTGCAGATAATGCTTCTCATTTTCAGGAACGATGTTTTCGTTTGTCCTATTGGAGACTACCCTTTTCTATTAGATTTTGGGAAAAAAATGTTCTGATTTTTCCCCAGACATATGTTGCAATAGATGCCATTGATTGATTGATTGACTGATTGATAGGACATCATCATTGCACTTTGGTGAGTAACCATGTGTGCTCCGATCTCATTCTTACACAGGAAGATCTCATCTGCAGTGCATGAACTCCGTAGCACCGGCGAAAGTACCCGATATAATTTTGAAGATGGTGAAGATATTTTGCAAGAATTTTATTTTTAATCTATTCTAATGAATGTTGCCTGGGCAGCGGCTTGCCAGTCTGCTCTTCTTCATGTTCAACTGCCAATGGTTCTTTTACTTACTAAAATTGAACCTACGTTTTATCGTCCGTCTCCGATAAGACTTGGAACTCACCTACACTAAGATCAGGGATCTATAGAAAAATATCCAGATGGCTCCATGAGGGTGCGAGCCGAGTACCTTTGGTACGAGATGCCAGCATCTAACCTCTACGACACAGAGGCACTCGTCAGATGTTATTACACTCGAGGAAGATAGATACGGCACAGAGGCACTCGTCAGATGTTATTACACTCGAGGAAGATAGATACGGCACAGAGGCACTCGTCAGATGTTATTACACTCGAGGAAGATAGATACGGCACAGAGGCACTCGTCAGATGTTATTACACTCGAGGAAGATAGATACGGCACAGAGGCACTCGTCAGATGTTATTACACTCGAGGAAGATAGATACGGCACAGAGGCATCCGTCAGATGTTATTACACTCGAGGAAGATAGATACGGCACAGAGGCACTCGTCAGATGTTATTACACTCGAGGAAGATAGATACGGCACAGAGGCATCCGTCAGATGTTATTACACTCGAGGAAGATAGATACGGCACAGAGGCATCCGTCAGATGTTATTACACTCGAGGAAGATAGATACGGCACAGAGGCATCCGTCAGATGTTATTACACTCGAGGAAGATAGATACGGCACAGAGGCATCGTCGGTTTCCAAGATGTCCGGTTGAGTTACACTCGAGGAAGATAGATACGGCACAGAGGCATCCGTCAGATGTTATTACACTCGAGGAAGATAGATACGGCACAGAGGCATCCGTCAGATGTTATTACACTCGAGGAAGATAGATACGACACAGAGGCACCGTCAGATGTTATTACACTCGAGGAAGATAGATACGGCACAGAGGCACCCGTCAGATGTTATTACACTCGAGGAAGATAGATACCACTTTACCCAAAAAATAAACCAACAAGTAAATAAAAAGAAAATAGAAGTGTTTGGGACATACATTAACCCGTTCAACATTCTGAGCTGGTATACTAACTCGCTATATTTTGTTAACTGATACCAATCCGGCTAGTTCTGTATATATTACTGTATAAATGCGTCTGAAGATCAAAAGATTTGCGGAGTGAAAGGATTAGGATTGCAGAAGACTAGACACCTACATGTGGCTCTAGAGCGGAATCTGGGAGATAAGAGAGGCATGAGAAGACCTAGAGAAACATGGATATAATTTGGACAGCATTCGGAGATCACATCTCAAGACAATGACTTGGCTGTACACACCTGGACATGCTGGAGTGCAGAGTAACGACCGTGCTGACTTTCTTGCAAACAATTCCACGACTCAAGCGGGCAGAAGTATCGACAGAGCCGATGTCATCAATGTGGTACGCTCTCATTTATATGATATGTCCGCCTGCCCAGTGTCTTCGTAGCGCGTTGGACGACGGGTGATAAGCCCACTGTAAGTGCTGTTCAATTGCACGGGCTGGTAGAAAAGCCACTGGTTCTTCAGATTTACGGTGATCGTGGCACCGAACCGAAGGGTTACGATGTCCATGGCACCGAGCCGAAGAGCTGAAAAGCTAAGTACTTCTGGATCGAAAAAATGTATGCGATATGAGCGAGTCTCATATATTGGGACGAGTCCTAGAATTAGAAGTTAAGTTTGGACATGCCAGACAGTGTCATCTTCGTGGTAGAGAGAGAAGATACACTAATCAACTTCTCATGGGTACAAGTTTGACATGACAGGATGTGTCAGTCTTCGGGAGAGAGAGAATGGTAATCCATCATCCATAAATACATCAACAAAATGGAGTTGGGATTGCTGCTGCAGTCGAGGACAGAGTACGAATGGGAATACCATCGATCGCATAACATAACATAACATAACGATAAACTATAGACAATAATCAGTGGCGGTTCGTCATTAAGGGCCAGTGGGGCCGGATCCTTACCAAAAATAATGTGTAACGTGTATTTATTATTTAATAATTAACAATATACCCTAACCCAAAACCATGATTTTTCTGAATATGTGTGTCTGGCTCCACCAACAAAGATGATCACGCGCCGTCACTGACAAGTATGACCTGGAATGAATTCATCAGGCTTGCTGAAGATAATCTGGTAGAAGCAAATATGTTGAAGCCCTGTGCTTCAAGAGGAACTAAGAGAAAAAGAAACATAATAAATAATACAGCCATGATAGCCTGGGGGATCTCCGTATCTTGGAGGTATGATGCCTGTCTCTCACCTTCACAAGCACTCGGTTCGTATACCACGTGGAGTGATAGAGTAAGTCATCCAGTTGCTTGTGTATTGCCGGGGCGCACAAGGGGAGCAGAGAATAGTAACACTGCGACCTACAAGGCATGTCGTAAGAGGCGACTGAGGTAGAGCCTAGGGTAACTACCCTAGTAAATTAAAAAAGCGTCGCAGAAATCGGGTCTGCTGGTCTACTTGTAGGCGCATAACTGACACAATGTATAGTCGCTCTTAGGCTCAGATCACATACAAATCACACAGGGTGGTTGACAAGTGGTCGATATGGAGTGTTAAAAGAAGGAAAAGAAGAACAAAAAGACGTTTTCCAGTGATCCCTGATCTCATTGTAGAGGAGATCGAGTTGCTAGCCCTACCGAAGACAGATGATAAAAACCATAGCTTCAGTGTTTAAGATGAGCACATAAAAACAACCTTGCTGATAAAAGTCGATAAGTTTAGGTTGCAAAGTTGCTGTGGTTGCAAAGTTGCTGTGGTTGCAAAGTTACTGTTGTTGCAAAGTTGCTGTGGTTGCAAAGTTGATGTGGTTGCAAAGTTGCTGTGGCTGCAAAGTTGCTGTGGTTGCAGTTGTTGTGCTGCAAAGTTGATGTGCTGCAAAGTGATGGTTGAAAACTTGCTGTGGTTGCAAAGTTGCTGTGGCTGCAAAGTTGCTGTGGTTGCAAAGTTGCTGTGGTTGCAAAGTTGATGTGGCTGCAAAGTTGATGTGGTTGCAAAGTTGCTGTGGTTGCAAAGTTGCTGCAAGAATAAAAAAAGCTCATAAAAATGTAAATTAAATTTTTCCAACACGCAAAGTACATCGTGAATCCTCGCCGGTGATACAGAGTTCGAGCACTGCCGCTGAGATTTTCCTGTGTAATAAGAGACAGAAGCATGCATGACTTTTCAATGAAGGACTATCGCTACTCTCTCCCTGTCTCTCTAGCCTGTGTCACCTCTGCCGACTAGGGTATCAACAACACACTTCTTCTGTATTCGTGTCCGTCCTTTGTATTGTGTTAGAGCATAGATTCCCAAACTTTTTCTGCCCACCGCCCACTTTGCACGACATAAACTTTGTAACGCCCTCTTCCCACCGCCCACTTTGCACGACATAAACTTTTAACGCCCTCCCACGCTCACTTGCACGACATAACTTGTAACGCCCTTCCCACCGCTCACTTTGCACGACATAAACTTTGTAACGCCCCTTCCCACCGCCCGCTTTTACGACATAAACTTTGTAACGCCTCTTCCACCGCCACTTTGCGACATAATTTTGTAACGCCCTCTTCCCACCGCTCACTTTGCACGACATAAACTTTGTAACGCCCTCTTCCCACCGCTCACTTTGCACGACATAAACTTGTAACGCCCCTCCCTATTATAACAGTTTGTCAACGCCCCCTTCATACATATATAAATCCTCAATTTTCACTTTGCCATACAATCTGTCGAAAGTAAGGCGCAATGTGTCGAAAGTAAGGCACAATCTGTCGAAGTAAACACAATCGTCGAAAGTAAGGCACAATCTGTCGAAAGTAAGGCACAATCTGTCGAAAGTAAGGCACAATGCATCTTGGCAACAATTATAAGAATTTACGGATAAATATACTCGTGAACAGAAAGGCGAGGTTTGGATTCGAACCCACGATATTTGAAACTCAAGACAACAACCTAATCACTTAATAAGGAAACGCCCAGTCAATATTATCTGATTAAATTTTGGTATTAGGAAAATACAGTGGATATATAGAAGAATATGCAGAGTTTCATGGACAGAAAAACAGAGAAATAAACAAGTTTTAGGAAAACTAGGCATGAAGAAACAATTATTAAGAGAAATAAAATTTCAGACAAGTAAAGTATTTTGGACACATAAAAATACATGACACCATGATAAAATCTTTACTAGAGGGGAAAGTTGAGGGGGAAGAGCAAGAGGAAGAACGAGAGATAAGTGAGAGAGAAACTTTAAGAAATGTACAGGTTACAGTCTGGCAGTGTGCAACACCAAAGGCGAAAGACAGAGGATGCTGGAGATTCATTGCAGCCAACCTACGATGTGGAGACGGCACCTGATGATGATGATGATTATAAAAATCCTGGGCGAAGCAGAGTAATGACTAATATGAAATAAATGACACTCCACACATCCGAGGGCTTATTGTCTCTATTACTGTATGTGAGGATATACACCATCAAAAACAGACAAGACACCGCGGTGTGACTGGCTTAAAGACTTAAGTCTTACGTATTAATTATCACAGGCATTGGCAACACTTTTTGTTTATTATTTGCCTGGTACAAATTATGACTCATATTTTTATATCGCAAAAATATTGCGGACCAAAGCAGGTCATGAAAATTTACATTTGTCATCCTTAGTAATATGTTTTAACTCATAGATTACGACAAGTCAAATGACAAACCGTTCTAGCAGAAGCGATTTTACGACAACCTGCATAAGAAAACGTCATTCCTGAAAATGAGAAGCATTATCTGCAACAAAATGTATCAAATTTTATAAGAAAGCGCCGCTGGAACTACATCGGCCACACACTTAGAATGGATGAGAGAAGACTCCTTACCAATCCCTCATATGGACACCAGAGGAAAAAAGAAAACGAGGAAGACCAAGAGAGACTCTGCGTAGAACCATCACCAGAGAAGGCTCAACGATGGGCCTAGTAAACATTAAAGACCTAAAACAGATAGCAACGAACCGTCGAGACATGGAAACTATGACCTCTGCCTATGCGCCGCCCACAGGCCCAAGAGGAAAGACTAACTATCTGCAACAAGTCCTTGTCAATTGAGATCAGAATGCCAGATATTCAGTTCTACATAGAACCAATACTGACATACGGATGCGAGTCATGAACAATGAACACGCAGATCGAAAAAATCTCTGAAGACCACAGAAATGTGGTTTTACAGAGGAATGATGAGAATCTTATGGACTGCTAAACTGACTAATGTTGAGGTGTTGAATGAGATCAAGACACAGAGAAAGCTTATCATCAATATAAGAAACAGTCAGTCATCATTTTTCGCACATGTGATGCGGAGGGGACGTTTCGAATAAATTGTGATAACCGGTAAAATTGAGGGTAGACGAGACAGAGGAAGACAGAGAAGGAAAATTTTGAATAGCCTGACTTCATGGCACGGTAGAGCGTCAACATCTGAGTTGATAGCAAACACCAACAACAGAGATTTGTGGAGATCCATGATCGCTGCGCCAGCCGGCACTGCACCTGATGATGATGATGATGACATAACGAACTATAACTTTAAATAGAAATTTAAAAAATGTCCCAGAGTTCACTTGATGCTGTTTGTGTATAATTCTTTGTAGAATATAACAAGTGTTTTAGTTTTTCTTCTTTTTCTTCTTGTTCTTCAGATCGCTTTAGTGATGACTATACCGTCAGACGGCAAATAGGAGAAGAGGAAGACCACGGAGAAGATGGATTCAGGGTGTAACTGATAGTTTGAGTATTACGGCTGCAGAAGCGGGACATCTGGCCTACAAGAGAAATACCGAAGGACTGTTAAGGTGGCATAGTTCTGCTCAAGATAAGTTATTTGATAATGAACATCAGACACGTTCTTATGAAGAGCTGGACTTTTATCTGGAGCTTGTCTCTGGTACCATGTAGTATTTATTGCAGTTGATGTTGTAGCAGATGAAGTGATCAAAGATTGCTTCAAATTTTGATTTTTCTGATATACGATAGAAGATGTTCGAGGAACTCAAGGGAATGCATAGGAATTACTTCTTCTTCTTTTGTCGTCACACTGCTACCGGATTGTTGCCCACTGTCATGGTTTTCTGTTTTTGTCTTGCGCTGTACTGGTGGCTTATGTGATTGTTATTTTTGTTCTTTGACAGGATTCTGCTATGCCATCTTTTTCCTGGTCTTCCTCTCGCCTTCTTTCCTGATGTTCTGTTGTAGAAGACTATGTATACTGTGAAGTTTGGGTGCATTTTTATTAAGTGGCCAAACCACTTCATTCTTTGTTTCTCAATTTAACTCAAGCAAGGTTCTGGACTCTTTGTTTCTCAATTTAACTCAAGCAAGGTTCTAGACTCTTTGTTTCTCAATTTAACTCAAGCAAGGTTCTGGACTCTTTGTTTTCATTTAACTCAAGCAGGTTCTGACTCTTTGTTTCTAATGCTGATGTTGGTGACTTGTTTTCTCCTGGTGTTGTTATAACTTTTCGCAGGCAGCGCATTTCACATGTAGTTATTTTTGTGAACGAAACTAATAAAACTGTTTTAAAAAAGTAGAAATTAGCAAGTATTTAAGGTTCTGTGACAAAAAAAGCCGGATATTTGATTCTTCTTCTTCTTTGCGTTCATTCTTTACGACCAATTTTAATCGCTCTTTGTGATATGTATGATCTTTGTCAAGAACGTGTATATACGTTGTACATTGGTTTGATATTTGATTCTTCTTCTTCTTTGCGTTCATTCTTTACAACCAATTTTAATCACTCTTTGTGATATGTATGATCTTTGTCAAGAACGTGAATATACGTTGTACATTAGTTTGATATTTGATTCTTCTTCGAACGCTTCACGCCCAACTTATTCACCTCTTTGTGATTTGTATGTGATCTGAGCCTAAAAGATTGTACCTTGTGTCAGTTATTCTCCTACAAGTAGGCCAGCACATCCGATTTCTTCAATGTTTTTTATTTACTAGAGTAGCGTCCCTAGACCCCTACTTTAATCGCCTCTTACGACATGCTTTGTATGTTGCAGTGTTACTATTCTTTGCTCCCCTTTGCAGACCCCGGCAACACGTGGACGAGACATTGGATTCAAACCGATATCTTCATTTAACTCGGTGTTTACCTCATTCAACACCTCCACATTAGTCATGTTAGCAGTCCATGTGATTCTCATCATTAGTCTGTAAAGCCACATCTCTGTGGCCTTCAGAGATTTGTCTATCTGTTTGTTTAATGTCTAAAGACAAGATGGACAACGCAAAACTTCAATAGCATCCTGGAGCAGCTCATGAATGACAATGAAAATCGTGACGTCACTTACAGGACTTCACTATCAGTCAACAGTAAACGATTTTCTAGGCACCACTTATACGTTCAGTAGTTTGCCATTGATTTCTGAACGGTGAGATCTATTTTACCGTTCGCATATAGCTTAAGCGGTAGCGAGCTTGATCACACCCAAGCGTATCTTGTTCAAACTCAGCGACGGGCAAGTTTGGAAGAAATTAGTTTCCTTGGATTTTTTAGAACGATAAAAATAGACCTCACATTTCAGAAAATAATGGCAAACTCCTGAACGTTTAAGTGATGCCTAGAAAATCAACGGTTCCTTTACTCTTGTTGATGGCTAAGTCCTAGAAAGGATATGTTACGATTTTCATTCACAAATTCACGCGAACAAATTGCTTCAATATTCCCACCGCGGTGTTTGAACCAGGTACACGTGGGTTGTGATCGAGTTCACTATCGAAACATAGTTAAAATTATTGAAATTAAATCACAGCAGAGACAAAATTAGCTATTCAATTTAAAGACAGATATCTCTCTTTACCAGGCGATTTTTTAATAACAAGGCTGCTTGCACACGACATTAGTTATGGTTGGGTGAATTCAACCAATCAAACATCACGCAAATTAGTATCACCTGTGCAGGGACAACACTAACCACCTGTCCTCTCACACCAAAACGTTGTGTCTGGCAGTGTGAGCTCAGTGTGAGTCAGGAAGAGAAAGCTGCATTTGAATAGTATAATGGTGAGAACAGAAGAGAGAGAGAGGTAGATAGAAGAAGAGTGTGGGAGAGATGCGGAGGGTGGAAGAGAAAATAATTGTAAGATAGAGAGAGTGTGTGAGAAAGCAACATTTGAATATCATAATGGTGAGAACAACAGACGAGAGAGAGAGAGAGCGAGAGAGAGCAGGGAGAGAAGAGCGAGAGAGAGAAGAGCAAGAGAGTGAGAGAATGAGAGAGAGCGAGAGAGAGAGAGAGAGAGAGAGAGAGAGAGAGAGAGCGAGCGAGAAGAGAAGAGCGAGAGAGAGACGAGAGAAGAGAGAGAGAGAGAGCAGAGAGAGAGCAGAGAGAGAGAGAAGAGAGAGACAGAGAGAGACAAGAGCGAGAAGAGAGAGCGAGAGACAGACAGAGAGAGAGAGAAAGAGGGGAGAGCAGAGAGAGACAGAGAGCGAGGAGAGAGACAGAGACGAGAGAGGAGAGCAGGGAGACAGCCAGAGAGAGAGAGACAGACAGAGAGAACATAAGAGAGACAGAGAGAGACAGAGAGCGAGAGAGAGGAGAGACAGAGAGAGAGAGCGAGAGAGAGAAGAAACAGAGAGAGACAGAGAGAGAAAAGAGAAAGCAGAGAGAGAGATAGAAGAAGAAGAGAGAGAGGACGAAGAAGAGAGAGACAGAGAGAGAGAGAGGCGAGAGAGAGACAGAGAGAGAGAGAGAGAGAGACAGAGAGAGACAGAGAGAGACAGAGAGAGGAGAGAGAGACAGAGAGAGAGAGAGAGAGACAGAGAGAGACAGAGAGAGACAGACAGAGAGAAGCGAGAGACAGAGACAGAAAGCGAGAGAGAGCAGAGAGAGGAGAGGCGAGAGAGAGACAGAGAGAGACAGAAAGACAGAGAGAGAGGCGAGAGAGAGCAGAGAGAAGGGGAGACACAGAGAGACAGAGAGAGAGAGAGCTAGAAAGCTTAGAGTATCGAATAGATTAAGATAGAGGAAGAGAAGAGACAGATTGTGAGAGATGAAGAGACAGAAAGCGAGAGAGAGACAGAGAGAGCGAGAGAGCAGAGAGAGAGAGACAAGAGAGAGACGAGAGAGAGCTAGAAAAGCTAGAGTATCGAATAGATTAAGAAGAGAAGAAGAGACTGAGAGAGAAGAGAGCATAGCAGAGACAGAGAGGAGGAGAAGAGAGAGAGAGAGAGAGAGAGACAGAGAGACAGAGAAAGGCTAGAAAGCTAGGTATCGAATAGATTAAGATGAGGAAGAGAAGAGACAGATTGTGAGAGAGATAGAGTGCGTGAGAGATTACTTAATTTTGGAGGGAATGTAACTTGATAGAAGAACGAGAGGAAGACCTAGAAGACAATGGGTGCAGGATGTGATTGACGATCTGAGAATGCCTACTGATGAAACCGGTCAACGTGCACAGATTCAAGCGTAACTTGGATAAACCGAGCCAGTAAAAACTGTTCACATTTTCAATTGTTTCTCTGTTGATAAAGACATATTAATTTAGAAGTCTACGCGTTTAGTGGCCTACCAAACCAATGTGCAACGTATACAAGTTCTTGGTAAAGATCAAACATATCACAAAGAGTGATTAAAATTGGTCGTAAAGAACGAACGCAAAGAAGAAGAAGAAGACAGATAAAAATTTAAATCTCCGCTAGGGAAAAAGTAGTGGTATAGACTTCAGTAAAACAATACACGAAAGGTGAAAGGTTAAGAGACAACGCCAGGGAGTTTCGCAAATGACACCACACAAGAAGATAATTTAAAAAAATTAATTACCTATTCTGAAACTCAATATAGCACACAGACGTGAACAGTCTGAGCGTCTATTTATGTATGAGTTGTTTCACATTACAGACATATTATTTTTCATATTTTTCTTTTCTTAATGTATAATCTTTACAGCCCAATTTGAGAACCCAATTGTATTAAACAAAAAGGGTAACCTGGATCATACAGGAGAGTCACAGGAATTGGATATCACCTGAAGAAAATCAAAAAGGCAGAAATTTTTGTATCCCATTGGAAGTACAAGCATTAAATGGAAACTTGTATATAGAAGTAATATACTGATGATTAACAGAGGATATCTAGAAAAAATTCTGAAGTGCAGTATACAGTAGTGAATGCTGAAAGAATAATAACTAAGGATGTATTATGACATGTCAATTGAAGAAGTAATTACTGGAGTGCTATTATACAGTAGTGAATGCTGAAGAAGTAATGTACTGGGAGTGCTATTATACAGTAGTGAATGCTGGAAGAAGTAATGTACTGGGAGTGCTATTATACAGTAGTGAATGCTGGAAGAAGTAATGTACTGGGAGTGCTATTATACAGTAGTGAATGCTGAAAGAAGTAATGTACTGGGAGTGCTATTATACAGTAGTGAATGCTGGAAGAAGTAATGTACTGGGTGTGCTATTATACAGTAGTGAATGCTAGAAGAAGTAATGTACTGGGAGTGCTATTATACAGTAGTGAATGCTGGAAAATGACAAACACCATAATACACAAGCTAGAGACATTTTAGAACAAATGTTGAAGAAGAATTCTGCACATTTTCTGGCCAAATACCATAACAAATGAGGAGCTTTTGAAACGAACAGACTGTGCATCTTGGAGACCATCATTAAGAGACGAAGATGGAGGTGGTTTGGACATGTATGTCGTATGCCAGTGGGGGCATTGGCTAGGACAGCTCTCAGATGGACAGCGGATGGGAAGAGAAGGCCTGGACGTCCAACCGGAAACATGGAGAAGAACGGTGGAGAGAGAGTTGGAGGAGTATGGCCTGACGTGGGAGACGGTTGGTAGAAAGCAGCAGAACAGCAACAGTGGAAGTCTCTTGTGGAAGCCTTATGTGTTAATCAGGACACAAAGAGGATATAGATATAGAGATAGGTACTCTTTTACACGATACAAGATGTCTCTATTGAAACTAGTCTACTTTATGAATAACGTTTTACAAGATGTCTCTATTGAAACTAGTATACTGTATGAATGAATCTATGGAAAGATCTGGTACATCGGTCTTTTAGGTGATCGCAAGAAAGAGATGCTCGCCAAGTCACAGGAGCACATGTCGTTGGTGCCTATCTTGAATTTAGTGTGCAGGTGGTGTCTCGTTCTGTTGTGACCCGTCCGGAGGCGAGGTATAACAGTCTGGTCACTTCTGGACAGTTAGTAATATCCATCCTCCTTGTTGTGTTTTATGTGTTCTTTCTCTCACTTTGCTTTGTAGTGCCTTTGGGATGGTTTTGCTTCTTCATAGCTGGCCAGGTCAGAACGCGATCAGTGATTTGAACCTGACGGCAACATAGGCTAACATCTGATCTATGAGAGAGACAAACTCTGAAGCACTGTCGCCGTTATCGTTACAACCTGTAATACCGCTTTTTGGGCGGTGTAGGACAGGTGGGACATAAGCCTGTAGAATATAATAGCCGCATGGCTAGTGCTGTCGTTGCGAAACTTTTTATGTAAGGATTTTTTCTTTATGCCCTCGACCGCGCGAGTGGTTACCGGGGCCCAAATTTGGTATGTCAAGAAAAGAACCACTGTTACCTGCTACGAATGTCTAAGAGGCGACTAAGGAGGTTTGGCTGAAATCGGATGCACGTGTCCGCTAGGGAATGCTAACCCGAAGCAAATGCTTGCAGAAAACGGATGCACCAGGCCGTAAGGCGGATAACATGGTGCAACGACCTCTCACAATGAGAAATGGGATAACGGATTCTACGGTCGCCAATCTGCCTCGGAGATTTAGCCACGCAATAAGAATGTCAGATCTACCATCACGAGGGTGACCAAAACTTACTGCGGGAAGAGGTCGGCACAAACGGGGAAGCAGAAATCATAGGAATTATATCATACAGAACTATCCCTAGTTTGCAGACTTGAGAAGAAAGAGGTGGCCCACTTACACCAGCGTCCAAGACAAACTGTATGCGTGGCTGATAATCTGAGGCTGACGTCTGCCTTTATTAGAGAATCCGAAATCCCAATCTAGTGAGAACGCAGAAGAAGAAGAAAATGCCCTCGACAGAAAAAACTCCTTGACCATACCGTGGTTTGAACCAGGGTCTCCTGCATGGAAGTCGCGCTCTAATCCATTCGGTCCGACGCTCCATCCAAAGACTGTAAGAGTGGCAAAACTCTGCTCAGAACTTTCTATTGGATGATGGTGATGATAATGAGGATGATGAAACATCACCATATAACCATCAGATAGTTGCGCGAGAGAGCAGATATTCCCACCATATCCACTCTCAGCGACTTATATCGGACAACTAGTGTCATGGTCAGCGTAAGAACAAAGCTGAACAAGACTCCCAGCGACTTATATCGGACTACTAGTGTCATGGTCTGCGTAAGAAAAGAACAATCCCAGCTAATCACAATGTGCGGAGCTAGAACAAACCACTCAGCGACTTATATCGGACAACTAGTGTCATGGTCAGCGTAAGAACAAAGCTGAACAAGACTCCCAGCGACTTATATCGGACTACTAGTGTCATGGTCAGCGTAAGAACAAAGCTGAACAAGACTCCCAGCGACTTATATCGGACAACTAGTGTCATGGTCAGCGTAAGAACAAAGCTGAACAAGACTCCCAGCGACTTATATCGGACTACTAGTGTCATGGTCAGCGTAAGAACAAAGCTGAACAAGACTCCCAGCGACTTATATCGGACTACTAGTGTCATGGTCAGCGTAAGAACAAAGCTGAACAAGACTCCCAGCGACTTATATCGGACTACTAGTGTCATGGTCAGCGTAAGAACAAAGCTGAACAAGACTCCCAGCGACTTATATCGGACTACTAGTGTCATGGTCAGCGTAAGAACAAAGCTGAACAAGACTCCCAGCGACTTATATCGGACTACTAGTGTCATGGTCAGCGTAAGAACAAAGCTGAACAAGACTCCCAGCGACTTATATCGGACTACTAGTGTCATGGTCAGCGTAATAACAAAGCTGAACAAGACTCCCAGCGACTTATATCGGACTACTAGTGTCATGGTCAGCGTAAGAACAAAGCTGAACAAAGACTCCAATCTGCCTCTCCGTGCTGCCCCGGGAAACAGATGACTACCAATAAATATGTCTAAGTTTGTGAGACCGAAGAGAGAGAGAGAGAGAGACAGAGAGAGAGAGAGAGAGAGAGAAGCAAAAGCTAGCACAATACCCAATAAAAAGCTATACTGAAGATGGATGTCTGTGTCAGACCGACAGGTGTAGATAATACAATTCACTCTGAAAACTACGACACAACACATTCCGTTCTCCGGACTCTAATTCATTTGATATGACCATCATCATTGCACTTCGGTGAGTACACATGTGTGCTCCGATTTCTTTCTTACACAGGAAGATCTCAGCTGCAGTGCACGAACTCCGTAGCACCGGCGAGGGTTCCCGATGTAATTTTGAAGATATTACGATATTTTGTAGTAATTTAATTGTTAATCTTTTCTAATGAATTTTGCTTGGGCAGTGACTTTCCAGCCTGCTCTTTTCTATTTTAAACTGCCAAGGGTATTTTACGTTCTCAAATTGAACACGAGACTTACGTTTTATCGTCCCTCTCCGTTAGGACTAGGAACTCGATCTCACCTATACTGAGATCATGGATCTCTGGAAATAATATTCAGATGGTTCAACGAGGGTACGATCCTGGTACCTTTGGCACGGGGGACGAGCACCTAACCTCTACGTCACAGAGACCTCTGATATCCTGACCCAGAGACTTAGCGAGGATATGAGAACAAACAAGGAAAAAGAAGAAGAAGAAGAGGAATTTCCATACACAAATACAATAACGCCCCTCTGCACACACCATACATCCGGTGATACACTCTACGTTCAACCGCAGTGCTCGCAATTAAAAGAACTAATTGACTACAACGCTACTTATGTTAAAATTAATGACATCAAACTAGCAAACGTGGCATGTTCAAGAGGATTTCAATCTGGCATCATTAATTGTGTAACCTAGCAACAATATTAACCTTTTCTGCACCAAGTCACCTTAACAAAATATGGAAACTTATATCTGACAAGGATATTATTAAGTGTGTAATTCAAAGGTTAAAACAATTTAGTAGCGGTAAGGAAAATGTTGATAGGGAAATTGTTTATGATATCGAAATAAGGGAACACAAGGATACAACATTGTGCGAGCATGCACACGCTGTAACATATACACATATATCTGTAATATTTATACGCGCATGCATGTATACAAGCCACAGAAGATATAAACACACATACATGCAAGATTTATTCGTGACTGCGTGTATACACGCACCGTAATATATACACACATACATGCACCGTTTATGCGTTCATGCGTGTATACACGCATCGGAAGATATATACACATACATGCAACGTTTATGCGCGCATGCGTGTATACATGCGTCGGAACATATAGACACATACATGCAACGTTCATGCGTGTATACACGCATCGGAAGATATAGACACATACATGCAACGTTTATGCGTGTATACATGCGTCGGAACATATAGACACACACATCATCATCAGGTGCCGTGTCGGCTGGTGTAAGCGATCATGAATCTCCACAAATCTCTTGTCTCTGGTGTTTGCTATCATCTCAGATGTTGACGCTCTTCCATGCAATGAAGTCAGACTATCCACAATTTGCTCTCTCTGTCTCCCTCTGTCTCGTATACCCTCAGTTTTACTGGTTGTCACAATGTGTTCTAAACCTCCCTTCCTCATCACATGCCCGAAAAATGATGACTGCCTCTTTCTTATATTGATGATAAGCTTTCTCTGTGTCTTGATCTCATTCAACACCTCAACATTAGTCATTTAGCAGTCCATGGAATTCTCATCATTCTTCTATGCAACATATTCGCATCATTCACATACATGCAGCATTTATGCACGCTTGTATGCATGCATGCGTCGGAACATGTAGACATACATCCATACAACATTGGTGCCACCGACAACAAAGTTGATAACACGCAGCGACAATGACCACGGGCAGTGGAAGTTCCGGAGTTCGAGTCTAGATTGGACCAATAATTATCGGTGTGCATACGGTAAGCATTTGGACTATAGAAGGTCATGATCCTTTATTTGGAGATCAAAATTACAAGTACCTCTGATGTCGGAATAGAGCTCGCTGGAATGACTGAATAAAGAAAGCATGTCTTCACTAAAAAAATATCAGTCAGAAATGACATTAATGAGCCATGACAACTCCTGAATTCTTAAAGGGGGACGGTACAAAATACGCAACACTCAGGGGCGGTTCGATCGAAAGGGATATAATCGAAAGGGAGAATAGCTTCCCGGAATAGACAAATAAAAGTAAATACTCCAAAAACCATGATTTTTCTGCAAATCTGTGTCTGGTCCCACCTAGAAAACTGACCACGAGCCGCCACTGGCAACACTTATGCACCCCCACATAAATTAACGTTCCAAAGTATATGCATATATATATATATATATTCTTCATTATCAAATAGCTTGTCTTGAGCGGAACTTTGTCACTGTAACAGTCCTTCGAAATTTCTCTCTCTTAAATGCCAGATGTTCCGCCTTTGCAGCCGTCTTCCTCTAATCATCAGTTACATGCCGAATCCAATGTCTTCATGGTCTTCCTCTTCTCCTCTTTGCCTGGATGCAGCCTTCCATAATGGTCTCCAGCCCTTCGTATCTCTTTATATGTCCAAAATACTCATTCTTATTTGTAGCATTAGCCAGTTTTCTTTGATTTTGAGTTCTTTCTGGATAGATCTATTTGTTCTCTTCTCTGTCCATGATATACGGAGGACTCTTCTGTAATATTTACATTCAAAAGACATATTTGTTTTTCCACTACCATGCTTCACGCCCATATGTTGCCACTGGGAATATGCATGCTCTTAGTATTCTGATCTTGGTTTTCTTATCAGTTCCGTTCCATAATGTTTTTAGTTGTTTAATTATTTTTTTTAAAGCCATGTTTGTTCTTCTTTAAATCTCCTTCATCCCATTTCCATCTGTTACGACAAGATATTTAAAACTGTTCATTCCTATGTTGTTGCAGTGAACCAAGATATTTAAACTGTACATTCCCTTGTTTCAGTGAACAAGATATAAAACTGTTCATTTCCATCTGTTGTTAGAAGTGAACCAAGATATTTAAAACTGTTCACATTTCCATCTGTTGTTAGCAGTGAACCAAGATATTTAAACTGTTCACATTTCCATCTGTTGTTAGCAGTGAACCAAGATATTTAAAACTGTTCACATTTCCATCTGTTGTTAGCAGTGAACCAATATATTCAAAACTGTTCACATTTCCATATGTTGTTAGCAGTACAAGATTTTAAAACTACATTCCATCTGTTAGAAGTGACAAGATATTCAAAACTGTTCACATTTTCATCTGTTGTTAGCAGTGAACCAAGGTATTCAAAACTGTTCACATTTTCATCTGTTGTTAGCAGTGAACCAAGGTATTCAAAACTGTTCACATTTTCTATTTTCTCTCCGTTGATAACAAAAAAATATATGTTGGCATTCCTATGACATATATATATATATATATATATATTTATTCCACACAAAAAAGCCAAGTTTAATTACGCATCCTTGTTTAAATTGGAAAACGCCAATAAGGCAACAACACGACAGTCCTGCTAGTGTTATTGAAATTCAAAACCCGTGTAATCAATTTCTAGAAACGCGATTATTTCTCTAAATTGTTATTTACAAACTGAGAATCGGAACGAATCTCTCACTGGGGTCCCACTACCCAGCTGTCGAGTATCGATTCCGGAACACGGCTTTATTCTTATTTTGAGCGCGTACATAAACTGGCCATCAAATGTCTGTGATGTGTCTGTGAATGAATCCAAGTTGTCTCATCAAATCTGCTGTTACTGTTTCCTTCTTGCCGTTATTTGTGCAAGCTGTTCTGTGCACGGAGACAGAGAGCGTTAAGTTTGTGACAATAGATGACTACCAATGATATTAAAAATTATCACAAAAACGTGAGCATTGATGTGTAAGAACAAGTAACACGAGAAACACAGAAAAAAAAGAACAGATGAATAAAGCTGCATTAGATTAATATGGTGATGTTTTAATCAAATGAGCAATAGAAGAATAAAATTACTTTTAGACTTCATAAATATAACAAATGGAAAGAAACCTGTGTCATACCACGTAGTATATCGGGTAATACTGTGTAATGCGTGTATTTTTCATTGAAAGTCGGAGCACGATGGATGATATGGTCAACATCATAGTTCCCAGTGCTTCACCTGGTACCCAATTGAGGTTGGGTCGGCCTGAGAACCGTTACAGTCGGGAAAAAATTCCACGCCTACTGTGGGATTGAACCCGGACCTCCTGTGTGTTGTCGGGGCCCACATGGGAGCAAAGAATAGTAACACTGTGACCTACAAGGCATGTGGTAAGAGGTGACTGAGGTAGGGACCTAGGGAAGCTACCCTAGTAAATGAATAACGTTGCGGAAATAGGATGTGCTGGCCCACTTGTAGGCGCGTAAGTGGCACAACGTACAATCTGTCTGTCTGTCTGTCTGTCTGTCTGTCTGTCTGTCTGTCTGTCTGTCTGTCTGTCTGTCGTCTGTCTGTCTGTCTGTCTGTCTGTCTGTCTGTCCTGTCTGTCTGTCTGTCTGTCCTGTCTGTCTGTCTGTCTGTATCTTGTCTGTTGTCTGTCTGTCTGTCGTCTGTCTGTCTGTCTGTCTTCTCTGTCTGTTGTCTGTCTCTGTCTTCTTCTCTCTGTCTGTCTGTCTGTCTGTCTGTCTGTTTTCTGTCTGTCTTCTGTCTGTCGTCTCTTGTCTATCTATCTATAATCTTGCCCTCTGATCTCGATATATTCACTACTCTCTCTATCTTTCTCACTCTAGTTTTCTCCTCATTATCTCTACCGATCTCTTTCTTCTTCTGTATTTACTTCTCTCTCCTCTCTATATATATATATATATATATAAATTCACTATTTATCTTCTTTCTTTTCATATTTCTCTCTCTTTTCTCTCTCTCTCTCTTCTTTCATATTTGTTATTCCCTCCCTACTCTGTTTATGTATATCCACTTTTTCTTTCTCTTCTTTCTCCCCTTTCAATATCTCTACTCACTTCTTCCTCTCCTTCCTCTCTCTTCTTCCTCAAATCTTCTGTCCCCCTTTTCTCTCTCTCTCTCTCTCCCTCTCCTGTAGTAATTGTACAATACACAAAAAAAAATCGATATCTCATACAATTTCCGGACAAATTTTCCCCACCAGAAAATTGGGACAAATATAATATCGTCCATCCACTGCTCTCCCTTCCATTACACATTTTGTGTGGTCCCTGGTTCTGGTAGTCATCCATTCATGTGTGTCCAATCAAGGGAGAGTGATAAAACTGGGGAACAAAACTTGTTATTGGTTACTAAACTGACGTCATATCAGTTCGGGCAGACCCATAGGTGCTCAGTCTCTCCCAACAGATATCGAAGTGTATGCATACTGATGGTTCCTGTGGCTCGCTGATTAAACATATTCCTCACTCTGCCCCTCAGACATCCAGTTCGACTTGAACAACGGGTAACTCCAAACTGCTTAAATCACAGGACCGATTTAACATCTATTTTGGTGTTCTCATCCAACAGACAGTCGCGAAGAGACCGAAGAACATCCCCATATCCATCTTCAACTCCCCAACAATCGATGCTGTTGATGCAAGCCTGTCCGCTCTCTCATTACCACGAATGTAGTAATGCATGCCCAGGACAGTAGATCCAAGTAAGTCTCTGAAGAACAAATCTAGAAAACCCCACTCTATTGTAACATTAAGAAACTAACTATCTCGTCATGGCGATAGGATGCAGTATCATTTATATACATACATAATTTGAGGATCTTAATGGTGAAGTGATGGTGAAGTGATGGTGAAGTGATGGTGAAGTGATGGTGAAGTGATGGTGAAGTAATGGTGAAGTGATGGTGAAGTGATGGTGAAGAGATGGTGAAGTGATGGTGAAGTGATGGTGAAGTGATGGTGAGTGATGGTGAAGTGATGGTGCAGTAATGGTGAAGTAATGGTGAAGTAATGGTGAAGTAATGGTGAATGATGGTGAAGTGATGGTGAAGTGATGGTGAAGTGATGGTGAAGTGATGGTGAAGTGGTGGTGAAGTGATGGTGAGGTGATGGTGAAGTGATGGTGAAGTAATGGTGAAGTAATGGTGAAGTGGTGGTGAAGTGATGGTGAAGTGATGATGAAGTAATGGTGAAGTGATGGTGAAGTGATGGTGAAGTGATGGTGAAGTAATGGTGAAGAATGGTGAAGTGGTGGTGAAGTGGTGTGCAGTGATTTAAGTGATGGTGAGTGATGGTGAAGTGGTGGTGAAGTGGTGGTGAAGTGATGGTGAAGTGATGGTGGAGTGATGGTGAAGTGATGGTGAAGTGATGGTGAAGTGATGGTGAAGTGATGGTGAAGTAATGGTGAAGTGATGGTGAAGTGATGGTGAAGTGATGGTGAAGTGATGGTGAAGTGATGGTAAAGTAATGGTGAAGTAATGGTGAAGTAATGGTGAAGTAATGGTGAAGTGATGGTGAAGTGATGGTGAAGTGATGGTGAATAATGGTGAAGTAATGGTGAACTGATGGTGAAGTGATGGTGAAGTAATGGTGAAGTAATGGTGAAGTGGTGGTGAAGTGATGGTGAAGTGATGGTGAGTAATGGTGAAGTGATGGTGAAGTGATGGTGAAGTGATGGTGAAGTAATGGTGAAGTAATGGTGAAGTAATGGTGAAGTGGTGGTGAAGTGGTGGTGAAGTGATGGTGAAGTGATGGTGAGTATGGTGAAGTGGTGGTGAAGTGGTGGTGAAGTGGTGGTGAAGTGATGGTGAAGTGATGGTGAAGTGATGGTGAAGTGATGGTGAAGTGATGGTGAAGTAATGGTGAAGTGATGGTGAAGTAATGGTGAAGTGATGGTGAGTGATGGTGAAGTGATGGTGAAGTAATGGTGAAGTAATGGTGAACTGATGGTGAAGTGATGGTGAAGTAATGGTGAAGTGATGGTGAAGTGATGGTGAAGTGATGGTGAAGGATGGCGAAGTGATGGTGAGTGATGGTGAGTAATGGTGAATGATGGTGAAATGATGGTGAAGTGATGGCGAAGTGATGGCGAAGTAATGGCGAAGTGATGGAGAAGTGATGGTGAAGTGATTGGTGAAGTGATGGTGAAGTGATGGTGAAGTGATGGTGAAGTGATGGTGAAGTGATGGTGAAGTGATGGTGAAGTGATGGTGAAGTGATGGTGAAGTGGTGGTGAAGTGGTTAAGGCATTTGCTTGTCATTCCAAAGGTTGCAGGTTCGAATCCGGACCGAGTCACGTGTGCAATTTTTATTCCATCTAGGATTGTTGCATGTGCTACGGAGTTTGTGCTTTGCGCATCTCTGCTGACAGGAACGGCGCCATATGGGGAACCTGAAATGAAGTAAATACTTCGCCTTTACATCCTTATTTTAAAAAAAAATCCCTAACAACGCAAGTTTGTTGGGCCAGTTAGGCGGCTACGGATCTCTAGGCAAGCCCGTCTGGTTTCTGCATGCTTTTTCGGCAGTCAGGCAGACAGGCAAGTCGGCAGAAAGACAAATGGACAGACAGTCAGACAGATATATAAATTATAGATAATAGATCTCATTCGAAAGAACGATGACGCTCGGAGTTTTCACACGTTGAACCGTAACTAGGTCAACTCATTGTATTACGATTGATAGTACCATCATCATCACACTTCGGTGAGTAGCCATGTGTGCTCCGATTTCTTTCTAACACAGGAAGATCTCTGCAGCAGTGCATGAATTCCGTAGCACCGGCAAAGGCCCGGATGTAATTTAGAAGTTGGTGACATTATTTTGTAGGAATTTTTATTTCCTCATCTTTCTAATGAATGTTTCCAGGGGCAGCGGTTTTCCAGCCTGTTCTATCTTTCTAATGAATGTTGCCAGGGCAGCGGTTAGTGTTCTTTTTCTAATGAATGTTGCCAGCGTTCACTGCTATCTTCTGATGTTGCGCAGCTTTCCAGCCTGTTCTTCGATTTAAACTGGAAAAGATTTGTTTATGTGCTAAACTTGAACACGGGACCTATGTTTTATCGTTCTTCTTTGATAGGACTAGGAACTTGATCTCACCTACACTGAAATCAAGGATCTCTGGAAACCTTTTCCGATGACTCTATGAGGGAGCGAACTGAGCACCTTTGAAACGATAGGCGAGAACCTTACCTCTACGCCCACAAAAACTCCCAAATTCACAGTGAGCGAACGAAAAAAGGAAAGAATTAATTTTTCAAATAATAATATTCCTTTAACTCTTTACATGTTTGCCCTTTCTGATTCTCAATCGATGCTTCACAAGATCCAAATGGGAATGTTTCGGTTTGAGTAGATGTCGACTATAGAAGTTTCTAACCTCCAGCGGCTTACGTGGATATACTGTCCTGGGCATGCGGGGGTTTGCGACAATGAGAGAGCGGCCAGGCTATCATCAACAGCATCGATTGTTGGGGTGTTGAAGATGGATAAGGGGGATATTCTTCGGTCTCTTCGCGACTGCCTGTTGAATGAGGATACTAAAATCGAAGTTGAATCGATTCAGCAATTTAAAAAGTTTGGAGTTACCCTTGGTACAAGTAAACTGGTTGCCTGAGGGGCGTGGCTAGATGAGTGAGGCGTGTGTTTAACCAACGAACCACAGGAACCATCAGTATGCATACTCTTCTATATCTGTTGGGAGAGACTGAGCACGATGGGTCTGCTCGGAGTGCAATGACGTCAGTTCAGTAATAAAATAAAAAATAAAAAATAACCAATGCTGCCCTGGGCATGCGGGTGTTTGCGCGAATAAGAGAGCAGACAGACCTGCATGACAGCATCGATTGTTGGGGAGTTGAAGATGGATACAGGGATGTTCTTCAGTCTCTTCGCGACTCTCTGTTGGATGAGGTCACTAAAATCAATGTTGAATCTATCCAGCAATTTAAGCAGTTTGGAGTACCCTTTGTACAAGTGGAACTGTATGCCTGAGGGGCAGAGTTGTGTATTTAATCAGCGAGACACAGGAACCATCAGTATGCATACTCTTCGATATCTGTTGGAGCAGACTGAGCACCTATGGGTATGCCCGGAGTGTAATGATGTAACTTTAGTAACCAATAACCCTTTCTTCTAACTAAATTATTCCAATTCTTCCATATCCATCCAGAACTCTCACAGTCAATTTTCCAAATGATTTCCTGCAATCAATTCCAATAGAGTAAAACTCCGTAAACACAGTCGTATCCCATAATTTTCATACTTCCCCTTCTCAAGTCATTATTCATCATACAATTCGGTACAATTATTTTCCACAATTATTACAAATAATTTCCGATAATTATTGATATTAATTATCGTTGTCAGTAATTGTATCGGGAAAGTTGATCAGAAACTCCTTAACTCTTAGTATCATCAGAAGGTGCCGTGCCGGCTGGCGTAAGCGATCATGAATCTCCACAAATCTCTGTCTCTGGTGTTTGCTATCAACTCAGATGTTGATGCTCTTCCGTGCCATGAAGTCAGGCTATCCAAAATTTTCTCTCTCTGTCTTCCCTGTCTCGTTTCCCCTTGATTTTACCAGTTGATACAATGTGTTTTAAACCTTCCCTCCTCGTTACATGTTCGAAAAATGATGACTGCCTCTTTCTTATATTGATGATAAGCTTCTCTGTGTCTTGATCTCATTCAACACCTCAATATTGGTCATTTTAGCAGTCCATGGGATTTTCATCATTCTTCTGTAAAACCACATCTGTGGCACTCGGATATTTTTCGATCTGTTTGTTTATTGTCCATGACTTGCATCCGTATGTCAATATTGATTCTATGTAGCTAGCACTGTATGACTCTTATTCTGATCTCAATTGACAATGACTTGTTGTATATAATGCTTCTCCTATTCTGAAACACTGCTTTGGCCTGCCCTGTTCTTCTCTTTATTTCTGATCGGCATCTGCCATCTGATGTTACCAGGACTCCGAGGTATTTAAATTGCTGCACTTGTCTTAGATCAGTTCCATTTACTGTGATGGTGCATTTTGTCGGATTCTGCTGTTTTGATATGATCATAACTTCTGTCTTCTTAATATTCAAACTGAGTCCTTTGTTATTACTTTCTGTCACAACCTTATCAACTAAATTCTGGAGCTCCATTTAATTTCTTGTTATTAAGACAGTATCATCAGTGTATCTCAGGTTATTTATGATATGTCCTCCTACAGCTATTTCATCAAACTCTCAGTTCAATAATACCTCGCTTTTACGTGCGGGTTTTAGAAAAGAATTTGGTGCCACACCAACATATTTTAATCAGTTGCGGCTCATGATCATTTTTGTTGGTGGGGCCAGACATTTTATCCGGATAAATCATGGTTTTGGTTGCTATATTTTAACATAAAATAATAAATACACGTTATACAGTATTTTTGTTGGGACCCGGCCCCACTGGCCCTTAATAACGAGCCGCCACTGATTTTAACATTATTATGTGAAACACCAGATCACTACAACAAATATTATAACGTACATTTTGAAATCTGTATTTGATACATTAATATACTGCGTCTGGTCGAATGGATTACATCGACGGCTCTCATGTGGGGGACCCAAGTTCAACCCCAGGTAAGGCCAATGATTTTGTTTTCTGTCACGACAGAACGAAAACATTCCAACCTGAACAGTTTCAAGGGGACTGCACTAGCTATTCGGCCATTAAATCCCACAGATACATGTAAACCCTGTTCTACACCGACAGCAAAAATAGTATTTCAGGAGGTAGCAACAGGTTTTCTTGTGTTTGTTTTCATTCTACAAAAAGTATACACCAATAACATCAAATTCTACATGGAAGCATACATCAATATCATCAAATTCTACATGGAAGCATACACCAATATCATCAAATTCTACATGGAAGCATACACCAATATCATCAAATTCTGCATGGACGCATACACCAATATCATCAAATTCTACAAAGAAGTATACACCAATATCATCAAATTCTGCATGGAAGCATACACCAATATCATCAAATTCTGCATGGACGCATACACCAATATCATCAAATTCTGCATGGAAGCATACACCAATATCATCAAATTCTACAAAGAAGTATACACCAATATCATCAAATTCTGCATGGAAGCATACACCAATAACATCAAATTTTGCATGGAAGCATACATCAGTATCATCAAATTCTGCATGGAAGCATACATCAGTATCATCAAATTCTACATGGAAGCATACATCAATATCATCAAATTCTACAAAGATGTATACACCAATATCATCAAATTCTGCATGGAAGCATACACCAATATCATCAAATTCTGCATGGAAGCATACACCAATATCATCAAATTCTGCATGGAAGCATACACCAATATCATCAAATTCTGCATGGAAGCATACACCAATATCATCAAATTCTGCATGGAAGCATACACCAATATCATAAAATTCTGCATGGAAGCATACACCAATATCATCAAATTCTGCATGGAAGCATACACCAATATCATCAAATTCTGCATGGAAGCATACACCAATATCATCAAATTCTGCATGGAAGCATACACCAATATCATCAAATTCTGCATGGAAGCATACACCAATATCATCAAATTCTGCATGGAAGCATACACCAATATCATCAAATTCTGCATGGAAGCATACACCAATATCATCAAATTCTGCATGGAAGCATACATCAATATCATCAAATTCTGCATGGAAGCATACACCAATATCATCAAATTCTACATGGAAGCATACACCAATATCATCAAATTCTGCATGGAAGCATACACCAATATCATCAAATTCTGCATGGAAGCATACACCAATATCATCAAATTCTACATGGAAGCATACATCAATATCATCAAATTCTACAAAGATGTATACACCAATATCATCAAATTCTGCATGGAAGCATACATCAATATCATCAAATTCTGCATGGAAGCATACACCAATATCATCAAATTCTGCATGGAAGCATACACCAATATCATCAAATTCTGCATGGAAGCATACACCAATATCATCAAATTCTACAAAGATGTATACACCAATATCATCAAATTCTACATGGAAGCATACACCAATATCATCAAATTCTACATGGAAGCATACACCAATATCATCAAATTCTGCATGGAAGCATACACCAATATCATCAAATTCTGCATGGAAGCATACACCAATAACATCAAATTCTGCATGGAAGCATACACCAATATCATCAAATTCTGCATGGAAGCATACACCAATATCATCAAATTCTGCATGGAAGCATACACCAATATCATCAAATTCTACAAAGATGTATACACCAATATCATCAAATTCTACATGGAAGCATACACCAATATCATCAAATTCTGCATGGAAGCATACACCAATATCATAAAATTCTGCATGGAAGCATACACCAATATCATCAAATTCTGCATGGAAGCATACACCAATAACATCAAATTCTGCATGGAAGCATACACCAATATCATCAAATTCTGCATGGAAGCATACACCAATATCATCAAATTCTGCATGGAAGCATACACCAATATCATCAAATTCTGCATGGAAGCATACACCAATAACATCAAATTCTGCATGGAAGCATACATCAATATCATCAAATTCTACATGGAAGCATACATCAGTATCATCAAATTCTGCATGGAAGCATACACCAATATCATCAAATTCTGCATGGAAGCATACACCAATATCATCAAATTCTGCATGGAAGCATACACCAATATCATCAAATTCTGCATGGAAGCATACACCAATATCATCAAATTCTGCATGGAAGTATACACCAATATAATCAAATTCTACAAAGATGTATACACCAATATCATCAAATTCTAAATGGAAGCATACACCAATATCATCAAATTCTACATGGAAGCATACACCAATATCATCAAATTCTACATGGAAGCATACACCAATATCATCAAATTCTACAAAGATGTATACACCAATATCATCAAATTCTACATGGAAGCATACACCAATATCATCAAATTCTGCATGGAAGCATACACCAATATCATCAAATTCTACCAAGAAGTATTCACCAATATCATCAAATTAAAATAATGAATAATTTCTCAAATAAAACGTTGTTGGAGTTTAACCAGAAAGACGTTATGGAGATGTTGCTAAGCTGTTTGTTCTGTATTATGAAAGTTTTGGGTTTGAAACTGGATTGTGTTGTTAAGCTCACGACTGGAGTTTCTTCTGAGACAGTAGGGTTGTTGTTTTAGAACAGTGGTGTGAAATTTCCGTGAAATTGACCGAATTATTATGGAAACCTTGCTCTATGAAGTTTCGCCTGTATGTATTTACTATTGTACTGAACTTTATCAAGAAACAATACATGAAATTGTTCAGTCATATAAACAGATTAATAAGCAGACAGTACGTCTCATAGAGCAATGTTGCTCAGATACAATGGGTGTAAAGCAAAAGTTCGTCCACGGAAAAGGTGGACCTCAGAGATAACAGAGGCAACAAGTTAATGAAGCGCACGTAAAAACCCGTTCTAGAAATCTCTTCTTATTCTGACGCTGTGAGGCAAGACAGGATTGGAGAAAATAAGAAAAAGAAGAAGAAGATCTACTTTCTTGGTCTGTAGCTTAAGCAGTAGTGAGCTCAAACACAATCCAAGCGCATCTGGTTGAAACTTCGCTGCGGGAAAATCCGTTTCCATGGGATTTTAGGAACGTTAAAAATAGACCTCCCCGTTCAGAAAGCAATTTCAAACTACTGAACGTATAAGTGGTGCCTAAAAAAAATAAACTATTCGTTTACTGTGGTTGATGGCTACATCCTGTACAAGATATGCGACAATTTTCATTTTCATAGTACAGAATGAAATGCTGGACAATCTAACTTCATGGCACGGAAGATTGTCAACATTTGAGTTGATATTCAGCACCACGGATAAGCGTTGCAGAGTGCCATGATGGCCTACGACAGCCGGGATGTCACATGATAGTGATAACACATTGTAATTAAATCAGTGTATAAAGAAAATGCAACATTTTTGGTGTAAGTATGCACGAAATGATAAAGTACAGTAAAGTTGTGTGCACTACGTGGGTGTGCTTGCTAGTCTTGATGCACCAAGTGGGCGTGTCTGCTAGCTTTGATGCATTGCGTGGGTGTGCTTGCTAGTCTTGATGCACCAAGTGGGCGTGTCTGCTAGCTTTGCTGCACTACGTGGGTGTACTTGCTAGTCTTGATGTACCAAGTGGGCGTGTTTGCTAGCTTTGCTGCACTACGTGGGTGTGCTTGCTAGTCGTGATGCACTAAGTGGGCGTGTCTGCTAGCTTTGATGCATTGCGTGGGTGTGCTTGCTAGTCGTGATGCACTAAGTGGGCGTGTCTGCTAGCTTTGCTGCACTACGTGGGTGTGCTTGCTAGTCGTGATGCACTAAGTGGGCGTTTCTGTTAGTATTGATGCATCTTGTTCTTCTTCTTCATCGATCGCTCCATATCGACCATTGCTAACTACTCTTTGTGATTTATCTGAGCCTAAGTGCGATTGTACGTTGTGCCAGTTATGCGCCTACAAGTAGACCAGCACATCCGATTTCTGCGACGCTTTTTTATTTACTACGGTAGCTTCACTAGACCCTACCTCAGTCGCATTTACGACATGCTTTGTTGATCACAGTGATACTATTCTTTGCTCCCCTTGAAAGTCCCGGCAATACACGGACGTTGATGCACCAAGTGGGCGTGTCTGCTAACTTTCAAGCACCAAGCAGAACTTCCTGGTTGTCTAAAAACACCACATGAATGTACATAGTGATCCTGGTTAACCCTGGAATTTCCAGAAAAACAATTAATATGCACTCGCATCGAAAATGATAACTAAAATAAAAACAACCCTCACTAATAAAGTAATCCTATGTGTACATAGGAAGTCGAATAACAAACAGTACCGTCAATCTGCAATCACTGACGCAAATGAGTCTTTGGTCAACAGAGAAATCTGTTATTAAACTTAACTCTCATCAAATAATTCAAATAAAAATGGAATATTTTCCTAATAGATTCCTCTCTATCAATTTTGAATATTGACAGTAATGGAGAAATATAGAATTTTATTAGGTTTTTTCTAATCTGTCCGACTGACTTTTCAAATATTTGAAGTTGCACTCGTAGACAAAGAGATGACTATGCACAAATACTGTTTGAATATCAGAAACGTGATTGTTTATCAAATGATAATCGTATTGTCCCTGATGCGATATATATGGGAAGTGTAAACATGAACTCTGTGGATTTGTTATCAAATATCTGTTATATTTTAAACATACACAGCGCAGCATGAATACATATATGCACACCCATACACTGCGCAGTTAAAGTGATGACAATGTGTTTAGTTTGTCGCATTCGTCGTTCGAGCTGTCAAAATTAATGACATATTTACACAAAATCAATATTATTTCGATTGCTTTTCGCAGAAGCATTTTAATCAAATTATTACAATCAATTATTAAGGAAAATAAAATGTGGATAGTTTTATGTGATAGTTTGTCGAAGCATGACGAATGATATTTTGTTCAAGGGAGAGAAAAATAGATAATGTCAACTGTTTTGAATAACTCGGTTCAACTAATTACAAAAGATAAGAGATAAAAATGGGATAAATGAAATTAAAAGAAAAACACACATAACTTTACATCAAAACAAACTCAAATCAGTATGAAAAGCAACTGATCATCATCATCATGTAGCTTGTCCTTTCCGGAACTTGGCTCACATAACAGCAGTACTGAAATATTCTCTGCAAGTTAACCGACGTCAGCAGCAGTAATTTTCAATGATATCTTGCACCCATCGTCCTCTAGGTCTTCCTCTCATTCTTCTTCCAGACACCATTCTTTCCAAAATTATTTTCTCTATGCACTCATGTCGTTTGATGTGTCAGAAATATTTAATTGTCCTTGTTTTTATGCTCTTTAATAGCCAACTCTCTTTAATATCAAGCTGTTGCAGAACAGAAGCATTTGTTCTTTTCTCTGTCCATGATATTCTAAGTACTCTTCTGTAGCATTTGCATTCAAGGGCATTAATGATCTTCTCCAAGAAATTGATAGGAAAACAAAAGTCTAAATATTATATAGGAGGGCGCTTATGTCCAGAGACTAGAAATGGAAGCCAAACATGGACATTTAGCAAGGCAGTGGAAAAATATATATGTGCTTTTGAATATGTGTTACAGAAGACTCCTCCGTATACCACGGACAGAGAAAATGCAACATAGGTCTATTCAGAATTGACTCAAAAACAAAGAAAACTGGCTGATGCTAAATTAATCATGAGACATGATGATGTTTATGTTTGTTTGTTTAATGTTATCTATTGTATTTCCCAGGTGGATGATGGAATTGTTTGCCCACCCTTGTCATTAAGCGTAGGTATTATCTATTGCCTTTCTCTAGGTGGATGATGGAATTGTTTGCCCAGCCTTGCCATTAAGTTTACATTTCATTAACATTACATTACATTACATTTAATACAGATCATAAAAGAGTTTTATAGTGATCAAATGGCGGCTGTAAGAACATGTGATGATATATCAGATTGGTTTGACATAAAACAGGGAGTTAGACAAGGCTGCATTCTGTCGCCTTGTCTGTTTAACATATATGCAGAAAACATCACGAGGAATGTTACAGAAGATAGCGGAAAAGAACAATACGATCCTTTTATAATCGGGGGAGAGAAATATCTGAACTAAGATATGCAGACGATATCAAATTCTGCATGGAAGCATACACCAATATCATCAAATTCTGCATGGAAGCATACACCAATATCATCAAATTCTGCATGGAAGCATACATCAATATCATCAAATTCTGCATGGAAGCATACACCAATATCATCAAATTCTACAAAGAAGTATTCACCAATATCATCAAATTAAAATAATGAATAATTTCTCAAATAAAACGTTGTTGGAGTTTAACCAGAAAGACGTTATGGAGATGTTGCTAAGCTGTTTGTTCTGTATTATGAAAGTTTTGGGTTTGAAACTGGATTGTGTTGTTAAGCTCACGACTGGAGTTTCTTCTGAGACAGTAGGGTTGTTGTTTTAGAACAGTGGTGTGAAATTTCCGTGAAAATTAACCGAATTATTATGGGAAACCTTGCTCTATGAAGTTTCGCCTGTATGTATTTACTATTGTACTGAACTTTATCAAGAAACAATACATGAAATTGTTCAGTCATATAAACAGATTAATAAACAGACAGTACGTCTCATAGAGCAATGTTGCTCAGATACAATGGGTGTAAAGCAAAAGTTCGTCCACGGAAAAGGTGGACCTCAGAGATAACAGAGGCAACAAGTTAATGAAGCGCACGTAAAAACCCGTTCTAGAAATCTCTTCTTATTCTGACGCTGTGAGGCAAGACAGGATTGGAGAAAATAAGAAAAAGAAGAAGAAGATCTACTTTCTTGGCCTGTAGCTTAAGCAGTAGTGAGCTCAAACACAATCCAAGCGCATCTGGTTGAAACTTCGCTGCGGGAAAATCCGTTTCCATGGGATTTTAGGAACGTTAAAAATAGACCTCCCCGTTCAGAAAGCAATTTCAAACTACTGAACGTATAAGTGGTGCCTAAAAAAAATAAACTATTCGTTTACTGTGGTTGATGGCTACATCCTGTACAAGATATGCGACAATTTTCATTTTCATAGTACAGAATGAAATGCTGGACAATCTAACTTCATGGCACGGAAGATTGTCAACATTTGAGTTGATATTCAGCACCACGGATAAGCGTTGCAGAGTGCCATGATGGCCTACGACAGCCGGGATGTCACATGATAGTGATAACACATTGTAATTAAATCAGTGTATAAAGAAAATGCAACATTTTTGGTGTAAGTATGCACGAAATGATAAAGTACAGTAAAGTTGTGTGCACTACGTGGGTGTGCTTGCTAGTCTTGATGCACCAAGTGGGCGTGTCTGCTAGCTTTGATGCACTGCGTGGGTGTGCTTGCTAGTCTTGATGTACCTAGTGGGCGTGTTTGCTAGCTTTGCTGCACTACGTGGGTGTACTTGCTAGTCTTGATGTACCAAGTGGGCGTGTTTGCTAGCTTTGCTGCACTACGTGGGTGTACTTGCTAGTCGTGATGCACTAAGTGGGCGTGTCTGCTAGCTTTGATGCATTGCGTGGATGTGCTTGCTAGTCGTGATGCACTAAGTGGGCGTGTCTGCTAGCTTTGCTGCACTACGTGGGTGTGCTTGCTAGTCGTGATGCACTAAGTGGGCGTTTCTGTTAGTATTGATGCATCTTGTTCTTCTTCTTCATCGATCGCTCCATATCGACCATTGCTAACTACTCTTTGTGATTTATCTGAGCCTAAGTGCGATTGTACGTTGTGCCAGTTATGCGCCTACAAGTAGGCCAGCACATCCGATTTCTGCGACGCTTTTTTAACTACGGTAGCTCCACTAGGCCCTTACCTCAGTCGCCTTTTACGACATGCTTTGTTGATCACAGTGATACTATTCTTTGCTCCCCTTGAAAGTCCCGGCAATACACGGACGTTGATGCACCAAGTGGGCGTGTCTGCTAACTTTCAAGCACCAAGCAGAACTTCCTGGTTGTCTAAAAACACCACATGAATGTACATAGTGATCCTGGTTAACCCTGGAATTTCCAGAAAAACAATTAATATGCACTCGCATCGAAAATGATAACTAAAATAAAAACAACCCTCACTAATAAAGTAATCCTATGTGTACATAGGAAGTCGAATAACAAACAGTACCGCCAATCTGCAATCACTGACGCAAATGAGTCTTTGGTCAACAGAGAAATCTGTTATTAAACTTAACTCTCATCAAATAATTCAAATAAAAATGGAATATTTTCCTAATAGATTCCTCTCTATCAATTTTGAATATTGACAGTAATGGAGAAATATAGAATTTTATTAGGTTTTTTCTAATCTGTCCGACTGACTTTTCAAATATTTGAAGTTGCACTCGTAGACAAAGAGATGACTATGCACAAATACTGTTTTAATATCAGAAACGTGATTGTTTATCAAATGATAATCGTATTGTCCCTGATGCGATATATATGGGAAGTGTAAACATGAACTCTGTGGATTTTTTATCAAATATCTGTTATATTTTAAACATACACAGTGCAGCATGAATACATATATGCACACCCATACACTGCGCAGTTAAAGTGATGACAATGTGTTTAGTTTGTCGCATTCGTCGTTCGAGCTGTCAAAATTAATGACATATTTACACAAAATCAATATTATTTCGATTGCTTTTCGCAGAAGCATTTTAATCAAATTATTACAATCAATTATTAAGGAAAATAAAATGTGGATAGTTTTATGTGATAGTTTGTCGAAGCATGACGAATGATATTTTGTTCAAGGGAGAGAAAAATAGATAATGTCAACTGTTTTGAATAACTCGGTTCAACTAATTACAAAAGATAAGAGATAAAAATGGGATAAATGAAATTAAAAGAAAAACACACATAACTTTACATCAAAACAAACTCAAATCAGTATGAAAAGCAACTGATCATCATCATCATGTAGCTTGTCCTTTCCGGAACTTGGCTCACATAACAGCAGTACTGAAATATTCTCTGCAAGTTAACCGACGTCAGCAGCAGTAATTTTCAATGATATCTTGCACCCATCGTCCTCTAGGTCTTCCTCTCATTCTTCTTCCAGACACCATTCTTTCCAAAATTATTTTCTCTATGCACTCATGTCGTTTGATGTGTCAGAAATATTTAATTGTCCTTGTTTTTATGCTCTTTAATAGCCAACTCTCTTTAATATCAAGCTGTTGCAGAACAGAAGCATTTGTTCTTTTCTCTGTCCATGATATTCTAAGTACTCTTCTGTAGCATTTGCATTCAAGGGCATTAATGATCTTCTCCAAGAAATTGATAGGAAAACAAAAGTCTAAATATTATATAGGAGGGCGCTTATGTCCAGAGACTAGAAATGGAAGCCAAACATGGACATTTAGCAAGGCAGTGGAAAAAATATATATGTGCTTTTGAATATGTGTTACAGAAGACTCCTCCGTATACCACGGACAGAGAAAATGCAACATAGGTCTATTCAGAATTGACTCAAAAACAAAGAAAACTGGCTGATGCTAAATTAATCATGAGACATGATGATGTTTATGTTTGTTTGTTTAATGTTATCTATTGTATTTCCCAGGTGGATGATGGAATTGTTTGCCCACCCTTGTCATTAAGCGTAGGTATTATCTATTGCCTTTCTCTAGGTGGATGATGGAATTGTTTGCCCAGCCTTGCCATTAAGTTTACATTTCATTAACATTACATTACATTACATTTAATACAGATCATAAAAGAGTTTTATAGTGATCAAATGGCGGCTGTAAGAACATGTGATGATATATCAGATTGGTTTGACATAAAACAGGGAGTTAGACAAGGCTGCATTCTGTCGCCTTGTCTGTTTAACATATATGCAGAAAACATCACGAGGAATGTTACAGAAGATAGCGGAAAAGAACAATACGATCCTTTTATAATCGGAGGAAGAGAAATATCTGAACTAAGATATGCAGACGATATCAAATTCTGCATGGAAGCATACACCAATATCATCAAATTCTGCATGGAAGCATACACCAATATCATCAAATTCTGCATGGAAGCATACATCAATATCATCAAATTCTGCATGGAAGCATACACCAATATCATCAAATTCTACAAAGAAGTATTCACCAATATCATCAAATTAAAATAATGAATAATTTCTCAAATAAAACGTTGTTGGAGTTTAACCAGAAAGACGTTATGGAGATGTTGCTAAGCTGTTTGTTCTGTATTATGAAAGTTTTGGGTTTGAAACTGGATTGTGTTGTTAAGCTCACGACTGGAGTTTCTTCTGAGACAGTAGGGTTGTTGTTTTAGAACAGTGGTGTGAAATTTCCGTGAAAATTAACCGAATTATTATGGGAAACCTTGCTCTATGAAGTTTCGCCTGTATGTATTTACTATTGTACTGAACTTTATCAAGAAACAATACATGAAATTGTTCAGTCATATAAACAGATTAATAAACAGACAGTACGTCTCATAGAGCAATGTTGCTCAGATACAATGGGTGTAAAGCAAAAGTTCGTCCACGGAAAAGGTGGACCTCAGAGATAACAGAGGCAACAAGTTAATGAAGCGCACGTAAAAACCCGTTCTAGAAATCTCTTCTTATTCTGACGCTGTGAGGCAAGACAGGATTGGAGAAAATAAGAAAAAGAAGAAGAAGATCTACTTTCTTGGCCTGTAGCTTAAGCAGTAGTGAGCTCAAACACAATCCAAGCGCATCTGGTTGAAACTTCGCTGCGGGAAAATCCGTTTCCATGGGATTTTAGGAACGTTAAAAATAGACCTCCCCGTTCAGAAAGCAATTTCAAACTACTGAACGTATAAGTGGTGCCTAAAAAAAATAAACTATTCGTTTACTGTGGTTGATGGCTACATCCTGTACAAGATATGCGACAATTTTCATTTTCATAGTACAGAATGAAATGCTGGACAATCTAACTTCATGGCACGGAAGATTGTCAACATTTGAGTTGATATTCAGCACCACGGATAAGCGTTGCAGAGTGCCATGATGGCCTACGACAGCCGGGATGTCACATGATAGTGATAACACATTGTAATTAAATCAGTGTATAAAGAAAATGCAACATTTTTGGTGTAAGTATGCACGAAATGATAAAGTACAGTAAAGTTGTGTGCACTACGTGGGTGTGCTTGCTAGTCTTGATGCACCAAGTGGGCGTGTCTGCTAGCTTTGATGCATTGCGTGGGTGTGCTTGCTAGTCTTGATGCACCAAGTGGGCGTGTCTGCTAGCTTTGCTGCACTACGTGGGTGTACTTGCTAGTCTTGATGTACCAAGTGGGCGTGTTTGCTAGCTTTGCTGCACTACGTGGGTGTGCTTGCTAGTCGTGATGCACTAAGTGGGCGTGTCTGCTAGCTTTGATGCATTGCGTGGATGTGCTTGCTAGTCGTGATGCACTAAGTGGGCGTGTCTGCTAGCTTTGCTGCACTACGTGGGTGTGCTTGCTAGTCGTGATGCACTAAGTGGGCGTTTCTGTTAGTATTGATGCATCTTGTTCTTCTTCTTCATCGATCGCTCCATATCGACCATTGCTAACTACTCTTTGTGATTTATCTGAGCCTAAGTGCGATTGTACGTTGTGCCAGTTATGCGCCTACAAGTAGACCAGCACATCCGATTTCTGCGACGCTTTTTTATTTACTACGGTAGCTTCACTAGACCCTACCTCAGTCGCATTTTACGACATGCTTTGTTGATCACAGTGATACTATTCTTTGCTCCCCTTGAAAGTCCCGGCAATACACGGACGTTGATGCACCAAGTGGGCGTGTCTGCTAACTTTCAAGCACCAAGCAGAACTTCCTGGTTGTCTAAAAACACCACATGAATGTACATAGTGATCCTGGTTAACCCTGGAATTTCCAGAAAAACAATTAATATGCACTCGCATCGAAAATGATAACTAAAATAAAAACAACCCTCACTAATAAAGTAATCCTATGTGTACATAGGAAGTCGAATAACAAACAGTACCGTCAATCTGCAATCACTGACGCAAATGAGTCTTTGGTCAACAGAGAAATCTGTTATTAAACTTAACTCTCATCAAATAATTCAAATAAAAATGGAATATTTTCCTAATAGATTCCTCTCTATCAATTTTGAATATTGACAGTAATGGAGAAATATAGAATTTTATTAGGTTTTTTCTAATCTGTCCGACTGACTTTTCAAATATTTGAAGTTGCACTCGTAGACAAAGAGATGACTATGCACAAATACTGTTTTAATATCAGAAACGTGATTGTTTATCAAATGATAATCGTATTGTCCCTGATGCGATATATATGGGAAGTGTAAACATGAACTCTGTGGATTTTTTATCAAATATCTGTTATATTTTAAACATACACAGCGCAGCATGAATACATATATGCACACCCATACACTGCGCAGTTAAAGTGATGACAATGTGTTTAGTTTGTCGCATTCGTCGTTCGAGCTGTCAAAATTAATGACATATTTACACAAAATCAATATTATTTCGATTGCTTTTCGCAGAAGCATTTTAATCAAATTATTACAATCAATTATTAAGGAAAATAAAATGTGGATAGTTTTATGTGATAGTTTGTCGAAGCATGACGAATGATATTTTGTTCAAGGGAGAGAAAAATAGATAATGTCAACTGTTTTGAATAACTCGGTTCAACTAATTACAAAAGATAAGAGATAAAAATGGGATAAATGAAATTAAAAGAAAAACACACATAACTTTACATCAAAACAAACTAAAATCAGTATGAAAAGCAACTGATCATCATCATCATGTAGATTGTCCTTTCCGGAACTTGGCTCACATAACAGCAGTACTGAAATATTCTCTGCAAGTTGACCGACGTCAGCAGCAGTAATTTTCAATGACATCTTGCAACCATCCTCCTCTAGGTCTTTCTCTCATTCTTCTTCCAGACACCATTCCTTCCAAAATTATTTTCTCTAGGCACTCATGTCGTTTGATCTGTCCGAAATATTTCTTCTTCTTCTTCTTCGATCGTTCTAGGTCTGTTTTAATCATTCTCATTGTGATATATAAACAGCCAAACATCAGAACGTGATGTACGTGCACCAGCCTTCAGCACCTATTGGAGCTCAGTTGCTTATCCTTCGGTGGGGTGTTCGTTTTCAGCCAGCTTTTTATTTACTAGGGTGAGCTTTCCCTAGGTTACGATCAGCTTTGCCGTATTTTTGGGCTTTGTGATCTACGCCGGGACATTGAGTTACGCTGTTTATGCCCTTTCTGACTGAGAAATATTTCTCGGGGCTTGTAAGCTTATCCTCGGACGGCGTCTTACTCGTATAAGACACCGTGTAAAGTATCGGCCTTCGCCAATGTTCAGACCCGAACTTCCTGTCTGGTCCGTACAATGTCGGCCTTGCTTTACCGTACATTTTTGAGTTTGATCCGGAGAAGGAATCTTTTCTAGACGCGCATTGGTACGTGGCAATTTGCAATTAACCTCGAAAGCACTGGCATGGGGCCGAGTACAAACAATGTAGAGGTCATTTCAGTCGGCGCTATCAGCGTAACTGTGGATTTTGCGCTCGCCGCCATCACCCGCCCCAGTTATTCCGGGGATGTTAGTTACGACTGCAATCGAACCTTGCCCGGTTGCCCCAAGGCTGGCAGTTCCGTTTGGCATCACCGACCTCAGTTCTTCCGGGGATGTTAATTTTTAATCGCACAGTACCTTGCACGGTTTTCCCAGGGCTGGTAGTTTCGTTATGCACTAAACGCAACTTGTTCTTTTGCGCTCGGCAAACCTTGCCCAGTACATGTATCTGCACCAGGCTACCGATGCGGGGTCAGCTGCAATCTTCTCTCGCACCAACACGAGGGTAGACTTTTATTCGTTACGGTCCTGTCTTATTTATTCTTGCCGACGGCTGGCAATGTTGCCCCTCCACAGGGCTTCGAGCTTCGCCCTACGTGGGCATACGTTTGGTCACTGGATGCACCTCTCATCCATGTCTGAGACGTTTCGTTGCTGTTTCTTTGCGTTCAGGGACTTGGGCAATATTTTGTTGCACATCGGTCAGGAGATTTGTGCATTTTGTTTGTATGTCTCTGTATTGTATTTCCGTAATTGCACTACTACCACTACCAGTAGTTTTCTCTCCCCGATCCCTGCCCTCTTAGCCAGACCGGAACCAGAGTCTGTTTCCAGGGTCACCGCGTGGAGGTTGGGGCAGGGTCTTGGTAGCGCCCCTCGCTAACCCTGGCTCATGTTACCACCATGACCTCATGAGCCTTTGACCCCGTCCGAAATATTTAATTTTCTTTGTTTTTATGCTCTTCAATAGCCAACTCTCTTTAATATCAAGCTGTTGCAGAACAGAAGCGTATGTTCTTTTCTATGTCCGTGATATTCTAACTCTTCTGTAGCATTTGCATTCAAGGGCATTACTGATCTTCTCCAAGAAACTGATAGGAAAACAAAAGTCTGAATATTATATAGGAGGGCGCTTATGTCCAGTGACTAGAAATAGAAGCCAAACATAGACATTTAGCAAGGCAGTGGAAAACAAATATGTGCTTTTGAATATAAGTGTTACAGAAGACTCCTCCGTATACCACGGACAGAGAAAATGCAACATAGGTCTATTCAGAATTGACTCAAAAACAAAGAAAACTGGCTGATGCTAAATTAATCATGAGACATGATGATGTTTATGTTTGTTTGTTTACTGTTATCTGTTGTCTTTCCCAGGTGGATGATGGAATTGTTTGCCCACCTTTGTCATTAAGCGTAGGTATTATCTATTGTCTTTTCCCAGGTGGATGATGGAACTGGCTGTCCACTCTTGCCGTTAAGCGTAGGGGTGTCAGCTTTAATTTGCTTTCCAGGGTCAAATGAGTCGCCATTGTTGTGTTATATCCGTAATATGGAGGTTTCCGTTACATTTAATACAGATCATAAAAGAGTTTTATAGTGATTAAATGACGGCTGTAAGAACATGTGATGATACATCAGATTGGTTTGACATAAAGCAGGGAGTTAGACAAGGCTGCATTCTATCGCCTTGTCTGTTTAACATATATGCAGAAAACATCATGAGGAATGTTACAGAAGATAGCGGAAAAGAACAATACGATCTTTTTATAATCGGAGGAAGAGAAATATCTGAACTAAGATATGCAGACGATACAGTGTTACTGTCAACATCACAAAAAGGGATTAAGAAATTATTTGGAGAAGTGAAAGATAAAAGCGAACATCAAAATCTATATCTCAATGTGGTAAAAACAAAAATAATGACAACAGATAAAACGAACATGACAAATGATATTTTTATCAATGGAGAGAAAGTAGAAAATGTGAACAGTTTTGGATATCTTGGTTCACTGCTAACAATAGATGGAAATGGGATGAAGGAAATTAAAAGAAAAACAAACATGGCTTTACAAAAAATTTTTACAACTAAAAACAGTATGGAACGGAACTGATAAGAAAACAAAGATCAGAATACTAAGAGCATGCATATTCCCAGTGGCAACTTATGGGTGTGAAGCATGGACATTTAATAGAGCAGTGGAAAAACATATATGGGCTTTTGAATATAAGTGTTACAGAACAGTTCTTCGTATATCATGGACAGAGAAGAGAACAAATAGATCTATCCAGAAAGAACTCAAAATCAAAGAAAACTGGCTGATGTTACAAATAAGAAAGAGAAAATTGAAATATTTTGGACATATAAAAAGACACGAAGGTCTGGAGAAGGCCATCATGGAAAGAGGCATACCGGCAAAAGGGAGAAGAGGAAGACCAAGAAGAAGATGGATTCAGTGATGGTTTGAACATGACGGTTGCAGAGGCGGAACATCTGACCTATGAGAGAGAGAAATTCCGGAGAACTGTTGGGGTGGCAAAGTTCTGCATAGGACAAGCTATTTGATGATGATGATGATGATGGTCTTAAAGGGGGTTTTAATGCTGAAGGATTGACTTCATTGCACCGGGTAAGACCCCATATGGCTTGGTCCCTCTCTGCATAAATTGCTCGCTACCTGCCGAGAGTATCGCACAAAGCACGAACTCCGTAGCTCCAGAAACAATCCTACCGGTCTCTGCAAAAAACTGCACGCGTGGCAGAACAGAACGGCACGGTCCGGATTCAAACCCACGACCTTCGACTCACAAGGCAAAGGGCTTAACCATTTAGCTACAGAGACCACGAAAAAACTTGTCTGGAACGCAAATTGAACATGTGTCACCCGCATGACAACAAAAACAGCATGATTGTCTTGATATTGTCTATCCATCTTTTTCTTGGTCTTTCCATGCCTCTAGTATCTGATCTCTTTTTATTGTATGCTGTTTTTGGCGGTTGGTTGTATTCCATTCTCATTAAATGTCCAAACCACTGCACTTCTTGTCTTTCAATGTATTCGGTGCATGAAGTTATGCCCACTCTGCTTCTGATGTCCTCGGCCCGTAGTCTATCTTTCCTGGTGACTCTCACCGCCTTTCTCAAGCATTTCACTTCACATTTCACTTCACATTTCACTTCACATTTCACTTCACATTTCACTTCACATTTCACTTCACATTTCACTTCACATTTCACTTCACATTTCACTTCACATTTCACTTCACATTTCACAATTGTTGGATTACACACTCTGATATAAGCAAAAAAGACTGGCTCTTACGTTGAACGTGTCGTGTACCTGCTTATTCCCCTACATATTTCTTACAAATTTTTAAAAACAGAAAAGGGGATGGGGGTAAAACAGGTGGTAGCAAGATACAGATAAGAAGAAGAAGACCACAGAGAAGATGGATTCAGAATGTGGCTGATGGTTTAAGCATGGCAACTGTAAATGCGATATATCTGGCTTTTGAGAGATATTTTGAAGGACTTTTAGGACAGCAAAGTTCAACTCAGGACCAGATACTGGGTGGTAATGAGTTTGTCGAAATAAGAGAAAAGTCAAGTAAAACGATGTATCAAAGGCGATGTTTTGAAAAGCTGTGTCCTGATAAACTTTTATCTATCAATTATTTGGCTGAAAATTAGTTGAGATTTGTTTGTTTTGTTGCATTACTGCCGCGCGATATTTTGTATCTTTGTATCCCCAGTTTTATCGTGAAGAAAGTAGGTATATATATATATATATATATATATTCCTCGCGATCACCGCTCAGGCCGATGTACTAGATTTCCCCATAAATCTCATTCATGTGAAAATCTGATTCATGCAGCCTTAGCATTGGTGTGGTTCGTCCTATCTTCAGCGCCATTTGGAGCTCTGGTGCTTATCCTTCGGCGATGTGTCCGGTCTTAGCCAGCGTTTACTGGGTCACTCTCAGTCAGCCTTGGGTGGTCCCCAGTCGATCTGCAAGGCAGCAGGTTAAAAAAGTAGGTATGACATCGGGAGCTAATAGGGATTACAAGTAACAGAGCATTCAACGTACTGACGATGTCTAAGGTATTACTCTGACTGAAATCACAAAACTACACTTTTGCGTGCATTCTGAGTGATTTGATTGAGTATGATAACAAGTAGCATGACATTCAAAGTACTGGCAGCGACTACTGCACTATTCTGGCTGGAGTCACAAAACTACACTCATGCGTGCATTCTGAGTGATTTGATTGAGTATGATAACAAGTAGCATGACATTCAAGTACTGGCAGGACTACTGCATATTCTGGCTGAGTCACAAAACTACACTCATGCGTGCATTCTGGTGATTTGATTGAGTATGTTCTGAAAAGTGGAGACTGGTTCGGTGCTCAAACAATGAATTGAAACACCACAAGCGTCAACAATTTGCAGAATTACATTCTTCTATTTACGGGCACATGGGTATCGTTGCAATGAGAGAACAGACCGCCTGGCTGGCTCTGCCACCATATCGGGGCACATGGGTATCGTTGGCAATGAGAGGGCAGACAGGCTAACTGGCTCTGTCACCATATCAACGGTCCAGCCAATGGATAGAGCTGACACCCTGAACGCTCTCATAGAGTATGGTCGCAAAGAAGATTTTCACATAAACCAATCCACATCAACTACTAGATTGTAGGAGTTGGGATTGAAGATTGTAGTGGCCAGAAAAGAACAGCATAACAGGTATATGAGTAGACTCATCAATCAACATCAAACTGGTACTGTCAGTGGATGGATGCTGTTGGAGATATTACGAACGAGATCGGAGCACCTATGGACATGTCCGGAGTGTAATGAAGATATTTGAAATTGAAAATAAAATGGAATCCTTTCAAGCATATTCACCGAAACTAAATTCATTTCTAGTAATCTTCTTCTTAGAACAGTCCCTTTCGACCACTTTTTAACCACTCTTTGTGATTTGTATGTGATCTAAGCCTAAGAGCGATATTACATTATGCTAGCTATACGTCTACAAGTAGACCAGCTGATCCGATATCTGCGACTATTTACTAGGGTAGCTTCCTTAGAACCCTACCTCAGTCGCCTCTCACGACATGCCTTGGAGGTCACAGCGTTACTATTCTTTGCTCCCCTTGCGAGCCCTTGCAACACGCGGAAGATTGCTAGTAATAATAACTGTGATCGTGTCATTAAATACATTATCCGAATAGTTAACCGGTTAACAGTATCAAAGGCGACCACCCCTGGTGAGACCACAGTAGAAGCCGGGGACATCATTTATATTATGTTTATCAAGCACCATATTAAAATCCGTTCATGCGCTTGACGATAATTAAAGCAAACCATTTCTAGGAAATATCATTATTGACATAATTAAATAACATTTTATATTTCTTTAATTCTAGCAAATCTCCGTATTACTGTCAACATTTACTTTCTCGTGCAAACACTCGTTGAAATTTGTGCCCTCAACTCAGCCTCTTGGGAGACAATCCCAGCTATCTCTCCAACATCAACTTTTTTTTCTTCTATTATTTAAAAAATCTTGGCAATGTGTTGTCTTCATCAAATTTTTCTTGATCAATTATCATGGAATATTAGTAACCCTTCTATCAATAATAATTTTACAAAAGATTTCGTTTGATAGTCAGAGTTTGACACCAACAAGACAGATCGATCACATCTGCTAATCATTATTCTACCCAAGCGGAACTAAAAAAGAACAAAGGATGCTGGGTAAACCATTAGCAAGAAAAGTGGATGGGTTCGTGATATTGACAATCCATGTAGTCTAAAAGGCATTATTAACAGTTCTGGATACGGTAATGAAAACGTTGACATCCCATAATTTCCTCATCTTCACGCAATGTTTCTGAACGATATAAATTATTGAAAACCGCAGATGTCTTTCAGTTTACAGTAATTGTCTGTCTGTTTTATTTATGTTTCCCCCCCAGTTGTCTTTAGTTGTCTCCCATTATTTTTAATTATCTCCTTTTCCTCTTTAGTTATCTTTTTGTTATCTTTATTTGTCTCCCTGTTATCTTTAGTTGTCTCCCATTATCTGTAATTGTTGCCATTATTTTTAGTCGTCTCTCTGTTATTGTTAGTCGTCTCTCTGTTATCGTTAGTTGTCTCTCTGTTATCTTTAGTTGTCTCTCTGTTATCTTTAGTTGTCTCTCTGTTATCTTTTGCTGTCTCTCTGTTATCTTTAGTTGTCTCTCTGTTATCGTTAATTGTCTCTCTGTTATCTTTAGTTGTCTCTATGTTATCTTTAGTTGTCTACATGTTATCGTTAGTCGTCTCTCTGTTATCTTTAGTTGTCTCTGTTATCGTTAATTGTCTCCCAGTTATCGTTAGTCGTCTCTCCGTTATCTTTTTTGTTCTATGTTATCTTTAATTGTCTCATTTATCTTTATTGTCTCTCGTTATCTTTAGTTGTCTCTATGTTATCTTAGTTGTCTCTATGTTATCTTTAGTTGTCTCTATGTTATCTTTAATTGTCTCTATGTTATCTTTAGTTGTCTCTCTGTTATCTTTGTTGTCTCTGTTATCTTTATGTCTCTGTTATCTTTAGTTGTCTCTTATGTTAATTTCTTTTAGTTGTCTCTATGTTATCTTTAGTTGTCTCTGTTATGTTATTTCTTTATTTAGTTGTCTCTGTTATCGTTATTCTCATTATTTAGCTCTCCGTTATCTTTATTGTCTTATATCTTAATTTCTGTTATCTTTAGTTGTCTCTGTTATCTTAGTTGTCTCTATGTTATCTTTAGTTGTCTCTATGTTATCTTTATTTGTCTCCCGACTATCTTTATTTGTTGGTACCAACTATCTTTAGATTTCTCTCAACTGTCTTGAATTATCTTTCATTTATTGTTAATTATCTCCTTGTTATCTTTATCTTCTTTGCCTTCGCATGCTCCATCTCGATCACTTGTAAAACCACTCTTTGAGATCGGTATGTGATCTGAGTCAACGAGCGATTGTGCGTTGTTCCAGTTATGCGCCTATAAGTATGCCAGCATATCTGATTTCTGCGACGCTTTTTATTTGCTAGGGAAGTTTCCCTAGGCCCCTTTCTCAGTTGTCTCTTACGAGATGCCTTGTAGGTCACAGTGCTACTATTCCCAGGGCCCCTACCTCAGTCGTCTCTTACGAGATGCCTTGTAGGTCACAGTGCTACTATTCCCAGGGCCCCTACCTCAGTCGTCTCTTACGAGATGCCTTGTAGGTCGCAGTGCTACTATTCACAGGGCCCCAGCAACATACTCTTTATCTGTCTAAAAGTTATCTTTATTTGTCTCCCAACTGTTTTAATCCACATTAATCTTCCAGTTATCTTTAAGGGTCTGACTCCGAGATAATTATTTTCTTTATTAATTAATTTGAGCAATTATTTTATAATAGGATTGTTATGCCATGAATGTAGATCTATTTTAATAAAGAGGAAGAGAGAGAGAGAGAGAAAGGATGTTTAGACATCTTGACTCCATGGCACGGAAGAGCGGCAACATCTGAGAATGTTAGCAAATACCAGAGACATAAATTCACGGAGATTCATGCTCGCCTACGTCAGTCGGCACGGCACCTGCTGATGAATGTTTGGTACAACACACGTGTTCAACACAATCATTGTTCTTTTTTTTCTTAAAACTGTTAGTTAATTACATCAGTTGAGATAAAGCTCTTGATTGTGTGTGAAGTTGAATAAAGGACCCCTTACCTGTAACAATTACTCTCAGGTAACAACATCAAAGGTTTCAATTGCAAGGTATAACAGCAGCAAGGATTTGAGATTCTTCAGTGTTACCTGACTGACAGGTGGCAAGCCTGAGTTAGTCAAGGTTCATTGAAGCGTGTGAATAATATTGCATTCTTTTCTATCAATCTTGTTGTAGCTGATGCTTGACTGCAGTCGAATCTAATGGACGTGAGAGGTATTCACAAAGAGCCAATTAAATGGGAAATTGCATAACAATGGTTACATCGTGTAGCTAGTTGTGTGTGTGTAGAGCGTCGCTCTCTTCACAGCCCGATAGAAGAGCTCTTGGTATCTAACAAGTTATCTCATCTCTTCTAACGTCAGATTCAATGTTTCTTTAACTCTTACATACGGCAAGCCACTTGGCAAATCGTTATGTTGGTATCAACTATACTACCAATCACCTCATGAACTAAAATGTTAAGCATCAAAAAGTTCTTCTTCTTCTTCTTTGCGTTCGTTCTTTAAGATCAATTTTAATCACTCTTTGTGATATGTTTGATCTTTGCCAAGAACGTGTATACGTTGCACATTGGTTTGGTAGGCTCCTAAACGCATAGACTTGTACATATTTAGGACATGTGCATCCGATTTCAGTCAAACCTCTTAGTCGCCTCTTACGACATGAGTTGCAGGTAACAGAGGTTCTATTCTTTACACCCCAAATTTGGGGCCTGGTAACCACTCGGGAGGGACACTTATCTAGGTTACTACAACACAGTCTCACACACATAGCAGGAGCACTCAGATACAACTGCAACAGACCCAGAGGACGACCACGTTTACAATGAAGTGACAGAATATCGAGGCATAAATTTCACCTTGTACAAAACGATATTGTAATAATGACAACAGATAAAACGAACATGACAAATGATATTTTTTTTATCAAGGAGAGAAAGTAAAGAAAAAATGTCAAACAGTTTTGAATATCTTGGTTCACTGCTAACAACAGATGGAAATGGGATGAAGGAAATTAAAAGAAGAGCAAACATAGCTTTACAAAAAATTAAACAACTAAAAACAATATGGAACGGAACTGATAAGAAAACAAAGATCAGAATACTAAGAACATGCATATTCCCAGTGGCAACGTATGGATGTGAAGCATGGACATTTAATAAAGCAATGGAAAAACATATATGTACTTTTGAATATAAGTGTTACAGAAGAGTCCTTTGTATATCATGGACAGAGAAGAGAACAAATAGATCTATCCAGAAAGAACTCAAAATCAAAGAAAACTGGCTGATGCTACAAATAAGAATGAGAAAATTGAGATATTTTGGACATATAAAAAGACATGAAGGGCTGGAGAAGACCATCATGGAAGGAGGCATACAGGCAAAGAGAAGAAGAGGAAGACCACGGAGAAGATGGATTCAGGGTATAACTACTGGATTTAATATAACAGCTGCAGAGGTGGAACATCTGGTCTATGAGAGAGAGAAATTATGAAGGACTGTTGGGGTGGCAAAGTTCTGCTCAGCTGAAGCTATATGATGATGATGATGATAAAGCGCATAGGGAGGTTCGCTTCTATGTGACTCTTTTGTCGAACTGACGCCGAAAAGCAGAACAGAATTAGAGAATAGTTAAATAGGGCAGTCTTTATTATTACAAACAAATGTTTGTCAAACATCGTCTAAAAATTATCTGGTTTTAGTTTGTGTATACTAAGACATGCATAAATATTGAGAACATATATTTTCCCAGTGACTACTTATGGTTGTTAATCATGGACTATTACACAAAAAACAAGAACGAAAATCCAGTCCTTCGAAACTAAATGCTACAGAAAGATCGTACGAATACCATGGACAGAAAAAAGAAAGAACACTGATCTCCTGAAAGAACTAACTGTTACAGAGAATTGGCTGATAAACAACATACTATACAGAAAAATTACATGCTTTGGTCACATCAAGCGTCTCGATGACCTGGAAAGAACAATATTGGAGGGCATGGTCCCAGGACGCAGAGGCAGACCAAGAAGAAGATGATGGCTACAAGATATTAAAGGAAACCATGAATATGATCATCAGCGAAGTGGGTGTATTGGTTAGAGACAGAGGGAATTTCAGATGCACTGGAAAGAGAGCAACGTCCTATAAAGGACACGCAACTTGATGATGATGATGGTACTAAGAGGAACATGTAAAATTCAGGGAAGTAGAGATCGTGGAAGACAGAGGGAGAAGATGTTGGATTGTCTCACATCGGTGATCGACAAAAGATCGAAGTCAGAACTGATTATCTGAACCAATGAGTGTCTTGTGGCGAGACATGATCGCGTACGCCGGCAGGAAATGACGATTAATGGACACTAAGATCCACTGCATCGTTGCTACTGTCGTTTTGATAGTCTCTTGTATCGTTGCTACTGTCGTTTTGATAGTCTCTTGTATCGTTGCTACTGTCGTTTTGATAGTCTCTTGTATCGTTGCTACTGTTGTTTTGATAGTCTCTTGTATCGTTGACTACTGTCGTTTGGATAGTCTCTGTATCGTTGCTACTGTCGTTTTGATATCTCTTGTATCGTTGCTACTGTCGTTTTGATAGTCTCTTGTATCGTTGCTACTGTCGTTTTGATAGTCTCTTGTATCGTTGCTACTGTCGTTTTGGTAGTCTCTTGTATCGTTGCTACTGTCGTTTTGATAGTCTCTTGTATCGTTGCTACTGTCGTTTTGATAGTCTCTTGTATCGTTGCTACTGTCGTTTTGATAGTCTCTTGTATCGTTGCTACTGTCGTTTTGATAGTCTCTTGTATCGTTGCTACTGTCGTTTTGATAGTCTCTTGTATCGTTGCTACTGTCGTTTTGATAGTCTCTTGTATCGTTGCTACTGTCGTTTTGGTAGTCTCTTGTATCGTTGCTACTGTCGTTTTGGTAGTCACCTGCATCGTTATCCAGAAACTGTGATTGATTGATCGATTGATTGTTTGATCAATTGAATGATTGGTATAACCATAATTTTTTCACTTTGGTGAATAGCGATGTATGCTCCGATCTATTTCTTGCACAGGGAGATCACAGCGACAGTGCACGAGCTCTATTGCACCATCGATGGTCACTGTTGTCAAATTGGAGATGGTGAAATTCATTTACACACATTTTATTTTAATATTTTTTATTAATTGTATTCGGGCAGCGGCTTTCCAGCTTATTATTATAATTTTTAATTGGCATTTGTTCTTTGAGGTGCTCAATTTAAAAGTATGTTTTATTTTCTGTCTCCAATAGGACACATCTACACTAAGACCATGAATCTCTGAAAAAACTAACCGCCAACAGTCCATACGACAACTGTACTAAGTACCATTGAAACGAGAGAGGCTAGTACTTTACTTCTACGACATAGAAGCTCCCAGTCTTGTCTCATGAGTTCAATGGTTCTGGGTAGGGATCAAAGGCGTAATGAACGGAACAACGTCACACCAGGTTTAGTGAGCTGGCACTAACCAAGATCCTACCCTACCTCCACGTGGTGAGACTGGAGACAGAGGATTGTGTCTGGCTAAGCGGGTATGGATCGAGGGAGAGCTACTATGGTATAAGTAGTGGTGCATATGCAATTTTGTTTGATGAGATTTGCTCGAACATAATCCCAGAGTGATCACTTCTGCACGTCTCTCCCGGTCGATGGGAAAAGCTAAATAAATATTTTTTTAAATAGTAAAACGGACAAGATATGAATCATTAGGAGGCACGTCCCCTCAAAACAATGGTCGCACCCGATTTGCCAGCTCTCGGCAAGAATCGTCGGAAAAACTGAAACGTGTCGTGACGGCATTAGGTAAGATTGCAGTAAACTCCGTATCAAAGGCCAAGCGCAGATATATTTATTGGGTAAGGTTGACCGAGCGCAAATCATAAAGCGTTTTAGTGCCTAACGAAACTGCAATCCCTGGGACAACCGGACAAGGTACCGTTGCACTAACATCCCCGGAAGAACTGGAGTGGATGATGTTGGCGAGAGCAAACATTTTCATGAGTTTCCCGAGGCCAGGAAAAATGCAGGGTATAAACTGCAAATCGCCAAGTGCCGATATACACTCCTCGAAAAGGCTGAGAATGACCCTACTCCGGAACAAACTCACATTGGCTGAAAAGTAATGCCGACAGTGTTAAGGTTTGACAGATCGTCAAAATCCAAACATTGGCGAAGGCCGACACTTGTAACGGTGACCTCACACGTGTAGAATGCCGTTGCGCGTGACAAGTGTATTTGTCCCTAATGGCTGAAAATATTCCTATTCCTAATGTTATAAGTTTCAGACAGGTTTATAAGGACATAAACACAGATACAACATTCCATTTGTTATAAGTTTCTGCAAGAACTAACAGTAGAACAGAAACCTAACATATACAAGAATGTACTAGACTACGTACATTGTATACAGCCTACATGTGTCGTGTTCTCAAATAAAACAACATGACTCATCTTTTCAGCAGTCCATGCAATTCTTTTCATTCTTGTGTAAAATTATATCTGAATTATCATCTGGTGCCGTGCCGGCTATCGTAGGTGGTCATGGATCTCTACAAATCTCTGTCTCTGGTATTTACTACCATCTTGATGCTGACGTCCTTCCGTGCAATGAAGTCGGGCTGCAAACTTTTCTCTCTCTCTCTGTCTTCCTCTATCGTGTCTCCCTTCGATCTTACCAGTTGTCACAATGTATTCTGAACCTCCCTTTCTCATCACATGTCGAAAAATAATGACTGTCTCTTTCTTATATTGATAATAAATTTGCTCTGTGTCTTGACCTCATTCAACACCTCCACATTCATCATTCTAACAGTCCATGGGGATTCTCATCATTCTTCTGTGAAACCCAAAAAATCTATCTGTGGCCTATCTGTGAAACGAGAGCTATTGATGATGCGTTTTTCAGTAAATTCTGCGCACTTGTTATGTACTTGTTCGTTTGTTTATTTTATTTGCAACTAAACACTTCACCTAAAACAAATTTATATTTTGTTATCTGGTTTCTATCAGCTTAGTCGAAAGCCTATAACGACTTCACATAGGAAAGGCGCATAGTGTAGACGTAGGCGTAGATAATAAAGCTCAAATATACGGCGATAAATGATCGTTAGAGAGCAATATACACACGAAACAGCCTACAAGTGATCGTCTCACTGACTAGTCCTAGAAGGGTTGTTAATGTTTCTAAACCGGAGCGACCATACACAGTCAGAAACATTTGTATCGTTACAAAGATCACTAAAAAGTGCTCGTCATACGGTGCAAAAAGGTACGCTGCGCTTAGTCAAAAAAGCTGCAAAGTACAAAAGACTCTTTGGCGTAGATCCAAGATAAAATATACTGCAAACGGATTCTTAAAGAGAACTTGTAATAATGAAGGGAAAGTGTTAGGGACTGACTGTCACCGAGATAGACTCAAAACACTTCCCGTAGGAGAAAACGGTAACCTTGACCTACATAGTGTATGGTACCATATACAAAGTAGGGGACTAATTTTAAATGGGGTTTAACATCAGTCGTTGAAATTGAACGATCAATTATATATCACAATAAGAATGATCAAATTGTTCGCTAAGAACGAACGTTAAGAAGAAGAAGAAGAAGAAGAAGAAGACTGGTTCTGGTTTTGTTCCCTCTTTCAGAAGAACACAAATACAACATTCCATTTGTTACAAGTTTCAGACAGGTTTGCAAGGACTAACAGTAGGACAGAAACATATATACAACATTCCATTTGTTATACGTTTCAGACAGGTTTGCAAGGACAGAAACACAGATACAACATCCCATTTGTTACAAGTTTCAGACAGGTTTGCAAGGACAGAAACACAAATACAACATTCCATTTGTTACAAGTTTCAAACAGGTCTGCAAGGACTAACAGTAGGACAGAAACACAGATACAACATTCCATTTGTTATAAGTTTCAGACAGGTTTATAAGGACATATACACAGATACAATATTCCATTTGTTATAAGTTTCAGACAGGTTTATAAGGACATAAACACAGATGCCACATTCCATTTGTTATAAGTTTCTGCAAGAACTACCAGTAGAACAGAAACCTAACATATACAAGAATGTACTAGACTACGTACATTGTATACAGCCTACATGTGTCGTGTTCTCAATTAAAACAACATGACTCATCTTTTCAGCAGTCCATGCAATTCTTTTCATTCTTGTGTAAAATTATATGTGAATTATCATCTGGTGCCGTGCCGGCTATCGTAGGTGGTCATGGATCTCTACAAATCTCTGTCTCTGGTATTTACTACCATCTTGATGCTGACGTGCTTCCGTGCAATGAAGTCGGGCTGCAAACTTTTCTCTCTCTTTTGTCTTCCTCTATCTTGTCTCCCTTCGATCTTACCAGTTGTCACAATGTATTCTGAACCTCCCTTCTCATCACATATTCGAAAAATAATGACTGTCTCTTTCTTATATTGATAATAAATTTGCTCTGTGTCTTGACCTCATTCAACACCTCCACATTCATCATTCTAACAGTCCATGGGGATTCTCATCATTCTTCTGTAAACCCAAAAAATCTATCTGTGGCCTATCTGTGAAACGAGAGCTATTGATGATGCGTTTTTCAGTAAATTCTGCGCACTTATTATGTACTTGTTCGTTTGTTTATTTTATTTGCAACTAAACACTTCACCTAAAACAAATTTATATTTTGTTATCTGGTTTCTATCAGCTTAGTCGAAAGCCAATAAATCGTTCATATTGTCCATTATCAAATTGTATATCAAGGGAAATAACCAAGTTAAATCAACTAATTAAAATAGTGCGATTATTTCCCCGTAGATCTACAAATCGCTTGCTCTTGATACCGAGCCCATTGCCGTGCCGGTAAAGAAAAAAGAAACAAATGAGCGTTAGTGAAATATCTGGGCACGTTTCCTTTGTCTTCAGAGACACCAACAGATAACCTTGTTTCTCATGTGATCTGTTCACTACAGAGTACTGGGTCAAGTCTAAGTGTCCGAATATTCGTATGCAAGTTTTCTGCGATTGATTCATTGATATTGATTGATTGATTGATATTGTTTGATTGATTGGTAGGTCTATCATCATTGCACTTCGGTGAATAAGCAGGTCCAAATTAGGGGGAGAACGAATAGAACCACTGTTACCTGCCACGCATATTGTAAGAGGCGGTTAAGGTGGTTGGGAATAGAGCTAACTACACCACCCCGTAAACAACACTAGAGAGCTACAGAAACCACAACCAAGGATATTCATAGCTCGTCTCCGGGGAAGAAGGGGGTCCCTAGGAAGGGACCCAGGAACACCTGGATGCGGGAGTTGGAGACGGAGTGCAAGAGAGTGTAGAGAGATCTGGAACAGATGGCCTTGGATATGAAGGCTTGGCAGGCCTTGGTTACGAACCTATGCCTATCTAGAAGTGAAGGAGGAAGAAAAAGCGTACTGGTTAATATCAGTCACGCACACTTTCAGCTGCCATTTTCACAGTTAACAATAAAGCATTTTATGTACCTAAATGCCTCGAACTTTGTTTAATTTCGGAGGGCCGAAAAGAAGCACGGCATGGGTCTGATCTTACCCATCTAGATCTTCACTTCTAAGTTAGACGTTACAATATAGACGATGACAGAACTGTTTTGAAAATAATATTGTAAATGTAAAGATATGCTATGGGACATAACTTTAGACAAACTTATTAGTACTGTAATAAGAATGATTGTTTCCCCTCAAATATATATATTTATATATATACAGGGTGTTCAAGATAATAGCAGCCTGTGAATGGAGTCAATCTGGCATACATGTATGAAAATGAAAAGGTTCAGTTATGACGTAGTATAGGTCAAGGTTATGTGACGGTATGTAATTGTAGTGCGGGAAGGGGTGATGAACAAATGTGACGTAAAACGAGCTAGTCAGAACCGGTTTAAATAGTACATAAACATAACGCGATAGATTATCTGGCAACTTTCGATTTGTCAATGGGGCTGCTTTAATCTTGAACACCCTGTATATATAAAAAAGAGAATATTTGATTATCCGCCAGAAATGAATTCTTATTATTCATGTATGTTGGCCTACATGTTTTGATATAAACAAAAAAGCTCATCGATTGGTTGACGGAAAAGTAAAAAAAAAAAAAAAAGTAAAGGAACCTTTTCATACCTCGTGGTATATTGGGCAATACAGTATTTTTCATTGGCTGTCGGCACACGATGGGTGATGTGGTCAGCATCACGCCGGCCGCTTCTACTTTCCCAGAGCATGTCTGGTACCCAGTTGAGGCTGGGTCGACCTGAGAGCCGTCGCGGTCGGGAAAATTCCACGCGCACTGCGAGAGTTGAACCCAGACCACCAGCCTTGAGAAGCGAGTTCACTAACAACTACGCGACCGCGGCTCTCGAAGGAAGGCTTCAATCTCCTACATAACAAAGAATCTCCTACTTGTAAACTTCTCTGTCCTCAAGCATCATTAAATGTGTATAGTTTTTTTATAAGTCATTCCATACCATAAACCACATTAGCGGCGTACAAATGTGCGCCAATTACACCACCAGCCACTATAGCGACTTTTCTGAAAGTGCACTATTTTTCTCTTTGTATTAAACCGTCGACGTTTTCATCATAGCTGTCTTTATGTCTTCTTTTATCCTTCTCTGCATTTTTTGCCTTTAGATTTCTCATGTTTAACTGATGATCGGTTTCTGAGATAGTGCACGCTCGGTCGCTTGATTCTTCTTTCTTTCTCGAATCCTGTATGCCTCACAGCGTCAGGATATGCTGATATGCTGTGGTATTGTGGAGTGTTTAGATGTATGTAACTCCATCCATCCATCTTTTTCTTGGTCTGCCCCTACTCTTGACGATTCCATTTTCAGGTTGTACGCTCCTGCATCTGGTGTATTCGAGTTCATTCTGACCAAGTGGCCAAATCATTTGAGTCTCTGTTTTCAATGAATCTAATAGCAGGTGTTGTTCCGACTGTTCTTCTAATTTGCTCATTTCTTATATGGTCTTTTCTTGTTTTATTTACTGCTTTCCTCAAGCATCTCATTTCACATGTGATAATTTTCCCTTTCTTGTTGTTGTGTCATAGCTATAAATAGTAAAAATAAATATATTTATATATAATTCGTCGCCCGCGTGCCCAGCGTATTTGTAGCGCGTTGGACTACGAGTGACTAGTCCTCTGTAAGTGCGGGTTCAACTCCGCGGACTGGCAGAAAAGCTACAGGTCCCCAGATTTACTATGTTCGTGGCACCGAGCCGAAGGGTTACGATGTCCATGACACCGAGCCGAAGAGCTTTCAACTCTAGTGCTTCTGGATCGAAAAAAAAATATAAATATATATATAATTCGTACCTTTGATGATATTGTTGAATGTGACGACTAAGGTAAGCCTTGCAAACAGAACACGCTTTGATGAGCCTACTCATATTCACGTGGTCATGCTTTTTCTAACCGCTCTAATCTTCAACTAAGCTGTTGGCGGGAATTCGTTTAGATGAAATACAACCAACCGCCAATAACAGCATACAATAAAAAGATATCGGGTACTAGAGCTAAGGGAAGACCAAGAAAAAGATGGATAGATAATATCAAGACCACACTACATAAACACGGATATAACACAACAAGGGCGACTCATCTAGCCCTAGAACGCAAATTAAAGCTCCCATCCCTACGCTTAACGGCAAGAGTGGACAGCCAACTACATCTTCCACCTGGGAATAGACAATAGATAGAAAGTGCTCTTTGAACGAACACTCTGTGAAAGCGTTCATAATATTAGCTCTATTCGTCGGTTGAACCACGCACCACGATATGATGACAAGATTCAGCCAACCTATCTGTTTTCTTATTGCTGTCAACACACTTGTGCACGGAAACAAAGAAGAATGTCATTCTGTGAAGTGATTCCGTTTATTGTCAGCGCACCCTCTGATTGAATGATTAATTGTGATTGATTGAATGATTGATTGATAGGAGGATCATCCTCAGTGCACTTCGGTGAGTAACCATGTGTGCTCCGATCTCTTTCTTACACAGGAAGATATCAGCGGCAATGCACGAACACTGTTGCACCGACGAGGGTTTTCGATGTAATTTAGAAGACAATAAAAATATTTTTAAGAATTTTATTTATTAATATTTCTAATTGATTTTTCCCGGGCAGCGTCTTTCATGCCTGCGTTCTTGATCTTCAACTGTCAAATGTTCTTTTATATGCTCAGATTGAACACAGGACCTACCTTTTATCGTCATTCTCCGATAGGACTAGGAACTCGATCTCACCTACAATGAGATCAGGGGTATCTGGAAACATATCCCAATGTCTCCACGAGGGAACGAACTAAGTACCTTTGTAACGTGACGCGAGCATCTAAGCTCTACACCAGACTCTATAAGATAATACTCAATAACTCAGAATGAATGAAAGAGTCTGGTTTTGTGGCTCAAGTCCGAGTCGTGGTTTAGTCACCGCTAGTGCTTCCACTGTCATGATAATTGTGATCATACTAAATGCAAGACTGGCTTCCTTGATCTTACTCCATGTTTATTTCGCATGTTTATTTCGCATGTTTATTTCGCATGTTTATTTCGCATGTTTATTTCACATGTTATCTGTCCAATTATTTGAAGATAACAACACATTCAAACTAAAACATGGTATTCTTTAACGCTTTCAAAACTAATGTCCTCATGTGTATCTTCCCTTACTTCTCAATCCTTCAGAACTGATGTCCCCATGTGTATCTTCCCTTACTTCTCAATCCTTCAGAACTAATGTCCCCATCTTTATCTTCCCCTATATCTCACTCCATCATGACTAATGTCCCCACGTGTATTTTCCCTTACTTCTCAATCCATCATGACTAATGTCCCGACGTGTATCTTTTACTACTTTCTCAATCATGTAGTAATATTGTCACCATGGCAATCTTCAACAATTTTTCAATGTTTTTTTTAAAATTGATTAATATTTTAACTTTGCATTTTTACTGTTTCAGAGTTCTTCCTTTGTAAAGGCAGTTTGGTTATTCGGCAAATTCCTTAAGGCAATGCTGTCCACGTTTTAATATATTGATTCTCATCTGACTGATGCTTGTAGAGTCGCGAGTGCCGTGTGATAATTACAATACTACTGTTCAAGTAGCATGTCCCTTGTGGAACGTCGCATTCATCACATCCCGCCTGAAAAGCTCTCTCTCTCTCTCTAGCAAGTTCTTCAGCCTCTTCTAGCGTCATGTTGAAGGTTTCTTTGATGTCTTTCTGCCACCTTCGTCTTGGTCGTTCCCTGCCTCGTACTCCAGGAACCATGCTTTCCATTACTGTTCTCTCCAAACCGCAACGGCGTTTAATGGGGCCAAAATATTTCATCTTCCGGGACATGATGTTATTTATGAGCCAATGCTCCTCAATATACAAGTCTTGTAGGATGTCTTTGTTTTTTCTCTTCTCTGTACAGGATGTTCTAAGAACTTTTCTATAGCACCTTGTTTCAAAAGCTTCAATTTTGTTTATTAATGTTTGTGTTATGGTCTATGATTCGCATTCATATGTTGCCACAGGGAATATGCATGTTCTCAGAAGTCTTACTTTTGTTTCCTTTTTTAATTGTTTCCTCTACGATACTACTACTATAATAAAAACAAAAGAATTGTTAAAATAGTTGAGATGCAGACACTTTCTCCAGTAACAAAGCAAGGTGTGGGGTTAAGGGACAGTAGAATGGTTACACAAGAAAACAAGATTGAACACTCGGGAAGAACATATGCATGGGAGTCCGGAAGAACTGAGGCTGGTGATACCTAAAGGAACTGCCAGCCTTGGGGCAACCGGGCAAGGTTCGATTGCAGTCGTAACTAACATCCCCGGAATAACTGGAGCGGGTGATGGTGGCGGGCGCAAAATCCTCAGTTGCGTTGATAGCGCCTACTGAAACGACCCTCTACATTGTTTGTACTGGGCCCCATGCCGGTGCCTTTCTAGGTTAATTGCAAATTGCCACGTACCAACGCGCGTCTAGAAAAGGCTGAGAATGTTCCTTCTCCGGATCAAACTAAAAATGTACGGTAAAGCAAGGCCGACAATGTACGGATCAGATAGGAAGTCCGGGTCCTGAACATTGGCGAAGGCCGATACTTTACACGGTGTTTTATACGAGTAAGACGCCGTCCGAGGACAAGCTGACAAGCCCCGAGAAATATTTCTCAGTCAGAAAGGGGAAAGCTGCGTAACTCACTGTCCTGGCGTAGATCACAAAGCCCAAATATACGGCAAAGTTGATCGTAAAGGCGTAGATCTGAAAGGATCGTACCTAGGAAAAGTTCACCCTAGTAAATCAAAAGCTGGCTGAAAACGGACGGGCGGGCCTAGTCACCATGGGCACACAATCGTCCCGACGTAGATCACTCCGTTCTTGCCAGTGGACCAATTATACATCACAATAAGAATGACCAAATAAGAACGATCGCAAAAGAAGAAGATATGCATGGGAGTGATACGATCAATAGAAAAGTTAAGTTTTCTGGAGAAATTTAATTAACGTTAAAGCTGGCAGAGTAAAACAGGGCGCCATAAATGTACGACATAGGCGCTATGACGACCACGAACACCGCGTTGGAAAGAGCTGCCTTCAGGAATAGTACATTTGGAATGTGAGTCAACGATCCTGCTGAAATATACTCCATGGCATATCCCTAGTCATCATCATCATTAAATAGCTTGTCCTGAGCAAAACTTTGCCACCCCATGTCCTTTGGAATTAACTCTCTCTCATAGGCCAGATGTCCCTCCACTGCAGCTTCATGTTCGAACCATGAGTTACATTCTGAATCCATCTTCTCCGTGGTCTTCCTCTTCTTCTCTTTGCCTGTATGCCTCCTTCCATGATGGTCTTCTCCAGCACCTCGTGTCTTTTTATATGTCCAAAATACCTCAATTGTCTCTTTCTTATTTATAGCATCAGCCAGTTTTCTTTGATTTTGAGTTCTTTCTGGATAGATCTATTTGTTCTCTTCTCTGGTCCAAGATATACGAAATAATTATAATATAGATGAGACTGCAGTAAAACTATTTGATTGGCAAAACACGTAATCACAAAGTACTGTAGTTTTACAAATTACAAAAACAATGACAAAATACAGCAACGTTTCGACCAACAAGGCCTTTATCAAGCAAACGAACAACAGGAGTTGTCCATGATATACGAAGGACTCTTCTGTAACACTTATATTTAAAAGTCCATATATGTTTTTCCACTGCCTTGTTAAATGTCCATGCTTCACATCCATATGTTGCCACTGGGAATATACCGTTTATTTGGTTACTATCCAAAGTAACATTACTTATTCTCGCAGATGACACTTTGGAGTCGAGGACTTCTGGAAAATGATCTAGTTTTAACAGAATTGATTACTGTGTGTCTCCACTCTAGCTTGTTATTCTTGTGCAGTCTTTTCATGGTTTTTTTCAGTTTTGTTTTGTTTCGTGGCTTCAGGAAAAGATTTATATAACGGGCTTATGTGTGCGCTTCGTAAATGTCGTCTATCAAAACTTCTGTTATTTTTGTAGTCTACTTTGTTATTGATATAAGGTAAGACAACAGTAAAACTATTAAGTAGTGGTGAAACACTTGATATAAGGTAAGACTGCAGTAAAACTATGAAGTAATGGTGAAACACTGATATAAGGTAAGACAACAGTAAAACTATGAAGTAATGGTGAAACACTCGATATAAGGTAAGACAACAGTAAAACTATGAAGTAATGGTGAAACACTCGATATAAGGTAAGACAACAGTAAAACTATGAAGTAATGGGAAACATTTGATATAAGGTAAGACAACAGTAAAACTATGAAGTAATGGTGAAACACTTGATATAAGGTAAGACTGCAGTAAAACTATGAAGTAATGGTGAAACACTGATATAAGGTAAGACTGCAGTAAAACTATGAAGTAATGGTGAAACACTTGATATAAGGTAAGACAACAGTAAAACTATGAAGTAATGGTGAAACACTTGATATAAGGTAAGACAACAGTAAAACTATGAAGTAATGGTGAAACACTTGATATAAGGTAAGACAACAGTAAAACTATGAAGTAATGGTGAAACACTTGATATAAGGTAAGACAACAGTAAAACTATGAAGTAATGGTGAAACACTTGATATAAGGTAAGACTGCAGTAAAACTATGAAGTAATGGTGAAACACTTGATATAAGGTAAGACAACAGTAAAACTATGAAGTAATGGTGAAACACTCGATATATAGAGGGTAAGGAACAAAGTGAAAACTATGAAGTAATGGTGAAACACTCGATATAAGGTAAGACAACAGTAAAACTATGAAGTAATGGTGAAACACTTGATATAAGGTAAGACAACAGTAAAACTATGAAGTAATGGTGAAACACTTGATATAAGGTAAGACAACAGTAAAACTATGAAGTAATGGTGAAACACTTGATATAAGGTAAGACAACAGTAAAACTATGAAGTAATGGTGAAACACTCGATATAAGGTAAGACTGCAGTAAAACTATGAAGTAATGGTGAAACACTTGATATAAGGTAAGACAACAGTAAAACTATGAAGTAATGGTGAAACACTTGATATAAGGTAAGACAACAGTAAAACTATGAAGTAATGGTGAAACACTCGATATAAGGTAAGACAACAGTAAAACTATGAAGTAATGGTGAAACACTTGATATAAGGTAAGACAACAGTAAAACTATGAAGTAATGGTGAAACACTTGATATAAGGTAAGACAACAGTAAAACTATGAAGTAATGGTGAAACACTTGATATAAGGTAAGACAACAGTAAAACTATGAAGTAATGGTGAAACACTTGATATAAGGTAAGACAACAGTAAAACTATGAAGTAATGGTGAAACACTCGATATAAGGTAAGACAACAGTAAAACTATGAAGTAATGGTGAAACACTTGATATAAGGTAAGACAACAGTAAAACTATGAAGTAATGGTGAAACACTTAAAAACAAAATACTGTAGTTTTACAAAATACTCCTCCTCTTCTTCTTCTTAACGTTTGTTCTTCGAGAGCCAATTTTATCATTCTTATTGTGATATAAAATTGATCTTTGACAAGAACGGTTTTACGTTGAGCCCCCGTTGAAATTAGGCCCCTACTTTGTGTATGGTACCATACATGATGTAGGTCAAGGTTACCGTTTTTATCCTACGGGAAGTGTTTCTGGTCTATCTTGATGACAGTCAGTCTCTAACACTTCCCTTCCTTCGTACAAGTTCTCTTTAATGATCCGTTTGCCGTATATTTTGGATTGAATCTACGCCAAAGAGCCTTTTGTACTGCAGCCTTTTCTGGCAGAGTACGGCGTTCCTTTTGCATCGTTTGATAGACACTCTTTAATGATCTTTTAATGCCGTATATTTTGGTTTGGATATACGTCAAAGAGCATTTACTACTTTGCTAATGACTGGGTGAGGTCGTTCAGGTATAGGAATATTTACAACCCTTCTAGGACTGATCATTGGAACGGTCACTTGCCGGCTGATTTGTGTATTCGTTGCTCTTTAACGATCATTTTTCGCCGTATATTTGGGCTTTATGCTCTACGCCAAAGAGTATGTCTACACTGTGCACCCTTTCTGACTATGTGAGATCGTTCCGGATCGTGGGACGCCATCTTACTCGTATAACACATCGTGAAAAGTGTCGGCCTTCGCCAATGTCTAGATTTGAACAACATGTCAAATCTTTACATTGTCGGCCTTATTACAAAATAGAATAACAATACACAGCTACGTTTCGACCAACAAGGCCTTTATCAAGCAAAGATCATTTATTTCGTTATTCGTTTTTAGTCACATATTTTCACTTAAGAACCGTTAGAAACTTATTGTTTGACTCTACATGTTGTCTGCTGTGTCAGAGCTGAAATTCTTTCCCGTTCTTGTATCCTTTGCTTGATTAACCCTTTGAACCCTGGCCAACTATACCTTAAAAAACCCTCTCCCCTGGGCTCCTGAGCAAAAACAGCACATATCAGAATTGTTTGAAAAACAAGATAGATTGGCAGAATTAAGTGTCCTATAATTTTGTATCGACTTACCCCATCATCTACAGTATTCCTGCTTACTTTGCCAGTCTTCCCAACATGTAGATCCTTCCTTTTAGACACAGGAAATTTTGACAAAATTTGCACCAAAATTGTGTCTTCACTTTCTTGACTGGTCTGTCTTTGTAATCCATGTTTGGAAAGTCACTGACATGTTTGTTATATTTGAACATCAGTCGGTTCAAATAATTCTTCTAAATGATCATCCGACTCACTTTCGATTTCGTTATCAGAATAATCATATTCTAAGTCTAATTCATCTTCAGAATCATTTAAAAGAAGTTCAACAGCTTGCTCTGTTGTCATCCTTTTCGAGTGACCATTTCCGAAATTTTCAGCCTGTCGTCTCATCTTTAAAAAATTAATAAAATATTATAAAATCACTGTTTCAAAACACGATGCAAACCGCCATTTAGATAAACCTTTAAGGGAAGCATTTCCTGTGTTTGACATCACACTAGTACACAAGTTATCGCTGAACACCGACAAATAACGAGTAGGGGTTCTCATCCCGATATGTAGGCACCCTGGGTATACGTGTACTAATGATAATACCGTAATATCGGGAGGGCGGGTTCAAAAGATTAAGATCTTTTGATTGAAACAATTGCTGTACATTGCTTTTGTTTTCATATTTTGTAAAACTATAGTACTTGTTTTTTACGTGTTTCGCCAGGTCTACGTTCTGCATGGTAAATTTGTGTATTATATCCACTATATCTGAGTAACATAATCCTTTAAAACGCGCTGTATATTGATTTCTGCTTATGTGGTATTTAATTTGTTGTCTCCTGATGAAGTTTAGTACTGATGTTGCACTCACTTTTTTCCTGATGTCTTCATTTCTAAACCGTTCTCTTCTTGATATTCCTAGCATTCTGTGTAGACACTTCATTCGTGTCGTGACTTGTTTTATTTTATTATATGCAGTAGTGGGTCTTTATGGCAAGATGGTAAATACGTCTAGTTGTCGCACTGAAGGTAGTAGGTTTGAATCCGGACCGAGTCAAATTTGAATTTTTTCAGGAGATCCTAGGATTCTTGCTGGAGCTACGGAGTTCGTACTTTTGCAACAATCTCGGCAGCTGATGTGCTACTTCTGTCGACAGGGACAGTGTCATATGTGTTAACCCGGTGCAATGAGGTCAATTCTTCACCCGTAGACCATTATTGTGTATACAAAGTATCTCATACATATTAAACATTGAAATATACTAGAGGAACAAATCGTAGATATCTGTGACCGTAGAGGTTAGAGGCAGGAGGCATACCGGCAAAGAGAAGAACAGGAAGACCATGGAGAAGATGGATTCATGATGTAACTGATGGTTTGAACATGATGGCTGCAGAGGTGGGACATCTGACCTATGAGAGAGAGAGAGAAATTCCAGAGCACTGTTGTGGTGGCAAAGTTCTGCTCAGAACAAGCAATTTGATGATGATGATTAAAGATTAGATGTTCGTCTCTCGTGTAAAATGTACCATGTTCGCTCCTTCCTAGAGCCATCTAGATATTTTTCCAGATACCTCTGATCTCAATGTAGGTGAGATCGAGTTCCTAGTCCTATCGGAGACGGAAGATAACACTTAGGTCCCGTGTTCAACGTGAGCATGTAAAAGAAACATTAGCAGTTTAAAATTGAGAAGAGCAAGCTGGAAAGCCGATGACCGAGAAAAATTCATTAGAAAAGACTAAAAATAAAATTCCTACAAAATATTTTTACTATCTTCCAAATTACATCGGTACCCTCGCCGATGTCACGGAGTTCATGCTCTGGAGACACTTGGAATTTGAAATCTTCCTGCGTAAGAAAGAGATCGAAGCACACATGGTTACTCATTGAAGTGCAATGATGATGGTCCTATCAATCACTCAATCAATCAATCAATCAATCAATCACTCAATCAATCGTAGATATCATTGCAGTCTATATTATTGCTTTCTGGCTCAACAGATACCAGTTTGAGAGAGACTGACACAAATTACTAGTCGTAAAATAAACTCAGCCGTGCTTTACAATCCCAATTTGGTGTTAAAATACTGGATAAAGAAGGATGAGAATAAAGTGCCGAGATCACATACAGATATCTTGAACAAGTACATGCAGCTCTAGAATCGTAAAGTAGAAACTAGATTGGCCAACAAGAAACAAGAGGTCGTTATTGTTCCAGCCCAAGCGATCATAGAAGATAAGGCGGTCTCGACGATTTGTCGCGTGCATTCATGAATAGATTAGCGAGACAAATGGTGGATTCATGCGTGGCGTGGATTAAAAGCTTAACAGCTCAAGGTGGCAGTAATCACTGATGGTAGACAACGGGCATAGGCAGACAGATAAGGCATCTTCAACCAGGAATTGTGATGACAAGTTTGACTTTCTTGTGAATCTCGTCCGTTATAAGATGACCTGCCACTTTGTGAAGTAGTTTATCTTGATGCCAGAGGGGTCGTTCGTTGTCTTCTAAGTCATTATTTAAACTTTGATCAAACATTGCTTTGAAACAAATTTGATGATCTCGATCTAAGAGCTGAACTGCTGCTAATCAGCAAAAATGCAGACTCTGTATAGAACTAGAGCAATAAAACAAATTCATCCATTTAAATATGAACATGAGAAGCAAGGTATAACAGATAACAAATCATTATTGTCTTGTTCAATCTTCTTCTTCTTCTGCGTTCTCACTAGATTGGGATTTCGATTTCTCTAATAAAGGCAGCCGTCTGCTCAGATTATCAGCTACCCCATACAGTTTGTCTTCTGCGTTCTCACTAGATTGAGATTTCGAATTCTCTAATAAAGGCAGCCGTCTGCCTCAGATTGTCAGCCACACCATACAGTTTGTCTTGGACGCTAGTGTAAGTGGACCACTTCTTTCTTCTCAAGTCTGCATACTGGGGGCAGTTCTGTAGGATATAATTCCTATGATTTCTGCTTCCTCGTTTTGTGCCGACCTCTTCCCGCAGTAAGTTTTAGCCACCCTCATGATGGTAGGTCTGACATTCTTACTACGTGGCTAAATTTCCGAGACAGATTGTCGACCGTATAATCCGTTATCCTATTCCTCATTGTGAGAGGTAGTTGCACCATGTTATGCGCCTTACGACCTGGTGCATCCGTTTTCTGCAAGCATTTGTTTCGGGTTAGCATTCCTTATCGGATGCACGTATTCCTTAGCGGATACTTGCATCCGATTTCAGCCAGACCTCCTTAGTCGACTCATATGACATGCGTGGCAGGTAACATTGGTTCTATTCTTTACACCCCAAATTTGGACCCCGGTAACCACTCGAGCGTTGTTCAATCAACATCGACTTTATAATAATACGCCCCTCGAAGAATGACTGTTCTATATATCCCTCGACTGTGTCTCGTAAGGTGTTCATTGTGTCATCGTATGATAGTTTTCTCCATATTTAAAACAGTAGTAGGGGACCCTCGCCGGTGCTACGGAGTTCGTGCACTACAGATGAGATCTTCCTGTGTAAGAAAGAGATCGGAGCACACATGGTTATTCACTGAAGTGCAATGATGATGTTCCTATTTATCAATCATGTTACCTTGTATAGCTTGGAAAAATGAAGGACAACATAAAGAAACCACCAGACAGCTACAGGTGTTTAAGTAGAATAGAGAGATTGAGATGGTATGATAAGATTACGAACGAGGAACTCAGAGAAAGAACTAAGCAGATACCAGTGGAGAAAGTGCTAAGGAAGGACGCTGGCGATGGATAGGACGCACGTTGAGAAGGCAGACCCTAAGCATTGCAAAACGGGCATTGTTTTATAACCCGCAGGGAAAGAGGAGTAGGGGAAGGACTTAATATACTTAGAGAAAAGAGTTGGAGACTGATATTAAAAGGATAGGTAAGACATGGAAAGAATTGGAAGGGATGGCAAAAGAGAGGAGGGTTGGAAGAAGTTTGTTGAAGACCTGTGCTCCATTGGGAGCTAAAATGTGAAGAAGAAGAAGATGTTACCCATTCTGTATATAATTATCTAATATTGTCTTTTTCTTTCTGAGCATTTGAGACTCATTGCTGGAGATATGATTCGATTCGATTCATCCCTATTTTTAGCCCTTTCTGCCAAATCGTTGACATCTAGTTGTTTTAGATCTAATGCCAGGATATATCACCATCGTTTTCTTGGTCGACTTCGTGGTCTCTTCCCATTCATCTTTTTCGTATATATAATTTTAGGTTCTCTGTTCTCTGCCGTTTTGTTCTTCAATTTGTCTTAATCCACCCTATTCTATTAACCTTTAACCTTTATGATGGTAAGTAATGATGATTTCAGCAAATTATAAATATCCAGTGGCGGTTCTTCTTTAAAGGCCAGTGGGGTCGGGCCCCACCAAAAATAATGTCTAACGTGTATTTATTATTTTATAAATTAAAATATAATCTAACCTAAAACCAGGATTTTTCCGAAAACTTGTGTCTGGCCCCACCAACAAATATGAGCACGAACCGCCACTGTAAATATCCTTACTGTTTCTCATTCCTCATTCTTCACTAATTTTGTCATTGATGTGCCCCAAGATTCGTCTTCAGAATATTTTCAATTGTCTGTAGTAAGGTTTCTTAATCTTCTTCTCTGAACGCTTTATATCGAGCACTTGTGAAATCACTCTTTGTTATGTATATGAGATCTAAGCTTAAGAGATTGTACTGTGTGCCAGTTATGCGCCTACAGGTAGGCCAGCGCATCCGATTTCTGCATCCCTTTTTATTAGCTAGGGCCGTCCGAGTGGTTACCGGGCCCAAACATGGGTGTAAAGAGTAAACCACTGTTACCTGCCACGCATGTCGTAAAAGCGACTACAGAGGTTTGGCTGAAATCGGATGCACATGTCCTAAAGTCTATGCTTTTAGGGGCCTACCAAACCAATTTGCAACGTATACACGTTTTTGGCAAAGATCAAACATATCATAAAGAGTGATTAAAATTGGTCTTAAGAACGAACGCAAAGAAGAAGAAGAAGATTAAATAGGGCAGCATCCCTAGACCCCTACCTCAGTCGCCTCTTACAACATGCCTTGTTGGTCGCAGTGCCACTATTCTTTGCTCCCCCTGCGAGCCCCGGGAACACACGAGGAAACTGATAACCAATACTATAGACCAGCGTTTCCCAAAGTGGGCTGTACCGCCCCCAGTGGGCGCTGAATCCGTTCAGGGGGCAATAGTGGTTCAGAAACATTTGGGGTGGTTTTTTTATTTTGTCATTGAATAATAATTATAAATTTAATTCTGCGTTTTAATTCATCTTATGCCCGTCTTACATGATCCATTTTTTCATCAATTTTCTATTTCATGAATATAATCATTTGAAAATTGACCATGTATTACAGAAATATATATGAATTTTCTATGTCAAAGAGAAAATAGAGCATGTATGTATGTGGGAGGGGGCGTTGACAAACTGTTATAATGTGGAGGGGCGTTACAAAGTTTATGTTGTGCAAAGTGGGCGGTGAGCCGAAAAAGTTTGGAAATCGATGCTATAGACAGACACTCGCGTGTATTCAAGATAGTCTGTATCAACCGGCGTGGCACATCATGATGGAAATTATGACTTGGTCATTCTATTATTTATCTCCAGATGGTACAGGTAAGCAGTGTATTGATGATCGATAGTAGATCACAACTCCAGTTCATATGTTACACTAGTTATATGCTACTCTCTGTTTACTAATTGTATCTATCAACTCCAGATTGTATCAATCAACTCCAGATTGTATCTATCAACTCCATATTGTATCTATCAACTCCAGATTGTATCTATCAACTCCAGATTGTATCTATCAACTCCAGATTGTATCTATCAACTCCAGATTGTATCTATCAACTCCAGATTGTATCTATCAACTCCAGATTGTATCTATCAACTCCAGATTGTATCTATCAACTCCAGATTGTATCTATCAACTCCAGATTGTATCTATCAACTCCAGATTGTATCTATCAACTCCAGATTGTATCTATCAACTCCAGATTGTATCTATCAACTCCAGATTGTATCTATCAACTCCAGATTGTATCTAGACTACTTGTGCAATCAATTTGATGGATTTCTTCTTCTTCTTCTTTTGTCATCTCACTGCTACCGGGTTGTTGCCTAGTGTCGTTGTTTTCTGTTTTTGTCTTGCACTGCTTTAGACGGACTTGGGGGATTGTTATTTTGCTCTTTGGCAAGGATTCTTCTATACCATCTAACCATTTTTATCTCCCGCCTGCCCAGCGTGTTCGTAGCGCGTTTGACGACGGGTGACAAGGCACCTGTGAGTCCGGTTCAATTCCGCGGGCTGGCAGAAAAGCCACAGGTTCTACAGATTGTCGGTGTTCGTGGCACCGAACTGAAGAGTTACGATGTCCATGGCACAAGAGCTGAAAGCTCAAGTGCTTCTGGATCGTAAAAGAAACCAAACATCTTTTTCCTGGTCTTCCTCTCGCCTTTTTCCTGATGTTCTGTTGTAAACGACTCTGTATACTGTGGAGTGTGGGTGCATTCTTATTAAGTGACAGAACCACTTCATTCTGTGTTTCTCAATGTAATTTAACCAAGGTTCTGTGTCAACTTTCTTTCTTATGCTGATGTTGGTGACTAGTGTCTGTTCTGGTTTGTTGTAACTTTTCGCAGGCACCGCATTTCACATGTAGTTATTTTTTCGACTGCGCCTTGCTCATTGTCCATGCTTGCTCTGGTAACCAAAGTAGGTATGAAAATGTTGTTGATCATCTGTTCTTTAGCTGTCAGTGAAATGTGTGGGTGCCTTAATGGATGAGATTTGTGGGTGTCTTAATGGATGAGATTTGTGGGTGTCTTAATGGATGAGATTTAGGTGTCTTAATGGATGAGATTTGTGGGTGTCTTAATGGATGAGATTTGTGGGTGTCTTAATGGATGAGATTTGTGGGTGTCTTAATGGATGAGATTTGTGGGTGTCTTAATGGATGAGATTTGTGGGTGTCTTTATGGATGAGATTTGTGGGTGTTTATTTATTGCAGATGTCAATTTCAGAGTAGGCATTCGCAGCTTAAGCGTTACTGAGCTGGATCACAACTCAAAGTATCTTGTTCAAACTCCGCGGGACTGATAAGAGCGGTAATAACAGACCAAACCGATCATTAAGCAATGGGAAACTACTGAACGTATAAGTGGTGTTTAGAAAATTGACAACTCGTTTACTGTTGTTAAAGATGAAGTTCTGTAAATGATATGCCCTGCTTTTAATATTTCATCTTATTGTGATAGACTATCTTATTGTGAAAGACATCTTACTGTGAAAGACATCTTATTGTGAAAGACATCTTATTGTGAAAGACATCTTATTGTGAAAGACATCTTATTGTGAAAGACAAAACATCTTGTTGTGAAAGACATCTTATTATGAAAGACATCTTATTGTGAAAGACATCTTATTGTGAAAGACATCTTACTGTGAAAGACATCTTATTGTGAAAGATAGTGGACAGAAGAAAACTGGCTTATGCTACAAATAAGAATGAGAAAATTGAAGTGTTTTGGACATACAAAGAGTATGGATTGCGAGAGCTGGGTTTGAAGATTGGTGTAGCAAAAAAAGAACAGTACAACAGGTATACAAGTAGGCCCATCAATCAAAATCGAACTGGTACGTTCAGTCGCTGGACGCTGTTGGAGATATTGCGAAAGAGATCAGAATACCTATGAACATGTCCGGAGTGCAATGAAGATATTCCATACTGAAACTGAAACTGAAAGAGTCATTAAGGTTTGGAGATGCCGCGGCAGGCAGTTTGGAAGCAAATTTGCTAGCGTTGAATTTTACGAATGGTAAAAGTAGACCTCACCGTTCAGAAAGCAATGAGAAACTGCTGAAAGTTGAAGGGGTGACTAGAAAATCGCCGACTCATTGTGGTTGATGGATAAGTCATGTAAAGGATATGCCAAGATTTTCATTTTCAAGTGTCGGAGAAGATCATCATGGAAGGGGGCATACCAGCAAAGAGGAGAAGAGGAAGATCATGGAGAAGATGGATTCATGATGTAGCTGATGGTTTGAACATTACGGCTGCAGAGGAGGGACATCTGGTCTATGAGAGAGAGAGAAATTCCGGAGGACTGTTGGGGTGACAAAGTTCTGCTCAGGACAAGCTATTTAATCAGGGTACAGAAAGGTAATGTGTACCTGGAGACTGACCCCCATCCATCATGATATGTTTGGTAGCTACCGGCAATTAAAGGGACTTGGGACAATGCTGGCACGTATGGTTATGATGTTTACGACTGTGTCCAATCCAAGCAAGAGGTTATCGCTGTGGTCATTGAATTGAAAGATGCGTATAACAGGGAGGACTTTCAAGAATGGTACTTTATTTGGTAATTTCGTTTGAATTCACTCCAAAAGAAGGAAGACCATAGTTCCCTGGGGTTACCGGGAAGTTTCCATGAGGTTCCCGGTGATTTCCAAACGCAAAAATGTACATGAGGTTTATCCCATTAAAGTTTCTAGTGGTTTCTGTTTGCAGAAAAACAACGCTACTCGCCTTGTCGTGATGTGCCAATGCTGTCAACGCTACTCTCCTTGTCATGATGTGACAATGCTGACATTTCAAGGAAATTCAGGATTTATGTTCTCAATGATCGATCAGTAATCAATTGATTGATTAGCCAAAATGTTTCAGACTTTTCTGTCATCAACAAATAATTTTTGATCTACATTTGAGAAATTATTTTGCCTGTCCTAAAAATCAACTGTCTTACGTATTAAATACTAAGAATATTACTAGACAATTACGTACTAAGAATAGCTACAGCATATCTAAAAATAGCGCAATCTTTCTAAAAATAGCTACACCGTTGTTTGGGGGAATTAAAACGACAGTACTCTTTCTTTGCTAAAATATAAGGTTAATACATTGCTGGTGAACTGGATAGCTGCTGCTTTGAAGGTGAGGATGATTGCAGTAGGTTTAAAAACCTGAACTTTTATATTATAAACCTGTATTGTTGGGACATGTATGTGATTTGTTTCGAAGTATCCGTTTATTGTATTTTATTTGACAACCATTCAGCAACTATATTTGACATTTACCAGCATTTCTGATTTCAGTGTGCGTTTGCTTGGTACCCTTTCTAACCCGCTATAGTATCTACACTGACACCACCAGCTCTTTTTCTCAAAAGTAAGAATTTATCATGGATGCATGGAACAGAAACGTGAATAATGGACAGACAGATGAAGATATGAAGATTGAGAAATGTGGATATATAATAATAATAATAATTCATCTCGTACCACTATACGTTACGTGGAGCATGCAAGTAATTTCTCCATACCGTTCTATCCTGGGCAACTCGCTCAGTCTCCTCCATGGAACTGAGACCAATATGTTTTGCCTCTCTCAGCAAAGTTCGTTTCAGGGTCTCCTTAGGTCGTTCTCTCTTTATTGAACCCTTTGCATACGACTTCAATGCCTGCTTTGATATTCGTTGATCATTTATTTCAAGGTTTGTCCAACATATCTCCGTCTTCTCTTTCTTGAACCCTTTGCATCCCACTTCAATGCCTTCTTTGATATTCGTTGATCATTTCTCCTCAAGGTGCGCTCAACATATCTCCATCTTCTCCTTCTTATAACAGTTGTCACTAGTGGTTGACCAGACATGTCTCTGATTTCATCACTTCTCCTGAGTTCGTTCCATTTTATATTCATTATTTTTCGCAGACATCTATTTTCAAATGCTTCAACTTGCTTTCTATATCTTTAGTCATTTTCCAACTCTCGCTGCATATGTTAGGATTGATACAACATTTGAATTGAAAATTTGTAATTTAGTTTTAATACTATATAACTTGCAGTTCCATATTTTATTTAGACTTTTAAAAGTTGATGATGCTTTGCCAATTCGTATCATAATTTCTTTTTAACATTTCCTGTGCAATCAAAATTGCTACCTAAATAGGTATTAAGAGATTCCAAAAAAACAAACAAATAGATGAACACAGGATTCGAAACACTTACCCTCATTGCTTACGACACCCATCGCCTAGCCTAGCAATACGAGGGTCCTTACAAACACAACCAGCGAGACATTCTAAAAATGGCTCACTGAGAGTGTCTTTCTCAAACGCTTCGTTATAACTAGACACAGAATAATCAGGTAACGTTCGATCGAACAGTGTTTGCACAAACACATGCTATAAGCTTATTGTGCTTGTATATATTTGAGACGAGACAATATCACACATATACACATGTATACACATATAACAAACATGCATATATCATTCAAAGTAGCTTGAAATTTATTGTAAGATGAGAACAAGGAGTTTTCAGACACCAGAGCGTGTCCTGTAAGACTGTTCTCTCCTGTTTGAGCTGAGAAGCAACATGTGGCCACACCCAATCGATCTAAAAACTAAGCTTTGGGGAAACTTGACAGACCTGAAGCTGACTGTCCAGTTAGTGGTCCACAGTCAACTAAGTGCAGAACAAGAGATCTCTGAAGAAGGAAACTTCACAAACCTGAAGCTGACCGCCCAATTTGTGGTCCACAGTCAACTAAGTGCATGACCAGAGATTGCTGAAGAAGAAACGCCCATGTATAGCAAAAATCAGATATGTTGGTCTACTTGTACAATCGCTCTTAAGCTCAGATCACAAACAAATCACAAAGAGTGATTAACAAGGGGTCGATATGACGTGTTCGAAGAAGCTGAAGCTGAAGAAGAAGAAGAAATTAAACGTAGAAGAAAGTAAAGCAAAGAAAGAGAAGTACAACTGGGAAGGAAACATCATTAATTAAGTGTTCTAGCAGATTGTAGCATGAGATCAAGAGACAGAACTTGTTGGGGAGCCATCACATCCAACTTTCCTGTCGCCTTAGAACAGGTCACTTCATGCTCAACCATCACATGCACAGAATAAAGTCTGCTCAGAGTGCACAGTGTGCATGCCAGACAGAAACACAGACTCCAGAGCACATCCTGCAGTCACGTCCATCATACATACACCAACGAAATGAAACATAGTCTCAAGAACGAATATTACAGAGCAAGCTATGGGGAACTCTCGAAGAACTCCAACTGACATGCATCTTCATAGAGGCAAACCATCTCATGGTTTAGACGAGCATACGAAACCGCTAGGAAGAAGAAAGAAGACAACTCAAAGACGATACATGGTTGATTGATTGATTGATTGATTGATTGATTAATTGATTGAACCCTTCTCAAACACTCGTTGCTATTTTGTATGCGATGTGCATCAATGAAGGTAATCCAGCTTCTCTGTAGTTTGCTGTAGAGATGTCGTTTCAAGTGAATGCTTTCTCTTGATTGAAACACATAATGTTTTCTTTTCTCCCCAGTCATTATAAATCGTTCCATCTCTTTCTCTTGTAGCTATGTGTGTGTGTTTGTGTGTGTCTTGTGTGTGTGTGTCTGTGTCTATTAGCTATCTGTTTGTTGAGTTTATTATTCAATGCTGCGTATACAAACATTTAGTTGCTCCTTTTTAATATCGGTTTTTATGCGGTGTAGGATAGGGTGGTGGCGTCTGTGGCTTAAGGGATAGTGACTCGGTCTATTAACCCCGACGTTCTGAGTTCGAATCACGCTGCGGACAGTGTGGTTGCAAATTGTTTCGCATGGATTTTTACAAAAGACGATGGCACCACTCGTTCAGAAAGCAATGGCAAACTACTGAACGTAATAATGTCTAGAAAAATCACAACATCATTAAAAAAGCTTGGGTTGATTCGCAAAGTCCTGTAAAGGATATGCATTTAACCAGGATATGGTGGGAGGAGGGAAAACCCGTGGAATGAAGGATTAGGGTTTTCTTTATTCCCCAGACAGAAAAAACTCCTGGCCTTATCGTGGATTGAACATGGGTCTCACGCTTGAGAGCAGCAAATCAAATTCATTCGGCCGAAGAGGATAACCATAACGACGGAGATGGCCCGCGTGCCCAGCGTGTTCGTAGCGCGTTGACTGTGGGTGACTAGCCCTCTGTGTGTACGGGTTCAATTCCGTGGGCAGGCAGAAAAGCCACAGATTCCCCAGATTCACGGTGTTCGTGGCACCGAACCGAAGGGTTACGATGTCCATGGCACCGAGCCGAAGAGACTGAAAAGCTCAGTGCTTCTGGATCGGAAAAAAAAAAATCGACGGAGATGAGGTGTCTTATCTTCTTGTATGTCGAAGAGGATAACCATAGCGACGGAGATGAGGTGTCTTATCTTCTTGTGGGTAGAAGAGGATAACCATAGCGACGGAGATGAGGTGTCTTATCTTCTTGTGGGTCGAAGAGGATAACCATAACGACAGAGATGAGGTGTCTTATCTTCTTGTGGACCACACGCCCACACTACTTCATTTTGGGTTGGACACCTTTTTACCATAAGCCACACAAGTGCATTTTTATTCTAAAAATAAATGGCTTGTAAAAACATGGCTTTTGTCCTGGTCCACAAAGAGTTAAAATAGCTGCAGGAATGACAATAAGAGAGAAAATTAGAAATGAAGAAATCAGCAGAAGACTGGATGTGAAACGAATCATGGAATTCATAAAAGAGCAACATATTAAATGGTTTTGACGCCTGACACGAATGACCTGGTATCGACTATCCCAGTCATCACAAACAGCCTTAATAAAATGAATAACAGTTTACAAAGAATTTTAAAACAAGCACAAATAAGAATCAATACATCTTTCCCCACCACCACCAAAAACTTCTAAAAATATGTTATTGGTTACTAAACTGGCGTCATTGCACTCCAGGCAGACCCATAGGTGCTCAGTCTTCCCCAACAGATATCGAAGATCATGCATACTTATGGTTCCTATGACTTGATGGTTAAACACATCCCTCATAAAAAGAAGTAAATGTTGAAAGAGAAGAAGAAGAAGCGTATATTTATCCTTGATCATTCTTCTTCTTCTAACGCTCCATATCGATCACTTATTAACCATTCTGTGTGATTTGTATGTGATCTGAACCTAAGAACGATTGTACGTTGTGCCAGTTATGAGCCTATAAGTAGACCAGCACATCCGATTTATTCGACGCTTTTTATTTACTAGAGTAGCTTCTCTAGGTCCCTACCTAAGTCGCATCTTACGACATGCCTGGTAGGTCGCAGTGTTACTATTCTTTGCTCCCTTGCAAGCCCCAACAACACAGGGAAGGATCATTATTCTAGCTTTTTTTGTTCATTTTTAATTTGAAAATCGATTTCAAATCATAAATTTCGAAAGCATATCTTAACCTGTGCGCCACTGGTGTATATAAGCACGTATTTCTGATAGAGTTGATCCACCAGGTATACCACTCTGGGTCGACTTAATCTCGGATCAGATAGTGTATCGTCAATACTTTTATCTGACTAGTCCTACTCCAGGCACGTCAGAGCAGTGACATTTTTAGCTATCTCCGGGGTTGATTTAAAAACTATGAGTGATGTTTGCCATTGCATAAAAAAGTTATTAAATTACTTGAGTAGTGTTTAGTTGGTTGTTTAGTTGATTGTTTAGTTGTTGTTTAGTTGGTTGTTTAGTTGGTTGTTTAGTTGGTTGTTTAGTTGGTTGTTTAGTTGGTTGTTTAGTTGGTTGTTTAGTTGGTTGTTTAGTTGGTTGTTTAGTTGGTTGTTTAGTTGGTTGTTTAGTTGGTTGTTTAGTTGGTTGTTTAGTTGGTTGTTTAGTTGGTTGTTTAGTTGGTTGTTTAGTTGTTTGTTTAGTTGGTTGTTTAGTTGGTTGTTAGTTGGTAGGTCAATTGGTTGGTTGATTAGTTGGTTGGTTGGCTCCTTGGTTGGTTGGCTGGTTGGTTGGTTGGCTGGTTGGTTGGTTGGCTGGTTGGTTGGTTGATTCGTTGGCTGTTTGGTTGTTTGCGTTTTTGGCTGGTTGGTTGGTTAGTTTGTTGGTTAGTTGATTGATTAGCTGGTTGGTTGGTTGGTTGGCTAGCTGGCGGACTAGTTACAAAGCTAGTTAGTTAGTTAATTAGTTAGTTAGTTTGTTCGGTGGTTGGTTGGTTTGCTTGTTAGGTAGTTAGTTAGTTTTAGTTAATAAGTTAGTTGGTTGGTCGTTGGTTGGTTATTTGGTTGGTTGGTTGGTTTTTTTGGTTGGTTGGTTGGTTGGTTGGCTGGCTGGCTGGCTGGCTTGCTGGTTGGTTGGTTGGTTGGTTGGTTAGTTGGTTGGTTGGTTAGTTGTTAATTAGTTAATTCTTCTGATCAAGATCCATGTATATTAGACCTGCTTACTCCTCCAATTCAGTAGCAATCTCAATGTTCCCTCGATCAATATACTCAAGTGATGGTAGCTTACACATATAGAGGCGTCTAAAGCCGAAGGATTGACATTCTTGCACCGGGTTTTATCCAATTGCCTCCGTCCATCTCCGCAGTAATGGTGCGCCCCCTGTCGAGACAATCGCACAAAGTACGTACTTCACAGCTTAGTCAACAGTCATAGGAATCTCCAGGAAACATGCACTTGGGAAAAGAACGCCCACGATCCGGCACAACTATTTTCTCTCTACTCCACAGACAACACCCACGTAAACCACAATGTGCAAAAGAAATGAGTACAACCAGTAGCGGCTCATGATCATTTTTATTGGTGGGGCCAGACTAAACATTTTGAAAACTTTATGGTTTTAAGGTTAGATTATATTTTAGTACTAATGTGCAGGTACTGAATGAGATCAAGACACAGAGAAAGTTTATCATCAATATTAGAAAGAGGTAGGCATAATTTTTGGACATGTGATGGAGCAAGGGAAGTTTAGAACACATTGTAACAGCCGGAAATTGAGGGGAGACGAGACAGAGGGAGATATAGAGAAAAGACTTTGGACAGCCTGACTTCATGGCATGGTAGAGTGTCAACATCTGAGATAATATCAAACACTAGGAAACAAAATCTTCAAAATTACATCAGGGGCCTAGATCTTAATGTGTAAGAGAGAGATCGGAGCACACATGGTTACTCACCAAGTGCAACAATACTGGTCCAATCAATCAATCAATCTATAACTTAAGGGTTAGTGAGCTCGCTCACAACCCAAGTGTACCTGGTTCAAACATCGCTACGGTCAGTTTGGAAGCAAATTTGTTCCCGTGGATTTTCACGAACTGTAAAAATAAACATCATCGTTCAGAAAGCAAATGGCAAACTACTGAACGTATAAATGGTGCCTAAAAATCGACTAGTTTACTGTGGCTGATGGCTACGTCCTGTAATGCCACAATTTTCATTCATACGGATTGATCCAGTATTTCAATTTTTCGTCACATTACAAAATACCGAGAACCGGTACAGCGACTCGAAGTGGTGAATAAGTTAATTTATTGAAATGTAAAATTGGCATCTTGCTTGTTACCTATATTTGACTTACCTGTTGCAGAAACATTTCATTGTAGCTGGGATCAACAAGAAGGCCAAAAATTATGATGTATTATCCCAACAGATGCTGCGCTCAAGCCTTACAACTTATAACTAAACAATAAATAATTATTAATCCGATTATAACCATATTCGATCTGTTGCAGAAATTCGAGCGATAAGTTATAGTTCAGAACGTGGTGACCGACACATGCCGCATTCACATCACTATACTTTCATAAGTATGGTTGGGACTTTTATGTCCTTCATGTAAAATCTAACAGTTCTTTGTGGGATTTTTAGAGGAGTACTAGTTTTGTAACTTGATTGATTGGCTGATTGATTGATTGATTGATTGTCTGATTGATTGATTGGCTGATTGATTGATTGATTGATTGATTGGCTGATTGATTGATTGATTAATTGGCTGATTGATTGATTGATTGAAGTACTCGTTTTACTTGATTGATTGATTGATTGATTGATTGATTGATTGATTGATTGATTGAACCATAACCAGTGCACTACGGTGAGCAACCATGTGTTTCCGATCTCTTTTATCACATGAAGATATCAGCGGCAGGGCACGAACTCCGCACACCGGCACGGATGTTATTTAGAAGTTGTTAAACAAAATTTGTAGAATTTTGTGTTTAAAATATTTCTGAAGAATTTTGCCCTGTTATGTCTGTACTTTTATTATTTGTGCTTGTATTTTTGGAGAATTGTAGATCTTTACCTTTGGCGACATCCTTCCATAGGATGGGTATATGTATCGTGGTCAGAAAATAAAATGAGGTTTATAGCTGACAAAAACGACTGAGTCATTGCAGAATGGAATAGAGCACACAGGACAACTGCATTCAGTTTCAGTTTGGAATATCTTCATTGCACGCCGGACATGTCCATAGATGCTTCGCTCTCCTTCGCAATATCTCCAACAGCGTCCAGCGACTGACCGTACCAGTTCCATGTTGATTGATGTATGTACATAATCTCCACGATAATAAATCTCTGGATCCATCATCATCACCATCTTTTAAAGAACGTTTACTCTCTTTGCAGCACATTTGAAATTCACTCTGTCTCTAGTCAGTTCACCCACTTTGGCGATGATCATATTTATGGTTTCTTTAATATCTTTACCATCTTCTTCTTGGTCTGCCTCTGCGTCCTGTGATCCTGCCCTCTAGTATTGTTCTCATATTGGCCATCGTGACGCTTGATGTGACCAAAATATGTAATTTTTCTGTATAGTATGTTGTATTTCAGCCAATTCTCTTTAACATTTAGTTCTTTCAGGACATCAGTGTTCTTTCTTTTTCTGTCCATGGTATTCGTACGATCTTTCTGTAGCATTTAGTTTCAATCTCTGGGTACTAAGCTTAAATGTAAAATATGTGATACTGTATGGCTCGGAAACATGGCTAGTCACCAAGTTAAATACAAATAAGATTCAGACCTTTGTCAACGGATGTCTTCGATGTATTCTCAGACTGAGATGGTATGATAGAGTTAAAAACACAGACTGAGATGGTATGATAGAGTTGCAAACACAGACCAGGGGATAAGAACAGGATAGGAACCAATGATGACCCAGGCTCATCATCATCAGATGCCTTGCCGGCTGACGTAGGCGATCATGGATATCCCCAAATCTCTGTCTCTGGTGTTTGCTATCATCTCAGATGGTAACGCTCTTCCGTGCCATGAAGTCAGGCTATCCAAAATGATCTCTCTCTGTCTTCCTCTGTCTCGTCTCCCTCGATTTTACCGGTTGTCACAATGTGTTCTAAACCTCTCCTTCTCATCACATGCCCGAAAAATGATAACTGCCTCTTTCTTACATTGACCCAGGTTAAGAGGAGAAATGAATGCGTTAGGTGGACATACTCCATACTGAAGACACAGTCGAGCGTTACTAGACAAGTACTTGAGTGGAACCCTCGAGGAAACCGAAATGTGACCCTCTAGATAGGCCTGGAGACGAAGTCTTCTTGACGAACTGGAGAGTGTTCGACTATCCAGGGAAATCATTTTTTTTTTAAAAGCCAGAGACCGGAAAAAGTGGTGAACATCTGTTGAGGTCCCATCCTCCACGGGGAGGGGATATGAATAAGTCAAGTAAGTCATACTAGCATAGCCAGTTTACTAGCTTTTCATTATCTTAACAAATATATTTATCCATCTACTTGTTCATTATTCTCTCCTACATCTGTCCGTATGGGTGTGAAGCATGGACATTTAATAAGACAGTGGACAAACATATGTGCTTTTGAATATATAAGTGTTACAGAAGAAGTCCTTCGTATATCATGGACAGAGAAGAGAACAAATAGATCTATCCAGAAAGAATTCAAAATCAAATAAAACTGGCTGATGCTACAAATAAGAAAGAGAAAATTAAAGTAGTTTGGACATTAAAAAAACACGAAGGGCTGAGAAGACCATCATGAAAGGAGACATACCAGCAAAGAGGAGAACAGGAAGACCACGGAGAATATGGATTCAAGATGCAATTGATGGTTTTAACAGGATGGCTGCAGAGGCGATGAGAGAGAGAGAAGAAGAAAGTCCGAAGGACTGTTGGGGTGGCAAGTTCTGCTCAGGACAAGCTATTTGATGATGATGACATCTGTCCGATCCATTATTCTTTTCTTCATTTGTCCGATCCATTATTCCTTACATCATACGTCCATCTAATTATCCATTATTCCCTACATCATACGTCCATCTAATTATCCATTATTCCCTACATCATACGTCCATCTAATTATCCATTATTCCCTACATCATACGTCCATCTAATTATTCCCTACATCATACGTCCATCTAATTATTCCCTACATCATACGTCCATCTAATTATTCCCTACATCATACGTCCATCTAATTATTCCCTACATCATACGTCCATCTAATTATCCATTATTCCCTACATCATACGTCCATCTAATTATCCACTATTCCCTACATCATACGTCCATCTAATTATCCATTATTCCACCATCTTCTATTTATTTCCTTTTATTTAATTATTTGCTCACCCTATTATCCACTTATCCATCTGCCCGTCCCGTTATCCATTATTCACTCAACCCTCCTTGCTAATCTCCGTAAAAGTATTGTATCTGAATACGCCGTAAGTAAGAACAATCTGGCAAGACTTACTTTCACTTGTCAACAGGACACACGTGTTGCGAGCCACAGGTTTCTGCAACACCTTCATTTTTATTATTTCTTCCTTCTTTGGTCTTAATCAGAAATATGGGATACCAAATTATCATCTATCATATTTTCAGTATCTAGAGGAGAAAATGGCGGTGTTTCGTCATACGCTATAGAAGACATAGTTGAGTGTCACTAGATAAGCCCTTAAGTAGAACCAGCAAGGAAAACGAAAAAGAGGACGTGCTAAACAGACCTGGAGGCGAAGTCTTCTTGAGGAACTGAAGAGTGCTCGACTATCCTGTGGGACCATAAAGAAAACAGTCAGGGACAGGGAAAGATGTGAACAACTGTTGAGGCCGTATAGCGTAGGGAAATAAGCATATTTTGCCTATATTCTTTGTTCATTTGAGGATTATCTTCATCGCACATCGGACATGTCCATAATTGCTTCGATCTCCTCCCAAGCATGTATTTCAGTGTGTTTAGTCTAACAACTCCCATTCTGTGTTGATTGATATATCTACTGTGGTTTATCTCATGGTTTTCCCGTCTTGCCGCACCTATCAGTATGCACAACTAGCGCAAACCGACATAGAGAATACTCTTTATCTTCATCGTTGAAATCTTCAGAGCATATATTTTCTCTTAGAGCGTTGATAATGTCGCTTTTGCCCATAGAAGACAAATTCTCGATCGTAGCATTACCCACCAGAACATCCGCTCTCTCATTGTCCTTCACCCCAGCATGACCAGGCACAAAGATGAAAATAAGTGTCTGGATTGTCGCATTTTTAATTAACTGCATCCACTGCTTTCGTACATATTTTCCCTTTAAAAGTTGTAAGCAACCAACCACCATCTTAAAGTTTGGCACGGGACACAACCGATTGCACAAGCCCATCTACAGAAACTAAAAGCTGTCCAAATTAACCAATGTACTTCCCAAAAGAAGCTCTCATTTTCCTGAACACATCCTTCAGACCTACCACTTCCTCAATCACTGGAGGTCTCAAAAATGGCCCCTTGAGACATCTTCTTCTACAAACGTTCCATATCGACCACTTGTTAACCACTCTGTGTGATTTGTATGTGATCTGAGCTTAAGAGTTATTGTTCGTTGTACCAGTTATGCGCCTACAAGTAGGCCAGTACATCCTATTTTGCAATGCTATTTATATACTAGGGTAGCTTCCCTAGGCCCCTACATCAGTCGTCTCTTACGACATGCCTTGTTTATCGCAGTGGTACTATTCTTTGCCTTCCTCGTTGGCCCCAACACCACACGATCGCCTCTGGAAGACTAATCTAAAAGATAATTCTGGGCCACCAACAGGGATCTCTTGCTGACTTTAAACTTCTAGTTTGTTTTTTTTGCATTTATTTCGTTATTCGTTTTTATTCATAGATTTTCATTTTTTTAGGACTGTTGGCATGTCTCTGTTATAGTCTATATGTAGTGTGTTATGAAATTCGTCACCCCCTGTTGCATAGTTTGCTTGATAAATGCCTTTTGGTCGAAACGTTTCTGTGTGTCATTGTTTTTGTAATTTGGAAACTGCAGTACTTTGATATTACGTGTTTCGCCATTTTACATAGTTTTACTGCAGTCTCTCAACATACTAACTACTAGATATATTCATCATTACTTATAGAACGGAATATGAAAATAATATTATATTCCTTTCACGTTATACGTTCATAGGACCTAGCAAGCAATTTCTCCATACCGCTCTATCTTGAACAACTCGCTCAATCTCCTCCATGGAACTGAGACCGATATTTCGTGCCGCTCTCATCAAAGTTCGTTTCAGGGTCTCACTAGGTCATCATCTCTTTCTTGAACCTTGCATCCTTCAATGTGATATTCTTGATCATATCTCCTTATTAGTCGTTCACAGTGAGACTACACTTCAATGTGATATTCTTTGATCATATCTCCATTATCTTCGTCGTTCACAGTGAGACTACACTGCAATGCCTAATCAATAATTTGTCAAAGGAGTACGACCTATTTTCTCTGACTATGAGTGTCTCCAAAACAGTTGTATTATGTCAGGGAGGTAATACAACAAATATCACTTTAAATGGTAACCATCTAACACCAGTGCAAAAATTCTACTATCTTGGGTCCATAGTCACTGCCAGCCTTTCTCTTGATGAAGAAATCAACGCTCGTTAGGGAGTGCGGCTACTACATTCGGCAAACTATCAAAGCGAGCTGGGGACAATACAAAACTGACATTGCAGACGAAGATTCAAATATATCGAGCCTGTGTAATTAGTTCTTTACTATATGACTCAGAAACATGGACATCCTACCAAGACAGAGAGGAGACTTAACATCTATCACCTTCGATGTCTCCAAACATCAGGTGGTACGACAAGATAACAAACTCTGAAGTACTACAACGTGCAAACCTGTCTTCCATTATGGGCATGCTCAGCAGAAGACGACTAAGATGGTTGGGGCATGTGAGAAGAAGGAAAACTTGTTGCATACCAAAACAAATGTTGTCCTGTGAATTTTGAGAGGGGAAGAGGCACCAAGGCAGACCACTGCTCAGATATAAAGATGTCTGCAAAGCCTCAATGAAAAACTTTTCTATAGGCACATGGGAAAAACTAGCTGATGACAGAGTTGTTGGAAGCCAAATTGCGAAAGGGCGCAGAGTCTTTTGAGAAGAGACTTATGTATGACTGAAGACAAGAGAAAAGCGAAAACTCAGAAGTTGTCACAGTAAAACACTTCCAAGTGACCGTCTGTAAGACAAAAACGCCATATATTATATCTCCATTTCAGATTTCCTCTCTTCTTAAACCCTTTGCATCCCACTTCAGTACCTGCTTTGTCTCTCCCTTCAATGTCTGCTTTGATATTTGTTGATTATTTCTCCTCAAGGTGTGTCCAGCATATTTCCATCTTCTCTTTCTTATAACAGCTGTTACTAGTGGTTGACCAGACATGTCTCTGATTTCATCACTTCTCCTGAATTCTTCCATTTTATATTCATTATTTTCGCAACACCTATTTTCAAATGCATTCAACTTCCTTTCTATATCTTTAGTCATTTTCCAACTCTCACTGGCATATGTTAGGATTGATACAATATTTGAATTGAACATTCATAATTTAGGAAACATGAACAAAGTCACCCGATTTTCGATCTATGGAGCTTCCAAAATTGCTTCTACATCAGCAGAAGGACTAGACGAAACATGGTCTTTCTTCTTCTACAGCCAGCAGAAGGACTAGCGAAACATGGTCTTTTTCTTCTTCTACAGCCAGCAGAAGGACTAGAGAAACATTGAGGTCTTTTCTTCTTCTACAGCCACAGAAGGGACTAGACGAAACATAGGGTCTTTTTCTTCTTCTACAGCCAGCAGAAGGGACTAGACAGGATAACATAGGGTCTTTTCTTCTTCTACAGCCACAGAAGGACTAGACGAAACATTGGTCTTTCTTCTTCTACAGCCAGCAGAAGGACTAGACGAAACATAGGGTCTTTTCTTCTTCTACAGCCAGCAGAAGGGACTAGACGAAACATAGGGTCTTTTTCTTCTTCTACAGCCAACAGAAGGGACTAGACGAAACATTGGCTCTTTTTCTTCTTCTACAGCCAACAGAAGGACTAGACGAAAATAGGGTCTTTTCTTCTTCTACAGCCAGCAGAAGGACTAGACGAAACATGGGTCTTTTCTTCTTCTACAGCCAGCAGAAGGACTAGACGAAACATTAGGGTCTTTTTCTTCTTCTACAGCCAGCAGAAGGACTAGACGAAACATAGGGTCTTTTTCTTCTTCTACAGCCAACAGAAGGGACTAGACGAAACATAGGGTCTTTTTCTTCTTCTACAGCCACAGAAGGACTAGACAAACATAGGGTCTTTTCTTCTTCTAAGCCACAGAAGGACTAGACGAAACATAGGTCTTTTCTTCTTCTACAGCCAGCAGAAGGGACTAGACGAAACATAGGGCTCTTTTCTTCTTCTACAGCCAACAGAAGGGACTAGACGAAACATTGGCTCTTTTTCTTCTTCTACAGCCAGCAGAAGGGACTAGACGAAACATAGGGTCTTTTTCTTCTTCTACAGCCAACAGAAGGGACTAGACGAAACATAGGTCTTTTCTTCTTCTACAGCCAACAGAAGGACTAGACGAAACATAGGTCTTTTTCTTCTTCTACACCAACAGAAGGGACTAGACGAAACATAGGTCTTTTCTTCTTCTACAGCCAACAGAAGGGACTAGACGAAACATAGGGTCTTTTTCTTCTTCTACAGCCAACAGAAGGGACTAGACGAAACATAGGATCTTTTTCTTCTTCTACAGCCAACAGAAGGGACTAGACGAAACATAGGGTCTTTTTCTTCTTCTACAGCCACAGAAGGACTAGACGAAACATAGGGTCTTTTTCTTCTTCTACAGCCAACAGAAGGGACTAGACGAAACATAGGGTCTTTTTCTTCTTCTACAGCCACAGAAGGACTAGACGAAACATAGGGTCTTTTCTTCTTCTACAGCCAACAGAAGGGACTAGACGAAACATAGGGTCTTTTTCTTCTTCTACAGCCAACAGAAGGGACTAGACGAAACATAGGTCTTTTCTTCTTCTACAGCCAACAGAAGGGACTAGACGAAACATAGGGTCTTTTTCTTCTTCTACAGCCAACAGAAGGGACTAGACGAAACATAGGGTCTTTTTCTTCTTCTACAACCAACAGAAGGGACTAGACGAAACATAGGGTCTTTTTCTTCTTCTACAGCCAACAGAAGGGACTAGACGAAACATAGGGTCTTTTTCTTCTTCTACAGCCAACAGAAGGGACTAGACGAAACATAGGGTCTTTTTCTTCTTCTACAACCAGCAGAAGGGACTAGACGAAACATAGGTCTTTTCTTCTTCTACAGCCAGCAGAAGGACTAGAGAAACATGGATCTTTTTCTTCTTCTACACACAGAAGGACTAGACAAACATGGGCTTTTCTTCTTTACAGCAACGAAGGACTAGACGAACATGGTCTTTTTTTCTACAGCAATGAAGACTAGACACTGGTCTTTTCTTCTTCTAAGCACAGAAGGGACTACAGAACAGGATCTTTCTTTTCTACCCACAGAGGACTAGACAAACATGTCTTTTTCTTCTCACCAAGAGGACTAGAGAACATGGTCTTTCTTTTTACAACAGAAGGACTAGAAAACATGGTCTTTTCTTCACACACAGAAGGACTAGAGAACATGGTCTGTTTCTTCTTCTACAGCCAACAGAAGGACTAGATGAAACATAGGCTCTTTTTCTTCTTCTAGCAACCAGCAGAAGGACTGCAGAACTAGGGTCTTTTCTTTTTCAGCCACGAAGGACTGACGAAACATAGGGTCCCTCGCTATGCATTCTCCGTCTTCTGAGATACTTAAAGTTTAGATCACTAAGTGTAATCTAAGACATAAGGCGTACAGATATGGCGTGAAATTTGAACTGTGGTTTACCCAATATGACACGGTCCTACTCGGCAGATACGACAAGCCATCTTGCAAGAGTATAGCATAATTTACGAACTACGTAGCTCCGGCGACAATCCTCGGAGTCTCTAGAATATATTCACTTGTAAATAGAGCAACGCTGTCCGGATTCGAACCTACGACCTTCGTAAGGCAGCTACTTAACCACTTGGCCTCAGAGAACCCAAAAACGACCCATAACCAATGCTTCATGAATATGGAAGTCCATTTTTATTCAATTCCAAAACATAAACGCGATGAAAATTGTATCTATATAATGACAGACTGCAGTCAAACTATGTAGCAATGGCCAAACACTGTAGTTTTACCAAATACTTCTTCTCCGTTTCGTATGCTCGTCTAAACCATGAGATGAGTTGCCTCTATGAAGCTGCATGTCAGTTGGAGTTCCTGGAAAGTTTCCCATAGCTTGCTCTGTAAGCTTTGTTCATGAGGCCATGTTTCGTTTCGTTGGTGTATGTATGATGGACATGGCTGCAAGATGTGCTCTGGAGTCTGTGTTTCTGACTAGTATGTACACTGTACAGTCTGACCAGGCAATACGCAAGTTTTCGACCAAAATGCCTTTATTCAATTAATGAAAATATTCGAAAATATAATACTTGATCAAACAATATTCCATAAGTTTGCTTTCACTTCTTTCACTTGTTTGTAACAGGTGCTGAGAAAGCACAGAAGATTATCCTATCATTTGAATGCAAGGGAGATTGTGATTGGTGGTATGTTGATTTGAATACACCGTATGTTCTTTACAATATATCGATCTCATATCTCAAACAATATCTTGATTTACCTTTACAGTTTTATCTCTTCTTGTCCATGCTCTTTCATCTCAAGCCAACTGTATTTATTGATGACAACCTGGCTGGTTTTTTCCTGATGAGTTGGTTTGTTATGTATCACCGTCACCAAGTTGATTTTTATTGATCGTATTATTCATAGAAGTAATTTAGCATTACTGTAATGTCACAATAATAAATATGTATGATAAAGATGATGATAATATTTAGATAAGAATAAATCTTATCTTCGCTTCGACTATTCGATATAAATAATTTATGATGTTGTTTTTCCCTCCATGGAGTTGTAGACTGTGTTACATAGCAGATGTACGGAAACCTACACGTCTGAGGTGGTCAGAGCGGGTCAGATCAGATCTGGAGAATACCGAGGGGAGGCTGCGGTGATACGTAATAAATTGGCGTTTTAGGACAAAGACACGTATACATAAACAAATAAATGAATAATTAAATCATAAAACTACAAAACTGTTACATAGAGCGGATATTGAGTAGTTGTTAGTCCACTTCCTTTGTAGACGCGAGTTACCAGGATCAAACTCCATATTGCGATTTTTGTTTCTACCTTAACGGCTCTTAGAGAGCCGGAGTAGCGTAGACGTTAGTGAACTCGAGAGACGGAGTAGCGTAGACGTTAGTGAACTCGAGAGACGAAGTAGCGTAGACGTTAGTGAACTCGAGAGACGGAGTAGCGTAGACGTTAGTGAACTCGAGAGACGGAGTAGCGTAGACGTTAGTGAACTCACTTCTGTGACTAGTAGTCCAGATTCAATTCTACAGTGTGCCTGAATTTTTATTTTCAACTGTAACGGGTCTCAGGTTGATCCAGCCTCAACTAGGTACCCGGAAAAGCTTTAGAAAGTAAAGGCGTGATGTTGGCCACATCACCCATCGTGTGCCGACGGTCAATGAAAAGTACGGGTCTAACATCGTATCACTTTATATACCATGTGATATACAAAAGTTTTATTTTACTTTTTTTTTTACATTTAAATGTCTCTTGGATCTATACAGTCTCAATATGGTAACAGAGAAACTCTGGGAAGATAGGGCCAGCAGGGGGGAGGATGGCAACTTTTCCTATCGTGCACCGTTCATCTAAAGACAAATAACAGAACTAAATACTGTGTTTTCTCAATTAACTTTCTGATTTACCTGGCATTCGTACGTTTTCTCTTTTACAACTCCTACCTTGCTGTTTGACCAATCTCCTCCAACACATATGTTTAGTATTAGGGCCGTGTCGTGCCATCATACAGAGAGGCGGCCGCATCAGGCGATAACGTAAAGGGGGCGGCATAATCAGCGAAATTACAATCACAATTGAAGATTATTTTAAAGAAAAACCATTTAAGGGGCGGCATTTTGAAGACTTGCATCATACTGAGAAAATATACCGCACTGCCTATGTAGTATCTGACATTATTCTGACTCTAATGCGCTGTTGGGTAATCACGAACGATCCCTGTCCACACTCACTCACTCCGTTGCGACGATGAAGACTGGACATACCGCAGTCATACAGCTCACCCACACGTGGATTCATCTTATTCATGTTTCATTTCTATCCTCATCTCCCGTGTGTTGCCGAGGCTCTCAAGGGAGCAAAGAATAGTAACACTGCTACCTACAAGACATGTCGTAAGAGGCGACTGAGGTAGGGGCCTAGGAAGCTACCTTAGTAAATAAAAAGCATTGCAGAAATCGGATGTGCTGGCCTTCTTGTAGACACATTACTGGCACAACGTACAATCGCTTAGACTCAGATCACATACAAATCACATAGAGTGGTTAACAAGTGGTCGAAATGGAGAGTTCGGAGAAGAAGAAGAAGAAGAAGAAGAAGAAAACTTCGATCCAAATATCACTCTTTAAGTACAACAACGCCCGCCTGTCCAGCGTGTTGGTAGCGCGTTGGACGGCGGGTGACAAGCCCCCTGTGAGTGCGGTTCAATTCCGCGGGCTGGCAGAAAAGCTACAGGTTCTCCAGATTTACGGTGCTCGTGGCACCGAACCGAAGGATTACGATGTTCATGGCACCGAGCCGAAGAGCTGAAAGCTCAAGTGCTTCTGGATCGAAAAAGTACACCAACAATTAGGGAAAGGAGCTTTAACTATAAAGGCAAAAAAAGTACACCAACAATTAGGGAAAATGAGTCTTTAACTATAAAGGCAAAAAAAGTACACCAACAATTAGGGAAAATGAGTCTTTAACTATAAAGGAAAAAAAAAGTACACCAACAATTAGGGAAAATGAGTCTTTAACTATAAAGGCAAAAAAAGTACACCAACAATTAGGGGAAAATGAGTCTTTAACTATAAAGGCAAAAAAAAAGTACACCAACAATTAGGGGAAAATGAGTCTTTAACTATAAAGGCAAAAAAAAAAAGTACACCAACAATTAGGGGAAAATGAGTCTTTAACTATAAAGGCAAAAAAAAAAAGTACACCAACAATTAGGGGAAAATGAGTCTTTAACTATAAAGGCAAAAAAAAGTACACCAACAATTAGGGGAAAATGAGTCTTTAACTATAAAGGCAAAAAAAAAAGTACACCAACAATTAGGGGAAAATGAGTCTTTAACTATAAAGGCAAAAAAAAAAAGTACACCAACAATTAGGGGAAAATGAGTCTTTAACTATAAAGGCAAAAAAAAAGTACACCAACAATTAGGGGAAAATGAGTCTTTAACTATAAAGGCAAAAAAAAAAAGTACACCAACAATTAGGGGAAAATGAGTCTTTAACTATAAAGGCAAAAAAAAAAAGTACACCAACAATTAGGGGAAAATGAGTCTTTAACTATAAAGGCAAAAAAACAAGTACACCAACAATTAGGGGAAAATGAGTCTTTAACTATAAAGGCAAAAAAACAAGTACACCAACAATTAGGGGAAAATGAGTCTTTAACTATAAAGGCAAAAAAAAGTACACCAACAATTAGGGGAAAATGAGTCTTTAACTATAAAGGCAAAAAAAAAAAGTACACCAACAATTAGGGGAAAATGAGTCTTTAACTATAAAGGCAAAAAAACAAGTACACCAACAATTAGGGGAAAATGAGTCTTTAACTATAAAGGCAAAAAAAAAAAGTACACCAACAATTAGGGGAAAATGAGTCTTTAACTATAAAGGCAAAAAAAAGTACACCAACAATTAGGGGAAAATAAGTCTTTAACTATAAAGGCAAAAAAAAAGTACACCAACAATTAGGGGAAAATGAGTCTTTAACTATAAGGCAAAAAAGTACACCAACAATTAGGGAAAATGAGTCTTTAACTATAAAGGCAAAAAAGTACACCAACAATTAGGGAAAATAAGTCTTTAACTATAAAGGCAAAAAAAAGTACACCAACAATTAGGGGAAAATGAGTCTTTAACTATAAAGGCAAAAAAAAAAAGTACACCAACAATTAGGGGAAAATGAGTCTTTAACTATAAAGGCAAAAAAAAAAAGTACACCAACAATTAGGGGAAAATAAGTCTTTAACTATAAAGGCAAAAAAAAAAGTACACCAACAATTAGGGGAAAATGAGTCTTTAACTATAAAGGCAAAAAAAAAAAGTACACCAACAATTAGGGGAAAATGAGTCTTTAACTATAAATGCAAAAAAAAAAAGTACACCAACAATTAGGGGAAAATGAGTCTTTAACTATAAATGCAAAAAAAAAAAGTACACCAACAATTAGGGGAAAATGAGTCTTTAACTATAAATGCAAAAAAAAAAAACGGATCTCCATTTTATTGAAACTGTTAGAATGCTTCTTCTTCTTCTTCTTCAGCGATCTCTGGTCATGCGCTTAATTTACTGTGGACCACAAACTGGGCAGTCAGCTTCAAGTATGTCAGGTTTCCCCAAAGCTTAGTTTTCAGGTCGACTGGGTGTGGCCACATGTTGTTTCTCAGCTCACACAGGAGAGGACAGTCTTGCAGGATATGCTCCGGTGTCTGTTCTGCCTGCTGACACTGGCAGAGAGCTGTTTGACTTATTCCTAGTCTGTATAAGTGTTTGTTGAGTCTGCAGTGTCCGGTGCGCAGTCGAAATATAATGACCTGGTCTGTTCTGCTTAGGTCTTTCAGGGAGTCTTTTCCATAATCATATCCAGTGTTTGTCTTCCAGTCTACTACAGATTTTCTCATAATCATATCCAGTGTTTGTCTTCCAGTCTACTGCAGACTTTCTCTGTATGGGGCAAGAGCTGGGGTTGAAGGTTAGAGTTGAACTGGTACGGTCAATGGATGGAATCGGTGGCGGCTCGTCATTAAGAGCCACTGGTGCCAGCCCCACCTAAAATAAGGTGTAACGTGTATTTATTATTTTATATATTAAAACATAACAACCCAAAACCAATGATTCTTCCAATAATTTTTGTCTGGTCCCACCAACAAAAATGATCGGAGCCGCCACTGGATGGAATCATGCCACATTGCGTCGAGATCGGACCACCTACAGACATGTCCGGAGTGCAATGAAGATATTCCAAACTGAAATCAAGTTTTGCAAAGAAAGCTTTTCTTCTTCTTCTTTTGTCGTCACACTGTTACCGTGTTGTTGTCCAGTGTCATCACACTGTTACCGTGTTGTTGCCCAGTGTCGTCACACTGCTACCGTGTTGTTGTCCAGTGTCGTCACACTGCTACCGTGTTGTTGTCCAGTGTCGTCACACTGCTACCGTGTTGTTGTCCAGTGTCGTCACACTGTTACCGTGTTGTTGTCCAGTGTCGTCACACTGCTACCGTGTTGTTGTCCAGTGTCGTCACACTGTTACCGTGTTGTTGTCCAGTGTCGTCACACTGCTACCGTGTTGTTGTCCAGTGTCGTCACACTGCTACCGGGTTGTTGACCAGTGTCGTAGTTTTCTGTTTTTGTCTTGTGCTGCTCTGGTGGCTTTGGTGATTGTTATTTTTTCTCTTTAACAGGATTCTACTATGCCATCTAACCATCTTTTTCGTGGTCTTCCTCTTGCCTTCTTTCCTGGTGTTCTGTTGTAGAAGACGCTGTATACTGTGGAGTTTGGATGCTCAATATTCTATATGTTTATATGTTAAATGTCTGTATGTTATATATATATTTGATTTTTATTGTTTATCTTCTTTTTCCACTTCTAGTTTTTTGTTTTTATTTCGTTATTCGTTTTTATTAACATATTTTCATTTTAGGAACGTTAGGAACTTATTGTCTGATTCTATATGTTGTGTGCTGTGAAAGAAGTGAATTTCGTTACTTCTGTTGTATCCTTTTCTTGATAAAGGCCTTTGGTCGAAACGTTGCTGTGTATTGTTATTGTTTTCGTATTTTGTAAAACTACAATACTTTGTTTTTACGTGTTTCACCATTGCTCGTGTTTCACTATTGCTCGTGTTTCACCATTGCTCGTGTTTCACCATTGCTCGTGTTTCACCATTGCTTGTGTTTCACCATTGCTACATAGTTTTACTGCAGTCTTCCTTACATTGCTACATAGTTTTACTGTAGTCTTCCCTTACATTGCTGCATAGTTTTACTGCAGTCTTCTCTTACATTGCTACATAGTTTTACTGCAGTCTTCCCTTACATTGCTACATAGTTTTACTGCAGTCTTCTCTTACATTGCTACATAGTTTTACTGCAGTCTTCTCTTACATTGCTACATAGTTTTACTGCAGTCTTCTCTTACATTGCTACATACTTTTACTGCAGTCTTCTCTTACATTGCTACATAGTTTTACTGCAGTCTTCCTTACATTGCTACATAGTTTTACTGCAGTCTTCTCTTACATTGCTACATAGTTTTACTGCAGTCTTCTCTTTTATTGCTACATAGTTTTACTGCAGTCTTCCTTACATTGCTACATAGTTTTACTGCAGTCTTCCCTTATATTGCTACATAGTTTTACTGCAGTCTTCCTTACATTGCTACATAGTTTTACTGCAGTCTTCCCTTACATTGCTACATAGTTTTACTGCAGTCTTCCCTTATATTGCTACATAGTTTTACTGCAGTCTTCCTTACATTGCTACATAGTTTTACTGCAGTCTTCCTTACATTGCTACATAGTTTTACTGCAGTCTTCTCTTACATTGCTACATAGTTTTACTGCAGTCTTCCCTTACATTGCTACATAGTTTTACTGCAGTCTTCCCTTAAATCAATAACTGTTTGATAGAACACTGTAAGGTTTCCTGCAGTTTTACGCAATTCTATGAGTCCGTGGTTATGTATTGATGCAAAATGTTAATAATGGTGATATTCCTTATTGTTAAACTTCATTTGTAACATAATATAAACTTGATTGAGTATGTTGTGTTGTTTTTAAAATGAATTTGTCTGATTTTAACAATACTGGAATACGAGGTCACGCGACGGTTGTGGTCTGATTTGCTATAATGTTTTCCTGAGTACGCCGGCCGTATACGAGGCATGTTCAAATGAAAACGGGACTTGTGGATTTATTTAAAAAAGTATCATTCGCAAATTAACAGTTTCAACGGAATTAAACAAAGCAACCACTTGTGAATAAGAATGCACCTGGGTTCATCAGAAAAATCTCCGTATGCATTTAGGCAAGCATCCCACTGTTTAGGTAGACGTCGAATGCCGTCCGAGAAAAAGGTGCGTGGCTGCTCACTGAACCATGTGGTTACCGCTCTCTTCACGTCTGCGTCGCTGTTGAATCGCTGTCCATTTAGTGCTTTTTTCAACGGTTCGAACAAATGGAAATCACACAGGGACAAATCGAAACTATAGGCTGGGTGATGAAGAACTTCCCAATTTTTCTTTGCCAATGTTTCCTGCACAATTTTTGCGACGTGCGGACGAGCGTTGTCGTGAAGAATCACACCTTGAGAAAGCTTGCCTGGTCGCTTAGCCTGATGGCCTTATGCAGCTTGTCTAAAGTGTCTTTATAATGGGCGGCATTGATGTTGACACCAGGTTCCTAAAATCGGCCAACAAAAGCCCTTCATGGTAAAAAATTCGTTCACCATAACCTTCCCAGCAGAAACCTGTGTCTTGAATTTTTGGGTTTTGGTGAACCTGGATGTTTCCATTGCATGCTGTCAATTTGCTGCTCGGTTCATAGTGGTGGCACCACGATTCATCACCTGCCACAATGCTCAACAGAAATGTATCACCCTCTGTCCTGTAACGCATCAAGTGGTTCAAACTCCACCCCATCCGTTCTTCCTTATGGTGATCAGTCAACATCCGTGGGACCCATTGTGAACACACCTTCCGATAGTTCAATTTCTTCCGAACAACCATGTGGGCTGTCCCATTTGACATATGGAATTCTTCTGTAAGCGAACGAATGCTCCGACGACGGTCAGTCAGTACTGCTTTATCAAGCAAAGCTATGGCTTCTTCTGTTGCAACAATATGCGCTTGACCTGGCCGTGCAAGATCTACTGACAACGCTCGTCCGCACGTCGCAAAAATTGTGCAGGAAACATTGGCAAAAAGAATTGGGAAGTTCTTCATCACCCAGCCTATAGTCCTGATTTGTTCCTGTGTGATTTCCATTTGTTCGGACCGTTGAAGAAAGCACTAAATGGACAGCGATTCAACAGCGACGCAGACGTGAAGACAGCGGGGACCACATGGTTCAGTGAGCAACCACGCACCTTTTTCTCGGACGGCATTCGACGTCTACCTAAACAGTGGGATGCTTGCCTAAATGCATACGGAGATTTTTTCTGATGAACCCAGGTGCATTCTTATTCACAAGTGGTTGCTTTGTTGAATTCCGTTGAAACTGTTAATTTGCGTATGATACTTTTTAAATAAATCCACAAGTCCCGTTTTCATTTGAACACGCCTCGTATTATCGGAGGCCATGACCAACCTAGGGATGAAGGATTAAGAAGAAGGAGAAGACACTAAACCTCCTCCCCCATTCCGACCTTTTCTCAAATCTCCCACATTGAAATCTCGAATTTTCATCTTTCTTTCACCCCTCTTTATCTCTCTCTCTCTCTATCTCTCTTATCTCTATCTCTCTCTATCTCTATCTCTCTCTATCTCTCTCTCTTTATCTCTCTTTCTCTCTCTCTCTCTCTCACATGCACATACACACACACACACATATACACACGCACACTTGCAGACACAGATACACCACCACCACCTGTGACTGTAGGCCCCCTCCCCAGCCCCATTCACTTTAAACCACAACATTCAGAGTCACAGTTCAACTTATGCACAATTCTACAAAAGAAAATCCCGCGCTCGCACGCTGCCTCCAATCTTACGATTTCTTGACAAGCCAAACACAAACAGACACTGGAACCCCTGCCTCCTTGATCGAGGGGGCATCAAACTATGAACCCTGACTGCACAAGTAAAACAGGTGCAGCATCCAGTTCCTGGTGAGGACTGCACGTCAAATGATACATTTAGCCAAGCCACGTGTTCTGTCTCCTTTTAGTGTTGCGTATTGCTAGGTTTTTGTTTTCCTTATTTTTAAATGTTCCGTAGCTTTTACAGATCTTCGGATATGAAGTAACTGTCGCTTTTCATTTCTATATACCTAAGTATGCGGGAGGTAGGAGGTTCAGATCATTTCCTCATATGTGGAAGGTAGAGTGTGATACTGAACCTCACCCTCTTGTATCCGATTCGATAATCTAACACACTATTACCATCATCATCATCATCATTATCGTCATCATCGTCATCATCGTCATCATCATCATCATCACCTTCATTATCATCATTATCATCATTATCATCATCATCATCGTCATCATCATCATCATCATCGTCATCATCATCATCGTCTTCTTCATCATCATCATCATCATCATCATCATCATCATCATCATCATCATCATCATCGTCTTCTTCATCATCATCATCATCATCATCATCATCATCGCCATCATCATCATCATCGCCATCATCATCATCATCGTCATCATCATCATCATCATCGCCATCATCATCGTCTTCGTCATCATCGCCATCGCAGCCGTCATGCTAAAATCATCAATCACATCCTGAATTGATCTTCTCGTGGTCTTCCTCTTCTCCTCTTTACCGGGATGCATGCTTCTATATTTTGACCATCTCCAACCCCTGTGTGTCTTTACATGTCCAAAATACTTCAATTTTCTCATATTTGTTTTTGGCAGCATTAGCCAGTTTTCGTTGATTCTAAGTTCATTCTAGATAGATCTATTTGTTCTCTTCTCTGTCCATGATATACGAAACTCTCTTGTAAAATCTATCTTCTTCTTCTTCTTCAAACGCTGCACCGACAACACACGGGTGCGACGAGAGCCAAACAGAGAGTCATGAGTACAGAACAAGAGTAGGACCACGCAATACAAGGATCTACTTGATCAAGAAGAGCCTTAATTCAGAAAATGAATTCCTCACCCCTCCCAACATCCTTATACAGGGTGTTCAAGATAAAAGTAGCCTGACTGAGAAAGCATAATATATATATACATTATTTCATCATCTGCTACATCATATTCTAAGTCTCTTCATCCCTGTCCTAGGAAGACTGTGAGGTCTTACAAAGTAACATTTCTTTATGCTGATCCTCACGTTTTGTTCCTCCTGTGCGACTAAAAGACAGGTCGGGATTAAACAGAATCCTTTCACAACCTGAGCTCCTCATCTACAACACTGCGCTAACTTTCAACAAAAGAAAACACGTCCCCACTCGTGCCTACCTACTCCCCTTTCTCTACCCAGGCCGGTGCACTAGTGCCCTAGTCCTGATCTCCCTGACGACAGGTGTAACCACAACCAATAGCATTTCTGCAGGTGCATGCAGTCTCTATGTACACGATTCACGCTGTGACAAACCATTTTTGTCAATAGGCAAATCTTCAAACACAAACGCAACAAACTTATGGATGAGACATTCGAATTAAAACTTTTTTTCTGCACTGAAATGTGCACAGAAATGTTGTGAGCCTAGAGATGAAAGCTTCCTTTGTAGAAGGTAATAATAGGGAAATTTGACAGTGAATGATGAATAATGTGGGGAGTCACTCACACAACGAAACGACAGAAAGACTTCATATTTTGTACTTGTTTAAAATCAAATATTTGATCTTGTATCGGGTAGAAAGGTTACCGCTCATCATCATCATCATCTAGTAGCGTATCACTTCCAGAACTTGGCTCTCATGACAGCAGTACCGAAAAACTCTCTATTCTGTGTAAGTTGACCGGCGTCAGCGGCAGTCATTCTCAGATCATCAATGACATCTTGCTCCCATCGTCTTCTTGGCACCATTATCTCCAAAATTATTATCTCCGTGCACTCATGTCATTTGTAAAGGAACCCTTTCATACCTCGTGGTATATAGGTCAATACAGTGTTAGGCCTGTATTTTTCATTGACAGTCGGCACACGATGGGTGATGTGGTCAGCATCACGTCGGCCGCCTTTACTTTCTCAGAGCATGTCTGGTACCCAGTTGAGGCTGGGTCGACCTGAGAGCTGAGAGGAAAAATTCCACGCGCATTGCGGGAGCTGAACCCAGACCACCAGCCTTGAGAAGCGAGTTCACTAACAACTACGCTACAGCGGCTCTCTTGTCATTTGATTTATTCGAAATATTTAATTTTCCTTGTTTTATGTTTTTTAATAACCAACTCTTTTTAATATCAAGCTGTTAACGAACAGAAACATTTGTTCTTTTCTCTGTCCATGATATTCTAAGCATCTTCTGTAGCATTTTCATTTAATGGCATCAATGATCTTCTCCGCCGGTTTGTCAATGTTCCAGGTTTCACAACCACGTTGCCAAAGGAAAAACGCAGGCGCATAAACACTTAATTTTTGTTCTTATATCAGTTCTCTTCCATGGGTTAGTTAGCTCTTTTAGTTTTTACAAAGCAATGCTCAGCTTTTGTATAACGTATATATATATAATGTACATGACTAGCACTCCCTACTACTATATGTTCAAAGAGAATTGACTATAGCTGTTTCAGAAAGGTGGACTTGGCAGACAAATGTACCAAAGAATATCCCCGCCATATAAATTGACAGACTCAAGTCTTGAATTCAATTGCGCCTATGAAAACCAGTGTAATGGAAACCTTCTGGACAGCCTCACAGGTACTGATAAATAAATAACAGAAGTACACGTCGCATGGTGCAAATCGTAATGGACATAATGGGGGACAGGGTGAGCACACATCCCAGAACCCGCTCGTACTTCCTGGGTCAAAGGTGATCTTGGAAACTCGAAGCTACCCAGAAATTGACGGCGATGGCTTTTACGTATCACATGACAGAATTTGCGTATCACGTGGTCGAGGATGAAGATCGTGTAACCAAGACTTGTGACGAAGTTGAATCCATTTTGGTTTTCATTGATGAAGGCTTCCAGAAAAACCTGATTGGTTAACCCGTCTGTCTGTGCCACATTGTTCATGTCCATGGTTAATTATTTGGGCGAAAAAATGCAACTTTCTTTCGATGTGTCCTCTTAAGAGATCGTTTTCTTTACTGTTTCTTCTTTCTTTTCTCTGTTCCTGTTTTGTCTTTCAATGTCAGAGAATTGGAAGAGTTTGGACGCTGACATCAAATGACTTGACTTGACTTATTCCCCTCCGCTCCTCGTGGAGCATAGGGTCTCAACAGTTGTTCGCCACTCTTTTCTCGGTCTCTGGCTGTTTTCTTGATGGTCTCCCAGGATAGTCAAGCACTCTTCAGTTCCTCAAGAAGAATTCGTGTCCATGTCTGTATAGGATGTTCTCTTTTTCATTTTCCTTGCGGGTTCCACTCAAGTGCTTGTCTAGTGACACTCGATTGTGTTTTTAGTAGCGAATGCCCGACCCATCGCAATTTTCTCCTATTGACCATCGTGGGTTCCTGTCCGGTTCTTATCCACTGGTCTCCTGACATCAAATGATAGAAGAAAACTAGCCACGACAGAGATGAAGTGTCTACGCAGAATTCTGGGAGTAACAGGAAGAGACCGGTTGAGAAATGAAGACATCAGGAACAAAAGTGTGTACAACATCAGTACTAGACTTCATCAAGAAACAACAAATTAAATGGTTCGGCCATATAAGCAGATTATCAATAGACAGTGCACCTCAAAGAGCAATGTTACTCCGATACATTGAATACAAAGTAAGAGACCGTTCACGCAAAAGGTGGACCTCAGAGATAACAGAGACGACGAAAGACACTATTTATGAAGCGCACACAATTGCTAGTTCTATAAATCTCTTTTTATCCTGAGGCTGTGAGGCAAAACAGGAATTGAGAAAAGTAAAATGTAAAGTGCAAAGTTCTGGTGACGTCTGATGGTTTCTACCGATATTTCTGTAGTCCATCGTTTGCGTGGGAGACTTTAGTCTTAAAATTAGTATATATCAAAAGTAGTGCATGTTATGGTGTACTTGTCTTATCGATATGTGCAGTAAAGCGTAGTGGGGAGTTTCAGTTTTCTATCCTGTGACAGGTGTGCTGTATCTGTAGTTGTTAGTCTTTGATGTCGCAGGATATCTGTGATAGTATCTATCCATCAGGTTTGTGGTCTTCCTCTGCGGGCTCCACGTTCGGGTTGTCGGTTATTATAGATGAGAGATGGTAGTAGAACTAGTATTTCCAGCCTGCTCTTCTCGATTTTGAACTGCCAATGGTTCTTGTTCGTTTTCAAATTGAACACGGGGCCTAGTTTTATCTTCCGTCTCCGATAGGACTAGAGATTTGATGGCAACTACACTGAAATCCGTGATCTGGAAAAATATACTGATGGCTCCACGAGGAACCGAACTGAGTACTTTTGTAACGAGAGGTGAACACCAAACCTCTAAGCTACAGAGCCCCTTTAATTATTTAATACATATTTTCAACAACATCAGCCTCTTAAATCTGAGAATCTTTTAATCAAATGTGAAGTCAGTGCTGTTCTTCTATGGCTCGAAAACATGGAGGGCAACACAAGAAACCACCAGAAAACTACAGACCTTCATAAATGGATGTTTACCTAGAATAGAGGAACTGAGATGGTATGATAAGATTACGAACGACGAACTCAGAGAAAGAACTAAGCAGATACCAGTGGAGAAAGAGCTACGGAAGAGGCCATGGCGATGGATAGGACGCACATTGAGAAAGCCGATCGGAAGCATTGCAAAATAGGCATTGTTTTGGAACCCGTAGGTAAACAGGAGTAGAAGAAGACCTAGAAATAAGTGGAGAAGAGAACTGGAGGCTGATATTAAAAGGAAAAGCAAGACGCGGGAAAGAATTGGAAGGGATAGCAGGAGAGAGGATTTGCTCAAAACAGTTTGTTGAAGTCCTGTGCTTCGTTGGGAGTTAGAAAGGTGAAGAGTAAGCATCTTATACGAAGAACTATTCTTTGAATCCCAAGTCAGGCAGACAATTTAACTTATACAACTAGAACAGTTGCTGGAATGTTCTAGTTAAAGAAACACAGGCATCTCAAAATGAACATTTCACAAACAAGACTGTACTTCCTCGCCTTTTGATCTCAGAAACTGATGACACCAGACACAGCTGTGTCGTCACCGAGTCACACTGTTCAAGATGCCGACTCGTGTCCCTTTTTTCGTCAGGTCATGAATTACTCGAAGCTCACGAAAGATTTTTTTTCCCCCACAAGATGCAGTAAATACAGTGGCGGCTCCTGATCAGTTTTGTTGGTAGGACCAAGCCCCACTGACCATTAATGACCAGCCACCCCTGAGTAAATATGTGACGTAATTCGGACTCAAGTCATGAAAAACAAATTAAATATTCTTTACAGGCGTTTCCCAAACTGGATCCTCGTACCCGGGTCCACGAGGTACTCACAGGGGTCCTTAAGCACTGGAAGAAATATTATCTTTGAAATTTCAAACACACATTTTCAGGTTAAATATGTATAAAAACAGTGGTAAACTAGTTCTGCTGCGATATGAAAGGATTCGAATGAGACCGGAGTCTAAATGTCCGACAGGACAAAATGAAATGCCATTTGAAGTTTCCGGTAATCTGAACAATTGGAGCCAGCTTGGCTGTTGGTGTGGTGTAATAATAACTCAATCTCTAGAAGAATGAAATTTAAGTAATTGGCTGAAACGATCTTGAGAAAGATAGGATAAATAACGCTGGCTTGCATTGGATTTTGCTACAATACATTTTGGCTGAGCTTCAGGATGGATTACTGGCGAAATTGACACACAAATGTACTGATGATGATAATGATGGTGCGTCTTGTTCAAGACAAAAGGAAACCTCTTCTTGTTTATTAAAATGTTAAATTGCAGACATTGTTTACTATTGTAACACACATATAATTAATTCTATACATTCTCATATATAGAAACTTTTGGGGGTTCGAGGCAGCAAATATTCCTTTAAAAGGAGGGTCCACTGTAATACAAAGTTTGGGAACCGCTGATTTACAAGATATCGTCATCAACCCCAGTAAACAAGTCTTTGATATTCTAGCACAACACTAGGGTGTGACATATATGCGTATATATATATAGTATTACATAAGTAAGGAAAAAATTAATAATTAAATAATAAGGATGAATACAGTCCTACGTTTCGACCGTAGGTCTTTTCAATGGAACACATACAGACAAGTAATACTAAATAAACTAACACGTTTAATGTTCGTTTATACTGCTTTTGTCTTTGGACGAAGGCAAGGAGAGGTTTGTGTGCGCATCCACTCTAGGTTTATGCTTATCTTATACAGGGTGTTCAAGATAAGAGTAGCCCAATTGGCAAGTTTCATATGTTAATCGGGCTACTTTTATCTTGAACACCCTGTATAATAGCCGTATATCGCATGCGATGATGACAACATCCTCAGGCGTGTGCAGCTGCACCTCTCTAGTGTGTGGAGGGACTGTAGTTTCAAATCCTAGAATACAATCTCCAGGTGGGGCATTCATGATCAAGGCTAAACATGTGTTCTATCTTTTTGCGCAGCTCGTTTTCTCTGTTCCTCAACGGCACGATGATTCTCAGCTATGCGTGTTCCTTTTGGGTTGTTACAGCGCTACATTTGGCAATCTTGCGCTAGGGATTCCCAGCACGTGGTGTCTATATCGAAGCATTTCTGAGACACTTTAAGAGCGTCTTTAAAACGTTTTTTCTGTCCACCAGCAGAACATCTGTCCCCCTCAAGCTCACCATACATCAACTGTTTTGGGATGCGTTTATCAGGCATCTGAGCAACATGACTGGCCCATCACATTTGGGCCTTCTACAACAGGGTGTTGTTGCTTAGGAATCTTAGAAGGACGTCAAGAAGGAATAGCATAACGTCAATAAGAGGTATAAAAACGTCAAGTTGAAGTAAAATAACGTTAAGAAGGAATAGAATAACTTCAAGAAGAAGTAGACTAACAACGTCAAGCCGAAATAGAATAACGTGAAGAAGAAATAAAATAACGTCAAGAAGAAATAGAATAACGTCAAGAAGAAATAGAATAACGTCAAAAAGAAATAGAATAACGTCAAAAAGAAATAGAATAACGTCAAAAAGGAAAGAATGACTCCAGTATAGTGAGGTTCAGAATGACAAAAAACATATTCTTTGAAAATATATCATTTTTGCAACAACAAAAAACAAAAATAAATAAAAATCCAGCTTCATCACTACAACAAGCAACATCTCATCAAAGAAGTCACACGTCACACACATACACAGACAAAACAGACAGAATACAAGGCATGAAACTTTTGTACACATAAGTCGGTCAAACCAGGAGACGCGCCAACGTTGGGTGCACCTGTCTCAATCTGCTCTCGTTGGCCGTCTGCTCTATTGTTCCGCTTCGATGGGCACGCGACAGTCCAACGAACCAAATACGAGCGCGTGTATACATACACTCACACATACGCATAACAGCAACATGTCTTGGTGGTTTGAAAAAGAATTTTGAAAAGAATATTTCACACTGTTTTTGTTTTGAGAATCAGGGCTGAGAATACGCTGGTCTTATCACAGTCGTTCGTGTGGGGATGGTGAGGAGTGGGGGTGTAAATGCCTAGGGCGAATTCCAACAAAATGTATTTCATCATCAGGTGCCATGCCGGCTTTAGTAGGCTATCATGGATCTCCACAAATCTCTGGTGTCTACTATTATCTCAGATGTTGACGCTCTTCCGTGCCATGAAGTCGGGCTATCCAAAATTTTCTTTCTGTGTCTTCCTCTGTCTCGTCTACCCACGATTTTACCGGCTGTCACAATGTGTTCTAAACCTCCTTCCTCATCACATGCCAGAAAATGATGATTGCCTCTTTCTTATTTTAATGATAAGCTTTCGCTGTGTCTTGATCTCATTCAACATCTCAACATTAGTCATTTTATCAGTTAATGGGATTTTCATCATTCTTCTATAAAACCCCATTTCTGGCTCTCATAAATTTTTCCATCTGTGTTTATTGCCCATGACTCACATCCGTATGTCAGTATTGATTCTAATTAGCACTGTATAACTCTCATTCTGATATCAAAATATTTCACAAGGATTTCAAGGCGAAGGATTAACTTCATTGCACCGGGTTTTAGCATTTGACCCCGTCCTCGTCGACAGAAATGACACGCCATAGACCGAAAGTGTTGCACAAAGCATAAACTCCGTAGTTCCAGCTACAACCATAGGTATCTCATTATGGGTCTCTGTGGCTAAGTGGTTAAGCCCTTTGCCTTGTGAATCGAATATCGTGGTCTGAATCCGGAAAGCGCTATTTTGTTCACGAGATTAGTGGAGTTTTTTCCAGAGACCCCTCGGATTGTTGCTGGAGCTACGGAGTTCGTGCTTTGTGCAATACTCTCGGCATGTGGCGTGCCAGTTCTGCGAGAGGATTGAGCTGTATGGGGTAAAACCCGGTACAATATAGTCAATCCTTCAGCTTTTAAACTTTTTTTAATATGTATCTCATTAAATAATGCACATTTGACTCAACCCGAGTTGGAACCTATAACTTTCAGAACTACAGGCAAACATCTCAGCCACTTCGCTATAAAGAGATCGAATAAGATGTTATTGTTTGCTCGTATGCCAGAGATCCCTGATATCAATGTAAGTGAGGTTACGTTCCTAGTCCTATCGGAATCGGACGATAAAACGGAATCTTGTGTTCAAGTGAAGTAGGTAAAAGAACGTTTGACAGTTTCACATCGATAAAAGTAGGCTGCAAAGCCGCAGCCAGGGCTAAACTTATTTTTTTTAAATTAAATAATTTGACTACATAACTTTCTGCATCATCGGGAACGCTGGTCGGTGGTGGAGTTCCTGCACTCCCACTGAGATCTTCTTGTGTACGAAAGATTTTGGAGCACACATAGTTTTTCGCCGAAGTGCAATGATGATTGAGCCTCAAAGTCCTACAACCACAAAGTCATACAACCACAAAGTCATACAACATCAAAGTCATACAACATCAAAGTCATACAACCACAAGGTCATACACAAGTTTCAAAATCATACAGTCTCAAAGTCATACAACATCAAAGTCATACAGTCTCAAAGTCATACAATCACAAAATCATACAGTCTCAAAGTCATACAACATCAAAGTCATACAACATCAAAGTCATACAGTCTCAAAGTCATACAACATCAAAGTCATACAACATCAAAGCTATGTAATCTTGAAGTTATTACCCCTGTCTGTTGTTGGGGTTCGAAGGAGCAAAGAATAGTAACACAATGACCTATAAGGCATGTCGTAAGAGGAGACTAAGGTAAAGGCCTAGGGAAGCTACCCTAGTAAAAAAAAAGCGTCGCAGAAATCGGATGTGCTGGCCTACTTGTAGGCACAATAACTGGCACAACGTACAATCGCTCTTAGGCTCAGATCACATGCATATCCCAAAGAGTGGTTAACACGTGGTCGATATTGAGCGTTCGAAGAAGAAAATCTTGAAGTAATACAATCTTGAAGTAATACAATCTTGAAGTAATACAATCTTGAAGTAATACAATCTTGAAGTAATACAATCTTGAAGTTATACAATCTTGAAGTAATACAAGCACAAAGTAATACAATCTTGAAGTAATACAATCTTGAAGTAATACAAACACAAAGTAATACAATCTTGAAGTAATACAAGCACAAAGTAATACAATCTTGAAGTAATACAATCTTGAAGTAATACAATCTTGAAGTAATACAATCTTGAAGTAATACAATCTTGAAGTAATACAAACACAAAGTAATGCAATCTTGAAGTAATACAGGCACAAAGTAATACAATCTTGAAGTAATACAAACACAAAGTAATACAATCTTGAAGTAATACAAACACAAAGTAATACAATCTTGAAGTAATACAAGCACAAAGTAATACAATCTTGAAGTAATACAAGCACAAAGTAATACAATCTTGAAGTAATACAAACACAAAGTAATACAATCTTGAAGTAATACAGGCACAAAGTAATACAATCTTGAAGTAATACAATCTTGAAGTAATACAATCTTGAAGCAATACAATCTTAAAGTTATACTATCTCGACGTTATACAACCTAGCAGTCATGCAGAAACTATAAGTCTTGATTCATATCCAACATTGAGACATTGGTCTCCCACAGACTTCATCATTGTGTCGATTATGTCAACGCTTCCTTCCATAAGCAAACAAATCTGTAACCAAATCATGACTATAGTTCGTTCCAAAATTCGTGAACATCTTTAAGGACCGATATAAAATCATCCACTTGACAGAAATTATTGATTTTACATTTTTATATAGGTGACAGCGGCGACCTACCTAAAGTATTTTTTGTACACCCAAATCTTTAGTGCTGTAAGATTTTACTTATATGTTATCAGTAAAATAATAGCGATGTTGGTTTAGTATACTTGTAGAAGTTCAACAGTACAATAGTCAAGTTTTTTAAATAATTATGCATTTGCGTGCTTCACAATCCACTTTAGCGCAAAGGGAAAATCGGGAATCCTGTGGAATTAATCATTTCACACTGTATCCAAACGATTGTCATTGGCGTATGTACACACCATTTCTTTTCATTGATAAAAGTGGAAGGTGTAATTTGTTCACTATGTCACATTGCTTTTTATAATATGTAATAGGAATACGCCTTTGCAAACATCCACCTCCATTTCATGTATTACTGTAAATTCTAAACTTTGATGATCATTTTGTTGTGCTTATGCAAAATAATATAACAAAAAACGTTTTTGCATCAACTAAGCTACCTACCAATTAGTTAAACATGAATTTGTAACGTCGTGAGATATATAAAACTGCATGCAACAAATTACTGTTATGCATCATGTAGATTTCCTACAAATTAAACCTTAGTGTGTTCACAAATTTTCAAATGAAATCTAGTATGTATCTTTGTGATGACTGTTTGTGTAAAGCGGGAGTTTAGTCCTAGAAATTATGGGTTTTTCCATATTTTGACAGAAACAGTGAGAAACTGTGGCGGCTAATGTGTGTGTGTGTGTGTGTGAGGAAGGCGAGAGAGAGGAAACGTGTACGAGATAGACCGAGAGAGACAGAAGTTAAAAAGAAATAGGTCGAAAGAGTTTGTGAGGGAGAGAGAGAAAGTGGGAGAAAGAGGGGAAAAATTACGTGAGAGTAAAGAATACAGGAATAAAAGTAGAGACAGACCAGGAAGAAGAAAGCTACAAGATATTAAAGAAACCATGAATATGACCATCGACGAAGTGGGTGAACTGACTAGAGACAGAGTGAATTTAAGATGTGCTGCAAAGAGAGCAACGTCCTATAGAGGATACGCACCTTGATGATGAAAGAATAACAAGTAAGAAAGATGTAAGTGAGAGAAAAGAGAGAGAGAGAGAAGTACATCACAGAGAGAGAGAAAGAAAGAGAGTACAACAGAGTGAAAGAGAAAAGAGAGTACAACAGAGAGAAGAAAAGAGAGTACACAGGAGAAGAAAAAGAGAGTACAACAGAGAAGAGAAGAGAAAAAGAGAGTACACAGAGAGAGAAAAGAGTAAAAGAGAGAAAAGAGAGAAGAGAGAAGTCAGAGAGAGAGAAAAAGGAGAGTACTCAGAGAAGAGAGAGAAAGAGAGAGAGAAAATAACAAAAAGTGACCAAAAAACAAAAAAGACATACAAATCATATCGCATACCCAGACTTAATCACGGCAGAATGACCTCTTCGGATGTCAATGTACAATCTGCCGACGTCCCTGGTCATCACAGAAGATGACCTTATTTATTCAGGGTCGGACCTTTGTCTAAAGTATCATCTGGTACCACACAGACCACACTAGCAACAACCACAGCCACCACTATAATGAGCACGTGGATTGTGGCTATCCAATGGTCATTGCCCTAATTTCTCTCTGACACGAAAAAATAAATCCTGACAGTATAAACGGGAAGAAACCTTCGTATCTTTTATCAGGTCTTGGCCACAGCTTAAAAATAAATTACTGACCAACCGTCCTCTGACCTTATTTAAGAGAGTCTCGTGGCCAGATACTCATGTTTCATTTCCATTCTATGTTTTTGTTGTGTTACCATTCTTTTCTTTCATTATTTAAAAACAAGTTAGGTCGGTATCGTTTTCTTCCTGACCATCAATTGGAACCCTCAGCTGGACAATGTTTTCTTGTTTGACAGACAATACCAGAGAAACACCCTTAGACTGGACTGGTGTTGTTTTGGACGTCCAGGGCACGCGTATGTATTTCCAAAACATTATTAAATTGAGGTCACACTTTTTTTTCAAGTTTTCAAATTTATATAATTCATGTACGAGGTAACAGCTGCTTGACACAGGCTGCTTGACACAGGCTGCTTGACATAGGCTGCTTGAAATGAAATATTGTTATTTTATTTCCCAATTAATTTGATACGATCTGATCGTCTGTGTGTTATCTGGGCTCGGAAGGGGAGCAAAGAATAGTAACACTACGACGTACTAGGCATGTCTTAACAGGAGACTGAGGTAAGAGGCCTAGGGAAGTTACTCTAGTAAATAAAAGTGTTGCAGAAATCAGATGTGCTGGTCGTTGTGCATAACTGGCACAACGTACAATCGTTATTAGGCTCGGACCACATACAAATCATAAAAAGTGGTTAGCAAGTGGTCGATATGGAGCGTTGAAAGAAGAAGAAGAAAGAAGGTACAATCTAAAACCTTCTCTATTTCTGTGGTGAAGACACAAAGTGTAAGAAATGTGTTTAACCAGCGATACGTCGGCGATGACAAGTTTTAAATACGTCGGCGATGTCAAGTTTTAAACACGTCGGCGATGACAAGTTTTAAATACGTCGGCGATGTCAAGTTTTAAACACGTCGGCGATGTCAAGTTTTAAATACGTCGGCGATGACAAGTTTTAAATACGTCGGCGATGTCAAGTTTTAAATACGTCGGCGATGACAAGTTTAAATACGTCGGATGTCAAGTTTTAAATACGTCGACGATGTCAAGTTTTAAACACGTCGGCGATGACAAGTTTTAAATACGTCGGCGATGTCAAGTTTTAAATACGTCGGCGATGTCAAGTTTTAAATACGTCGGCGATGTCAAGTTTTAAATACGTCGACGATGACAAGTTTTAAATACGCCGGCGATGACAAGTTTTGAACACGTCGGCGATGACAAGTTTTAAACACGTCGGCGATGAAACGTTTTAAACACGTCGGCGATGACAAGTTTTAAACACGTCGGCGATGACAAGTTTTAAACACGTCGGCGATGACAAGTTTTAAACACCAGAAAAGACAGTCACCAACATCAGCATAAGAAAGATAGGTGGGACAGAACCTTATTAATTTACATTCAGAAAGGGGGTCTCAATGGCGAAGTGGTTAAGTGGTTTGCCTGTCGTACTGAAGGTTGGGGGATCGAATCCGGGCCGAGTAAGATCTGCAATTATTTTATGAGATTCTATGATTTTTCCCGGAGCTACAGAGTTCGTGCTTTGTGTAAGGTTTTCGGCAGATGACATTGCATCTCTCCATCAGGGACGGAGCCTTATAGGGAAACGAGGTCCAATGAAGTCAATTCTTCGCCATGGACCCTTCTTGGACATTGAGAAACAAATACTAGAAAACCACTAGAAAACTACTAGAAAACCACTAGAAAACTACTAGAAAACTACTAGAAAACTACTAGAAAACTACTAGAAAACCACTAGAAAACTATGGGATCATGGAACAACTGCTAGACAACATCAGAGCAATATATACGAATAGCCACAGTGTGGTAAGAACAACAGACGGAATTACAGACTCATTCGAAACAAAATCAGAGTAAGACAGGTTGTTGCTCTCACCTCTTCTCTTCAACATATATATATATCGACAGAATGGTGAAAGAGGCACTGGGAAACAGACCTTATTGACATAGAAACGATCAGACGACCAATTAAACAACAAATCAATAAATTGTTTTTAGCGATCGACCAAGTTTAATGTATGAAGATGAAGATCAGCTACAACATCACATGAATTCACTCTAAAGCATGTAGAAAGTACATCATGAAAATCAACAAACAAAAGACCGAGACCATGAAAATCAGCAGAACACCAAACCAAGCAAACATACAAATAGACAACGCCAGAGTAAAGCAAGTTTCTGAATTCAAATATTTAGGCAGCATTTTCACAGAGGACGGAATACTAGATAGAGAAATAGAGACAAGGTGTCAAAAAGCAAATTCAGTGACTACCAGCTGGCACCATTACTACAACACCAAAGATCAAGATGGAAGTGAAAAGACAGATGATAAAAAGTATTTTCTACCAACACTTTGTTACCAGTGCCAAACTTGGTCTCTTACAGCACACACCACAGTAAGCTCACCACGTGTGAAATGAAATGCTTGAGGAAGGCAGTGGGGTCACCAGGAAAGATAGACTACAAAATGAGGACATCAGAAGCAGAGTGGTCATAACTTCATGCACCAAATACATTGAAAGACAACAAATGCAGTGGTTTGGACATTTAATGAGAATGAAATACAACCAACCACCAATAACAGCATACAATAAAAAGAGATCGGTACTAGAGCTAAGGGAAGACCAAGAAAAAGATGGATAGACAAAATCAAGACCACACTACATAGACACGGATACAACACAACAAGGGCGACTCATCTAGCCCTAGAACGCAAATTAAAGCTTCCATCCCTACGCTTAACGGCAAGAGTGGACAACCAACTACATCTTCCACCTGGGAATAGACAATAGATAATAGAAACAAATAATACCAACTACTTAATAAGAATGCAACCAAACTAGACTATATGCAGAGTCTTCTACAACAGAACATCAAGAAAGAATGCGAAAGGAAGACCACGAAAAAGAAGGTTAGTAGAATGAATTCTTCTCTCTCGTAGGCCAGATGACCGCCTCTGCAGCCGTCATGCTCAAACCATCAGTTTAATCCTGAATCCATCTTCTCCGTGGTCTTCCTATTCTCCCCGCCTGGATGACACCTTCCATAATGGTCTTCTCCAACTCTTCGTGTCTCTTTATATGTCCAAAATATTTCAATTCTCTTTCTTATTTGTAGCATCAGCCAGTTTTCTTTGATTTTGAGTTCTTTCTGGATAGATCTATTTGTTCTCTTTTCTGTCCATGATATACGAAGGACTCTTCTGTAACACTTATATTCAAAAGCAGATATACGTTTTCCACCACCATGTTAAATGTCCATGCTACACACCCATAAGCTGCTACTGGTAATATACATGTTCTTAGTATTTTTAGCTTTGTTTTCATATCCGTCACATCACGTATTTAGTCACAATATATATCTTTCTTTCTGTTCTCCAATCACGTTTTTAGTCACAATATATATCTTTCTTTCTGTTCTCCAATCATGATTTTGCCTAACAGCGTCAGGATAAGAAGAAATTTCTAGAACGATCCCTTGTGTGCGGTTCATAAATAGGGTCTTTCGTTGCCTCTGTTATCTCTGAGGTCTACCCTTTGCATCACCGGTCTTTTGCTTGTATCAATTGTTTAGGAGTAACATTACGCTTTGAGAGGCACTGTCCGTTGATAATCTGCTTATGTGGCTGAACCACTTAATTTGTTGTTTCTTGATGAAGTTCAGTACTGATGTTGTACCCACTTTTCCCGTCTTCATTTCTCAACCGGTCTCTTCTTGTTACTCCCAGCATTCTGCGTAAACACTTCACCTCTGTTGTGACTAGTTTTCTTCTATCATTTGATGTCAGCATCCAAGTTTGGCACTGGTAGCATAATGTTTTAATAAAGATTGTGTGAATAAAGACATGACTTAGTGAACAAAGTTGCAAACATCAGTCAAATAGAGACATGACTTAGTGAACAAAGTTGCAAACATCAGTCAAATAGTGCCATGACTTAGTGAACAAAGTTGCAAACATCTGTCAAATAGAGCCATGACTTAGTGAACAAAGTTGCAAACATCAGTCAAATAGAGCCATGACTTAAATAAAACAAAGTTGCAAACATCTGCCAACTATAGTCATGGCTTAAAAAGCAAAGTTGGGTTCTCAATGGCGAAGTGGTTAAATTGTTTGCCTGTCGTACTGAAGGTCTCAATGGCGAAGTGGTTAAATCGTTTGCCTGTCGTACTGAAGGTCTCAATGGCGAAGTGGTTAAATCGTTTGCCTGTCGTACTGAAGGTCTCAATGGCGAAGTGGTTAAATCGTTTGCCTGTCGTACTGAAGGTCTCAATGGCGAAGTGGTTAAATCGTTTGCCTGTCGTACTGAAGGTCTCAATGGCGAAGTGGTTAAATCGTTTGCCTGTCGTACTGAAGGTCTCAATGGCGAAGTGGTTAAATCGTTTGCCTGTCGTACTGAAGGTCTCAATGGCGAAGTGGTTAAATCGTTTGCCTGTCGTACTGAAGGTCTCAATGGCGAAGTGGTTAAATCGTTTGCCTGTCGTACTGAAGGTCTCAATGGCGAAGTGGTTAAATCGTTTGCCTGTCGTACTGAAGGTCTCAATGGCGAAGTGGTTAAATCGTTTGCCTGTCGTACTGAAGGTCTCAATGGCGAAGTGGTTAAATCGTTTGCCTGTCGTACTGAAGGTCTCAATGGCGAAGTGGTTAAATCGTTTGCCTGTCGTACTGAAGGTCTCAATGGCGAAGTGGTTAAATCGTTTGCCTGTCGTACTGAAGGTCTCAATGGCGAAGTGGTTAAATCGTTTGCCTGTCGTACTGAAGGTCTCAATGGCGAAGTGGTTAAATCGTTTGCCTGTTGTACTGAAGGTCTCAATGGCGAAGTGGTTAAATCGTTTGCCTGTCGTACTGAAGGTCTCAATGGCGAAGTGGTTAAATCGTTTGCCTGTCGTACTGAAGGTCTCAATGGCGAAGTGGTTAAATCGTTTGCCTGTCGTACTGAAGGTCTCAATGGCGAAGTGGTTAAATCGTTTGCCTGTCGTACTGAAGGTCTCAATGGCGAAGTGGTTAAATCGTTTGCCTGTCGTACTGAAGGTCTCAATGGCGAAGTGGTTAAATCGTTTGCCTGTCGTACTGAAGGTCTCAATGGCGAAGTGGTTAAATCGTTTGCCTGTCGTACTGAAGGTCTCAATGGCGAAGTGGTTAAATCGTTTGCCTGTCGTACTGAAGGTCTCAATGGCGAAGTGGTTAAATCGTTTGCCTGTCGTACTGAAGGTCTCAATGGCGAAGTGGTTAAATCGTTTGCCTGTCGTACTGAAGGTCTCAATGGCGAAGTGGTTAAATCGTTTGCCTGTCGTACTGAAGGTCTCAATGGCGAAGTGGTTAAATCGTTTGCCTGTCGTACTGAAGGTCTCAATGGCGAAGTGGTTAAATCGTTTGCCTGTCGTACTGAAGGTCTCAATGGCGAAGTGGTTAAATCGTTTGCCTGTCGTACTGAAGGTCTCAATGGCGAAGTGGTTAAATCGTTTGCCTGTCGTACTGAAGGTCTCAATGGCGAAGTGGTTAAATCGTTTGCCTGTTGTACTGAAGGTCTCAATGGCGAAGTGGTTAAATCGTTTGCCTGTCGTACTGAAGGTCTCAATGGCGAAGTGGTTAAATCGTTTGCCTGTCGTACTGAAGGTCTCAATGGCGAAGTGGTTAAATCGTTTGCCTGTCGTACTGAAGGTCTCAATGGCGAAGTGGTTAAATCGTTTGCCTGTCGTACTGAAGGTCTCAATGGCGAAGTGGTTAAATCGTTTGCCTGTCGTACTGAAGGTCTCAATGGCGAAGTGGTTAAATCGTTTGCCTGTCGTACTGAAGGTCTCAATGGCGAAGTGGTTAAATCGTTTGCCTGTTGTACTGAAGGTCTCAATGGCGAAGTGGTTAAATCGTTTGCCTGTCGTACTGAAGGTCTCAATGGCGAAGTGGTTAAATCGTTTGCCTGTCGTACTGAAGGTCTCAATGGCGAAGTGGTTAAATCGTTTGCCTGTCGTACTGAAGGTCTCAATGGCGAAGTGGTTAAATCGTTTGCCTGTCGTACTGAAGGTCTCAATGGCGAAGTGGTTAAATCGTTTGCCTGTCGTACTGAAGGTCTCAATGGCGAAGTGGTTAAATCGTTTGCCTGTCGTACTGAAGGTTGCGGGCTCGAATCCAGACCGAGACAGGTATGCAATTTTTTAATGAGATTCGTAGGATTGTTGCCGGGGCTACGGAATTCATTCTTTGTGCAATACTTTCGGCAGACTGCGTGCCATCTCTGCCGACAGGGACGGAGCCATATGGGGGACCTGGTACAATACTTTCGGCAGGCTGCGTGCCATCTCTGCAGACAGGGACGGAGCCATATGGGGGGAAACCCGGTACAATGAAGTTAGTACTTCGCCTATGAATCCATTGAAAGTGTAAAGTTACAAACTCCGAGTCAAGCATTCTTAAAACTTCTTCGTTATTACGAGTTCTTGGTTGCAAAGATTTCAATTTTGATAATACAAAAAGAAACTATTTCAGGTAGCGTAGATTATTCACATTCAGAATTCAATATCAAACAGCGATTAGATGAAAACTGTGGAAGAAAGACATTTAAAAATGTCAGCCTTACTCTTTCACTAGAAACCTCGTCTTCAAACCATTTTTTGGCCCTCCATTTTTTTTCTTTCAAGTCATTGACTTAAGATTTCGATTCACAAATCCCAAGTGTTTAGTTTGCACTGAAAACGCCAGCGATAAACTTCGTATTCAGAAGCGAGGCCGTTTTTTTTTTTACCTCAGTAGCGGCACGCGCTATTATTGTTGAAACTTGTCACCTGTCCCCCACGAGGGGTTAATATTAGTCACCTGTCGCTTCCACTCTGGTGATAATGTGACAAGGGAGGGTGTTAAGAGTCGGTTTTAAACTGGTGTTCGGGCGGTTTTAAACCGGTGTAGAGAGCAAGGGAGTACTTGTCAAATACAACCGACGCCGGCCTAGATTTCAGATACTTTGTCAAAACTACAAGCCGAAAAAAGATTGATGTGGTTTGTAGTTTTCTGATAAATATTTCTCTTGTCTGTTTATTGCTGCTTATGAGTGAGTGCGCAGTTGGTTCCCCTTGCAGTTAGGACTAGGATCAAGCCATTCATGTTTAGTCGTTGCCGTGTTGGTTACAGTGTATTCTACGCATTGAGATCACCAACCTTGTACTCGACTCCACTCAGACTACTTGAGTCACGTGTTGACAAGTGCATTATGGGTGGAGGTTAAGGGTGGGGTTGATTTATTGCTTCTACATATCAGGTTTGGGGTGCTTAACCCATTCGTCTTTTTAAACCAAGATATTGGCTCGCTGTCTTTTTTTAAGATGTCGTACGGCCAATATGAAAGGACAAATATAATAAAGACACATATGACAAGTAAAGCAGAAATCACCCTGGAATCTAAAATGATAAAAATAACAGAGCAGTTCACCTATTTAGGTAGCAATTTTGATTGCACAGGAAATGTTACAAACAAAATTATGATGCGAATTGGCAAAGTAACATCAGCTTTTAAAAGTCTAAATAAAATATGGAACAGCAAGTTATATAGTATTAAAACTAAATTACAAATTTTCAATTTAAATGTTGTATCAATCCTAACATATGCCAGCGAGAGTTGGAAAATGACTAAAGATATAGAAAGCAAGTTGAATGCATTTGAAAATAGATGTCTGCGAAAAATAATGAATATAAAATGGACCGAATTCAGGAGAAGTGATGAAATCAGTGAAATGTCTGGTTAACAACTAGTGACAACTGTTATAAGAAAGAGAAGATGGAGATATGTTGGACACACCTTGAGGAGAAATGATTAACGAATACAAAAGCAGACATTGAAGTGGGATGCAAAGGGTTCAAGAAAGAGAGGACTCCCTAGACAGCCCCTGAAACGTATTTTGCTGAGAGGCCAGAAATATCGGTCTCAGTTCCATGGAGGAGATTGAGCGAGCTGCACAGGACAGAGCGGTATGGAGAAATTACTTGCAAGCCCTATATAACGTATAACGGTACGAGAGGAATGATTAAAACCAGTGTACTGACAAATTATGTAAACATTGATTAAAAACAAATTACAGATTGAAAGGGTTAATTTAGATGCAACAGTGGTGGCTCGTTATTGAGGACCAGTGGAGCCATGCCCCCAAAAATAATGTGTAAAATGTATTTATTATTTTATATATTGAAATATAACCTAACTCAAAACCATGATTTTTGCGAAAATATGTGTCTGTCCCCACCAAGAAAAATGATCACGAGCCGCCACTGATATGCAATATAATCGTTTTGTTAATTATGTTAAATACTACCATTTTTTGGAGGGAGGCTGCAGTGGTAGAGACAGTAGAAAGATATAAAAGACTTAGTGAAAACCACCCTAACAGACAAATAGTAGACAACTGGTAACCACAGCACAGACTGAAGCAAAAAACAATTCTGGACATAAGAATAATCCTACAAGGGAAATATCATATGCCGGAGAACAGAGAAGAGATATAAATTGTACAACCAGAAGTCCAACTAAATTGTTGTTTAGCTTGTCCTAAACTAAACACCACACTTACTAAAGGCAGACAAACTTGCTAAAAAGGGAGCAGAATGTGAACAAATAGATAACGAAATCACATACTTTGAGAAAAAGAGCTATCCAGTGATGATTACCACACACTTGACAAACAAGGACAGACTATCATCTTCCTACTTAGGATAGGTCAAAACAGACTGAACAAACACGTATACAGGCTACGATTGTCCACATCCCCTCTGCGTCCCTGTGACACCGCTGATCAAACCACATAGCATGTCCTGGAAAACTGGCCCCTGTATGTCCTTCCTAGAAAAGAATTCTGGTCCTACAACACAACACTACATTCGAAACTACATGACACCAGAGATGAGCTTCAGACAACAATTGACTTCATCATAAGAACGCGTCTAACGGTATAATCATCAAAACTACATGGCACCAGAGATGAGCTTCAGACAACAATTGACTTCATCATAAGAACGCGTCTAACGGTATAATCATCAAAACTACATGACTCCCGAGATGAGCTCCCGACAACAATTGACTTCATCATAAGAACGCGTCTGACGGTATAATCATCAAAACTACATGACTCCAGAGATGAGCTCCAGACAACAGTCGACTTCATCATAAGAACGCGTCTAACGGTATAATCATCAAAACTACATGACTCCAGAGATGAGCTCCAGACAACAGTCGACTTCATCATAAGAACGCGTCTAACGGTATAATCATAAAACTACATGGCACCAGAGATGAGCTCCAGACAACAGTCGACTTCATCATAAGAACGCGTCTAACGGTATAATCATCAAAACTACATGCTACCAGAGATGAGCTCCAGACAACAGTCGACTTCATCATAAGAACACGTCTAACGGTATAATCATCAAAACTACATGACTCCAGAGATGAGCTCCAGACAACAGTCGACTTCATCATAAGAACACGTCTAACGGTATAATCATCAAAACTACATGGCACTAGAGATGAGCTCCAGACAACAGTTGACTTCATCATAAGAACGCGTCTAACGGTATAATCATCAAAACTACATGGCACCAGAGATGAGCTTCAGACAACAATTGACTTCATCATAAGAACGCGTCTAACGGTATAATCATCAAAACTACATGACTCCAGAGATGAGCTCCAGACAACAGTCGACTTCATCATAAGAACGCGTCTAACGGTATAATCATCAAAACTACATGACTCCAGAGATGAGCTCCAGACAACAGTCGACTTCATCATAAGAACACGTCTAACGGTATAATCATCAAAACTACATGACTCCAGAGATGAGCTCCAGACAACAGTCGACTTCATCATAAGAACACGTCTAACGGTATAATCATCAAAACTACATGGCACTAGAGATGAGCTCCAGACAACAGTTGACTTCATCATAAGAACGCGTCTAACGGTATAATCATCAAAACTACATGGCACCAGAGATGAGCTTCAGACAACAATTGACTTCATCATAAGAACGCGTCTAACGGTATAATCATCAAAACTACATGACTCCAGAGATGAGCTCCAGACAACAGTCGACTTCATCATAAGAACGCGTCTGACGGTATAATCATCAAAACTACATGGCACCAGAGATGAGCTCCAGACAACAGTTGACTTTATCATAAGAACACGTCTAACGGTATAATCATCAAAACTACATGACTCCAGAGATGAGCTCCAGACAACAGTCGACTTTATCATAAGAACACGTCTAACGGTATAATCATCAAAACTACATGACTCCAGAGATGAGCTCCAGACAACAGTCGACTTCATGATAAGAACACGTCTGACGATATAATCATTAAAACTACATGACTCCAGAGATGAGCTCCAGACTACAGTTGACTTCATCATAAGAACACGTCTAACGGTATAATCATCAAAACTACATGGCACCAGAGATGAGCTCAGACAACAGTCGACTTTATCATAAGAACACGTCTAACGGTATAATCATCAAAACTACATGACTCCAGAGATGAGCTCCAGACAACAGTTGACTTTATCATAAGAACACGTCTAACGGTATAATCATCAAAACTACATGACACCAGAGATAAGCTTCAGACAACAGTTGACTTCATCATAAGAACACGTCTAACGGTATAATCATCAAAACTACATGACTCCAGAGATGAGCTCCAGACAACAATCGACTTCATCATAAGAACACGTCTAACGGTATAATCATCAAAACTACATGGCACCAGAGATGAGCTCCAGACAACAGTCGACTTCATCATAAGAACGCGTCTAACGATATAATCATTAAAACTACATGGCACTAGAGATGAGCTCCAGACAACAGTTGACTTCATCATAAGAACACGTCTAACGGTATAATCATCAAAACTACATGACTCCAGAGATGAGCTCCAGACAACAGTCGACTTCATCATAAGAACACGTCTAACGGTATAATCATGAAAACTACATGGCACTAGAGATGAGCTCCAGACAACAGTCGACTTCATCATAAGAACACGTCTAACGGTATAATCATCAAAACTACATGACTCCAGAGATGAGCTCCAGACAACAGTCGACTTCATCATAAGAACACGTCTAACGGTATAATCATCAAAACTACATGGCACTAGAGATGAGCTCCAGACAACAGTTGACTTTATCCAAAGAACACGTCTAACGGTATAATCATCAAAACTACATGACTCCAGAGATGAGCTCCAGACAACAGTTGACTTTATCATAAGAACACGTCTAACGGTATAATCATGAAAATAGCGATCACAAAGAAAAAGAAGAGTAAAGGAATCACAAAGAAGGGCACAGGCCACATAAATCTTTGGACAATGGTGACACATAATTTCAGCCTATCTCTCCCAGATGAATGGATACCTGTATATACAGATGGCTCAGCCTTCAAGGCGATTATCAATGCTGGATATATTTAACGAATAGAATACCCAGACAAAACGTGCGAGGAGTTGCAAAATGCATGTTGCAAGTACTGTTCTAATTTTGAATCTGAGACCATTGTCATTGAAGCCTCAATGCACCATCTTACAAACATATTCTAACTCCATCCTGAAAAAAATACAGCACACAGTTACTTTTACTGATGGGAAGTCAGTGCTACAGACATTAGAAAATGCAAACTCTGAGAGCACAGCATGCCAGTCCCTGGCTCTATCCATCAGTTCATTCATCAACACCTTTGCTGTCAAAGCTTACGTAACAGTGGATACCAGGACACAGCAACATACAGGCAATGAAAGAGCAGACATCCTTGCAAAGGCAGGAGTAAATAGTCAACAACATGACAGAACAATAACAATACAGACTGCTAAACAAATAATAAGAAGTAGCAAAAAGAAGTGGGTGCATGAATGAATGGACAAAACAGACAGAGCACAAATCACAAAGAGGGTTTAACATGGGGTCGATATGGAACGTTTGAAGAAGAAGAAGAAGTGGAAGAAGAAGAAGAAAGAAATATTCTTTTCTTCATCATTATGTTTTAAAAGATTCGATTTTCTTCTTTAATTTATTTCGTACTAACTGCCACAGCGAGTGCCAATATTGTCTGTTAAAATAACCCAACTGCCGCACACTGCGTCGAGCATTCGGTCATATTAAATTAGTGATAAATGTATATCAATGCATTCTGATCCGAATTCCTGTTTTTCTCTAAAGCAAATCTATGTGTTTCTGCATTGTGGTCCGAACCGAAATTTTGTAAAATTTGTTGAGTTATTTTTTTATAAAAGTGTTATATTGTATTATTTCACTTAAGGATGTCCTTATCAAAAGACTTTTTTTTCCGATCCAAAGCACTTTAGCCTTTTCAGCTCTCCTTCGGCTCGGTGCCACGAACACCGAAATCTGGGAAATCTGTGGTTTTTCTGCCATCCCGCGAATTGAACCCGCACACACAAGGGATAGTCACCCTAGTCCAAAGCACTACAAACACGCTGGGAAGACGGGCGACAAAAGACTTTAGGGGCAATTTCTACAGACGGAAGTATTGATAAGGAAATCAGAAGTCGATACACAAAAGCTAATCAGGTACTGGGACAGTTAACACCAGTGTTGTCACATAAAGGGATACCGCTAAAAACTAAAGCAAATCTCATAAGAACGATTTTCTGACCAACACTTTGTTACCGGTGTCAAACATGGCCAATAACAGCAGCAGTTGACCTCCGATAACATACGACCGGCGGGTTCAGGTAAAAATTATCGGAAATCAGACGACAACCGTCGCGTGACCTCGCATTCCAATACTGTTAGATAAAGAGACATTCATTTAAAAAACAACCCAACATGTTAAATCAAGGTTATATTATGTAACAAATGAAGTTTAACAATAAAGAATATCATTATTATTAAGATTTGTCATCAATAAATAACCAGGAACTCGTATAATTATGTAAAGTTGCAGAAAACCTTACAGTGTTCTATAAAACACTTATAAAAACCAGCCCCCATTAAGCAGGAATTTTGGTTTTGCCCGTCTTAGCTAGTCGGTCTTTTGTTGCCGGGGTCATGAAGCAGCTAATGGGCAGAAAATCATAACTACAGAGATGAGGTGTCTTAGAAGAGCTGCAGGTGTAACAATAAGTCTGGCTAACACTATGTTACCAGTGTCAAACATGGCCAATAACAGCAGCTAATGAGTGGAAAATTATAACGATGGAGATGAGGTGTCTTAGAAGAGCTGCAGGTGTGACAATAAGTCTGGCTAACACTATGTTACCAGTGTCAAACATGGCCAATAACAGCAGCTAATGAGTGGAAAATTATAACGATGGAGATGAGGTGTCTTAGAAGAGCTGCAGGTGTAACAATAAAGTCATAGGTTAACACTATGTTACCAGTGTCAAACATGGCCAATAACAGCAGCTAATGAGTGGAAACAATTATAACGATGGAGATGAGGTGCTTAGAAGAGCTGCAGGTGTGACAATAAGTCTGATCAACACTATGTTACCAGTGTCAAACATGGCCAATAACAGCAGCTAATGAGTGAAATTATAACGACAGAGATGAGGTGTCTTAGAAGAAGCTGCAGGTGTGACAATAAGAGACAAAATTAGAAATGAAGAAATCAGAAGGAGACTGGATGTGAAACCAGTCATGCAATTAATAAAAAACAAACAAATTAAATGGTTTGGACACCTGACAAGAATGCCCTGGTATCGTCTACAATAGAGAGCCACACAGAAAAAGTATAACAAGGACAGATCAAGATGAAGACCACGCAAAAGATGGAGCGACGGCATCAAGAACAACCTTAAGAAAATGAATAACAGCTTACAAAGTGACTTAGAACAAGTACACACAAAATCACTACATTTCCCCTCCCCAAGACTTCTAAAAATAAGTACCATGGTGGAGAAGAAAAGATGAAGAATGATGACCTAATCTTGCTCTAACACAAAATCGAACTCAGACGACCAATATAACTGTCTCCTTTTGCTTTTTTTGATTTTTTTTTCTGTTTCTATATGTATACATTTCTGTCTCCTAGAGACCTATCACTTCTTTTATATTTATTGATTGTCCACTCTTGACTTCCACATAACTGAATAGGCTTAAGTCAAACTCACACTCTTTCTTAATTGACTTGATCCGATTTGTTGCTATTCCAATAAATTTTTATTGAAGTTTCAGTTGAACAATTCTTATCGAATTGAGAGCAGCATGTTTGTGCAGGACATTGTTTTGATGTTGTTGATGTGTGATAATAAAATGTCATTGATCAGTTATCTGTCATTGATTCTCTTGTTGAAGTGTGTGTGTGTGTGTGTCGTTGATTTTGTGTGATTTATTTCTCAAACACGTTCGATTTGGTAATGTTTGTTCGATTATTGTAATCTGTTAGTGAATGATTAGTGATGGATTTATAAGCAGTGATAGATTATTGATTGACAAGTAGTTAGTGATTTCTTATTGATTGTTTAGTGATTTTTTAGTTGTTATTGATTGATCAATGATTTATTAGTGATTGTTTGATGAGAAGTGATCTATTATTGATTGATTTGTGATTATTAGTGATGTATTTGTTACTAGGCATTGATTTATAATACATGATTTATTATAATTGATTAGTCGCCCGAGTGGTTACCGGGGTCCAAATTTGAGGTGTAAAGAATAGAACCACTGTTACCTGCCACGCATGTTGTAAGAGGCGGCTAAGGAGGTTAGGATGAAATCGAATGCACATGTCCTAAACGTATAGAAGTCTATGCGTTTAGGGGCCTACAAACCAATGTGCAACGTATACACGTTCTTTGCAAAGATCAAACATATCACAAAAAGTGATTAAAATTGGTGGTAAAGAACGAACGCACGGAGGAAAAAGGAGATAAGTGATTAGTGATTTATGTTTAGTGAGAATCATCATCATCATGCACTCTGGACATATCTAAAGGTGCTCAAATCTCCTCCTCAACATTTCCATCAGCATACAGTGACTGATCACTCAAGTTCTATTTTGTTTAATCAACCGTCTTGTACTACTAGTAAAGTCATCATATCTGGTGGTTGCCTGGTTTCAGTCTTATCTACGACACTCTGGATAATGATACAAACTCTTACACGTAGTCTGTACAAAAATATCATCTCTTGATAGTGCCTCTTCTATCGTTTGTGTGATCTCTGACCTGTTCAATGTACGTCTTTCCTTGATCACTGCTATATCAATCAGCCGATCTGCACGTTCGCCGTCTGACACGCTGCGTCTGACACGCTCGCTCTGACACGCTGCCGTACACGCTCGCCGTCTGACACGCTCGCTGTCTGACACGCCAGCATGACCCGATACAAAAACATAGGGTTCGCGCCATAATCCATTCAGCCAGACTCTCCTCTCTGCCCACGATATACAGAGGTCTCTTCTTTAACATTTATATTCAAAAACACATATATCTTTTCTTCTAACCATTGTTTATACGGTCTTCTTCTTCTTCTTCTTCAATAATCCAGCGGCACTTGAGCTCTTGCCCTTCGGCCCAATGCTATGTAGTGGTATCTGCATATGTTTGTAAGTTGTTCTTTTGTTCTGTATAATGTGTTCCATTTATCTGGCCTTGAGAAAGGAGGGTCTTTCTGATGTCTTCTAGTGCTTGACACTTGAAGAGGTGGTGTGAACGGTTTCATGATGATGTGCACACAGCTAGCACTCTGGAGTGTGTTGTGGTTGAATTCTGTTCAAGTGATTATTAAGTGTTATGTGTTGGGTTCAGAGTCTAAAAATGGTGCTCTGATCTCTTCTTGTAAGCTGGTTGATATTGTCATTAAGGTTAGGGACTGGTATATGGCTGTACACCTCTCTTCCTGTGCTATCAATAACAATATATAACAAAGTCAAAAACTGGCATTTTATTTCACATTTTTAATATGATAACATCAAGATCTATGCACCAGAAGAAAATAATTACATACATGTTAAACATTTACAAATGACTAGAAAATTTCATCTTCACATAAAGTCTAAGAACATGTCAAACAGCAACCAAAATGAAACACATTCAGCACAAAAAGAGAACATTAACTTTTACAATACGGCAAGCCACATGGCCAACCTTTCTGGCAGAACCGATTTTCCCACAAATCACATCACAAATCTAAAAAATAAACACTTGCCTACTTTACTTCCTAGTGCTTCTGTGGTATCAAATTGGGTGTTGTTTGAGATGAGCTTGGCTCAATTGTGAAATTAAACCTTGAACTCATAGCATATGAAGCAAATGTACTATTCTATACTATAATATATATACTAATATATACTAAATCTACCAATTATATACTAATATATACTAAATCTACCAATTATATACTAATATATACTAAATCTACCAATTATATACTAATATATACTAAATCTACCAATTATATACTAATATATACTAAATCTACCAATTATATACTAATATAAAAACTAAATTTACAATATATAAAAACTACAAATACATATATATTATATACTATCGAGAAAATTGAGATATTTTGGACGTATGAAAAAGACACGAAGGGCTGGAAAGATCATCATGGAAGGAGGCATACCGGTAAAGAGAGGAAGAAGAAGACCACGGAGAAGATGGATTCAGGATGTATCTGATGGGTTGAACATGACGGCTGCAGAGGATGGACATCTGACCTATGAGAGAGAGAAATTCCGAAGGACTGAAGGGGTGACAAAGTTCTGCTCAGGACAAGCTATTTGATGATGATGATCGAGGCCCCTTCATCATCATCAAGGCTCGAGGCTCCCTAGTGTGCGTATACTTAGAGTTAAGCAGATCAAAGTAGAAATTCAATGAGTGGTTGAATGGTGGCTTGATAGGTTAGCGGCAGTAGCGTAGTTGTTAGTGAACAAGCTTCTTATGCTTCTTCTCCTTCTTTGCGTTCGTTCTTTACGACCAATTTGAATCACTCTTTGTGATATGTTTGATCTTTGCCAAGAACGTGTATACGTTGCACATTGGTTTAGTAGGCCCCTAAACGCATAGACTTCTACACGTTTAGGACACATGCATCCGATTTCAGCCAAACCTCCTTAGTCACCTCTTACGACATGCGTGGTAGGTAACAGTGGTTCTATTCTTTACACCCCAAATTTGGGCCCCGGTAACCACTCGAGCGGCTTCTGATGCTAATCGTTGGGGCTTAATTCCATAGTGGACGTGGAATATTTTTCCTTCCGTAACGACTCTCAGTTCAACCCAGCCTCAATTGGGTACCAGGAAATGCACTTGTAAACAAAGATGGCTGACGTGATGTTGAACATATCAACCATTGTGTGCAGACAGTCAATGAAAAATATGAAGCGTGTTACAGTATTACCCAATATACTTCGAGGTATGAAAAAGGTATCCTTTACTTTTTAAATTTAATTAATAGGACCATCATTATTTCACTTCTATACTTTAGTTAATAACCATATGTTCTCTTTTAAAAAAAGGAAGATCTCTGCTCCGTAGCATCGACGGGGGTTCCCAAGTATATTATTGAAGATGGTGACATTTTTATATGGAAATGTTGTTTTTATCTTTCTTATTTTATGACTTTTTTTTTCCTGGGCATCGGGTTCGTAGCATATTATATCGATTTCAGCTGATGAGAGGTGTTTTTCGATTTCAGCTGATGAGAGGTGTTTATCGATTTCAGCTGATGAGAGGTGTTTATCGATTTCAGCTGATGAGAGGTGTTTATCGATTTCAGCTGATGAGAGGTGTTTATCGATTTCAGCTGATGAGAGGTGTTTTTCGATTTCAGCTGATGAGAGGTGTTTATCGATTTCAGCTGATGAGAGGTGTTTATCGATTTCAGCTGATGAGAGGTGTTTATCGATTTCAGCTGATGAGAGGTGTTTATCGATTTCAGCTGATGAGAGGTGTTTTTCGATTTCAGCTGATGAGAGGTGTTTATCGATTTCAGCTGATGAGAGGTGTTTTTCGATTTCAGCTGATGAGAGGTGTATATCGATTTCAGCTGATGAGAGGTGTTTATCGATTTCAGCTGATGAGAGGTGTTTTTCGATTTCAGCTGATGAGAGGTGTTTATCGATTTCAGCTGATGAGAGGTGTTTTTCGATTTCAGCTGATGAGAGGTGTTTATCGATTTCAGCTGATGAGAGGTGTTTTTCGATTTCAGCTGATGAGAGGTGTTTATCGATTTCAGCTGATGAGAGGTGTTTTTCGATTTCAGCTGATGAGAGGTGTATATCGATTTCAGCTGATGAGAGGTGTTTATCGATTTCAGCTGATGAGAGGTGTTTTTCGATTTCAGCTGATGAGAGGTGTTTATCGATTTCAGCTGATGAGAGGTGTATATCGATTTCAGCTGATGAGAGGTGTTTATCGATTTCAGCTGATGAGAGGTGTTTTTCGATTTCAGCTGATGAGAGGTGTTTATCGATTTCAGCTGATGAGAGGTGTTTATCGATTTCAGCTGATGAGAGGTGTTTATCGATTTCAGCTGATGAGAGGTGTTTTTCGATTTCAGCTGATGAGAGGTGTTTATCGATTTCAGCTGATGAAGGTGTTTTCGATTTCAGCTGATGAAGGTGTTTATCGATTTCAGCTGATGAGAGGTGTTTTTCGATTTCAGCTGATGAGAGGTGTTTTTCGATTTCAGCTGATGAGAGGTGTTTATCGATTTCAGCTGATGAGAGGTGTTTTTCGATTTCAGCTGATGAGAGGTGTTTATCGATTTCAGCTGATGAGAGGTGTTTTTCGATTTCAGCTGATGAGAGGTGTATATCGATTTCAGCTGATGAAGTGTTTATCGATTTCAGCTGATGAGTAGGTGTTTTCGATTTCAGTGATGAGAGGTGTTTATCGATTTCAGCTGATGAGAGGTGTATATCGATTTCAGCTGATGAGAGGTGTTTATCGATTTCAGCTGGAGAAGTGTTTATCGATTTCAGCTGATGAGAGGTGTTTATCGATTTCAGCTGATGAGAGGTGTTTATCGATTTCAGCTGATAGGAGGTGTTTATCGATTTCAGCTGATGAGAGGTATATCGATTTCATGCTGAATGAGGTGTTTATCGATTTCAGCTGATGCAGAGATGTTTTTCGATTTCAGCTGATGAGAGGTGTTTATCGATTTCAGCTGATGAGAGGTGTTTTTCGATTTCAGCTGATGAGAGGTGTTTATCGATTTCAGCTGATGAGAGGTGTTTTTCGATTTCAGCTGATGAGAGGTGTTTTTCGATTTCAGCTGATGAGAGGTGTTTATCGATTTCAGCTGATGAGAGGTGTTTATCGATTTCAGCTGATAAAGTGTTTATCGATTTCAGCTGATGAGAGGTGTTTATCGATTTCAGCTGATGAGAGGTGTTTTTCGATTTCAGCTGATGGGATGTTTTCGATTTCAGCTGATGAGAGTGTTTTTCGATTTCAGCTGATGAGAGGTGTTTATCGATTTCAGCTGATGAGAGGTGTTTTTCGATTTCAGCTGATGAGAGGTGTTTATCGATTTCAGCTGATGAGAGGTGTTTATCGATTTCAGCTGATGAGAGGTGTTTTTCGATTTCAGCTGATGAGAGGTGTTTTTTTTTTTACATAATTCAACATGTGTTCCAACCTTTCTCTTTTAACATTAATTTTAACACCATTGTCTCTCTTGTTTAACATCTGATTCATACAATAGCTTGTCATGAGGAGAACGTTGTCACTCTAGAAGTCGTTCGAGTCTCAACTTGAACGCAGGACGTACCGTTTTATCGTCCGTCTCCGGCAGAACCTGATCTGACAAATATTGAGATCAGAAGTATCTGAAATTTAATAAACACATATGGCAATAGAGTCAGAATAAGATCAGATAACCAACATTATCATCATCATCAGGTGCCGTGCCGGATGGCGTAGGCGATCATGGATCTCCACAAATCTCTGGTGTTTGCTATCATCTCAGATGTTGACGCTCTTCCGTGCCATGAAGTTAGGCTATCCAAGATTTTCTCTCTCTGTCTTCCTCTGTCTCGTATACCCTCGATTTTACCAGTTGTTACAATATGTTCCAACATAAAATATATGATATTTAACAAAGAATAGAACAAACAAAGAATAAATTATAGACAGTGGAAATCCAACATAGAACAAACAAAGAATAAATTATAAACAGTGGAAATCCAACATAGAACAAACAACAAATATGAGAACGTTTAATGTAGAACTTGCACAGCATTGTATAAATTATAAACAGGCGATTTAAACGAAGAAAACTCCCCACGGTTTTCTCCAGATCTGATCTGATTCGGTCTGATTACATCAGATTCCAGAACATCCATATATAGAGGGCTCTGTGGCGTAGGGGCTAGGTGTTCGCCTCCCGTACCAAATGTACCAGGTTCGCTCCCTTGTGGAGCCATCTGGATATTTTTCCAGAGATCCCTGATCTTAGTGTAGGTGAGATCGAGTTATTAGTCCTATCGGAGACGGACGATAAAACGTAGGTCCTGTGTTCAATTTGAGCACATAACAAAACATTTAGCAGTTCAAAATCGAAAAGAGCAGGTTGAAAAGTCGCTGCCCGTGCAAAATTCATTAGAAAAAGATTTAAAATAAATTTTCCACATAAATACCTTCACCATATTCAAAATTACATCGGTACCTTCGCCGGTTCTACAGAGCTCGTGCACTGCAGCAGGGATATTCCTGTGTAAGAAAGAGATTGGAGCACACAAGGTTACTCTCAGAAGTGCAATGATGATGATTCTATCAATCAGTCAATCCAACTTCTCTATACAGTGTGAGATTGTGTCTTCTCCACACACTTTGTGTGTGTTTCAACTTCTCTATACAGTGTGAGATTGTGTCTTGTCTACACACTTTGTGTGTGTTTGTTTCAATTTCTCTACACAGTGTTGCTCCAACTTGTATAAAACTGACAGATTTTGTTTTTCAATTTCTCTAGACACAGTTGCTCCCAACTTGTATAAACAGATAGATTTTGTTTCAATTTCTCAGACAACAGTTGCTCGCAACTTGTATAAAAGATACAGGGTGTTCAATTAAAAGCGCTCCCATTGACAAATCGAAGATTTGCCAATAATCTATCGCGTAGTTGTAACTATTAAAACCGAGTTCTGAACTCAGCTCGTTTTACGTCAATTTTGTTCATCCCCTTCCTCAACAATTACATACCGTCATAACCTTGACCTATATACACGTCAATGTAACTGAACTTTTCTCATTTCTCATAGATACTGCCAGATTGTCATTAACAGGTTTTGTTATTATCTTGAGACACCCTGTAGATTTTGTTTCAATTTCTCAGACAACAGTTGCTCCAACTTGTATAAACAGATAGATTTTGTTTCAATTTCTCAGACAACAGTTGCTCGCAACTTGTATAAACAGATAGATTTTGTTCCAATTTCTCTAGACAACAGTTGCTCCCAAATTGAATGAAAATCTTGCATACCCTTTATAAGCGTCTCCATCAACCACAGCAAATGAGTCCGATTTTCTAGGACCACTTATACATTCAGTAGTTTGCCACTGCTTTCTGAACTGTGTGAACTATTGGGGTCCTAGTTTATCTAAATATATTGAGTTATTTCAACTTCATCATCAGGTGCCATCTCCGCATTGAAGGCAGGTTGCAATGAATCTCCAGCATCCTCTGTCTTTCACCTTGGTGTTGCACACTGCCAGACTGTAACCTGTCCATTTCTTAAAGTTTCCTCCCACTTATTTCTCGGTCTTCCTCTTGCTCTTCCCCCTCAACTTTCCCCTCTAGTAAAGATTTTATCAAGGTGTCATGACTTTTTATGTGCCCAAAATACTTTACTTCAACTGTCGATGATTTCTGTACGTGCTCAACTTGAGCACATGTTCTCCCAAAATACTTTACTTCAACTGTCGATGATTTCTGTACGTGCTCAACTTGAACACATGCTCTTTGTTTTATCGTCCGTCTCCGACATGATTCAATCTGAGCAACACTGAGATTATAAATCACTGAAATCATAATAATGAACAAAACAAAATCACAGTAACAAGTGAGAACAAACTAAAGGTATCCAAGTGAGAACAAACTAAAGGTATCCAAGTGAGAACAAACTAAAGGTATCCAAGTGAGAACAAACTAAAGGTATCCAAGTGAGAACAAACTAAAGGTATCCAAGTGAGAACAAACTAAAGGTAAAAACTAAATATATAATATTTACTTAAGAAAACAGCGCGTTGGACGACGGGTGGCAAGCCCTCTGTGAGTGCGGGTTCAATTCCGTGGGCTGGTAGAAAAGCCACAGGTTCTCCAGATTTATGGTGTTCGTGGCACCGAACCGAAGGTTACAATGTCCATGGCACCGAGCTGAAGAGCTGAAAAGCTCAAGTACTTCTGGATCGGGGGAAAAAAAAAAAAAATCTTAAGAAAACATGTATCTACTGGGTTATTATGACCTTGTTGAGAAATGTTACAATGACACACACGAGCATCCATCCTCATGTTTGGTTAACAAGGACATCCTTGAGAAGGTCTTACTGCATCGCTTACAACTGTACCTCTTCACGTCTGCGTGAGTTTGAAGGTGAGCACGAAGATTAGATCTGTCCGCAAACGCGCGCCCACAATGACTGCATCTGAATGGTTTCTCTCCAGTGTGTGTACGAATGTGGCCTTGAAGGAGCCATGGTCTGGAGAAAGCTTTACCGCAGACGTGACATTTACACGGTAATGTGTGAGTACGGATGTGCATCTTGAGAGCACCAAGAGAGACATACGTTTTGTCGCAGTGTTTGCATGAGAACTCTTTCTTGATTTGACTAACACAATGAAACTGTCGATGTTTGCAAAGTCCACTGAGCGTACTGTAGCTTTTCTTGCAGGAATCGCAGCTAAACCTAACAGGATCTATGTCCTTCAAATCCTTGACTTTGTTATTGAAATGATCAGGACTGTGCTTGCTATAAAGGTTGCTAATGCTCATACTTATGTCTTTACTGGTATGTTTGTTGCTAGTGGTGCTACTGAAGCTGGTTGCAGTGGTGTTACTACTGTTGCTGGTGGTGCTGCAAGGGGAAGTTAGACAAGTTGGAGAAGTGGGAGAAAGAGATGACGACTTCTGAAGAGAAAATGGATGCTGATTTATCAACGTGTTCCGGTCAAGCGGCGGTATTGGAATGGTCAGCTCTGGTGGACAGAATGTGGGCCCAGAATGGGATATAGAATCCGGTTGAAGCGCATCTTGTTTCTCGAATGTAGAAGAAGGAGAAATGTCTCCGTGACGGACTGCTCCAGGAAAGAAAAACGCTGATGAAGGCCACATCATAGGTGGCGCTTTTGGGAATCCTTCCTTTGTCAACGTTCTGTCAAGAAACAATTGTGAAAAAGGGAGTTTCCCAAAGGCGGAGTAAACGGAAGGATAAAGGGCAGGATGAAGAGATTGAGTATTCGTAAGTAACCTTAGATAGTAGTTTGCCATGATTGGATGCGGGCGTAAGTTGGTTGTTTTCGGTGGCCATACAAAAGGAAGTGTGTCTGCATATTTGACGCATTCCATAGCACGAGGAGACAAATGGTTGTGTTTTCTGGCCACTTCTGGACTTGTTCTAGAAGACTTTGTATCACTCCTATCCCCAACTTCTCTTTCTTGACTGAAATAATGAAATGTTTCGCTTGCGTTGGGATACTCTGGTAGATAAACGTTGAGCGGTTTCACAACATGACATCTGTTCTGAAGTTTCTTATCAACAGACCAAGACCTGGCGTGTGTTGATAACTCATTTTGGTACACCTGTGACCTGGTATTATTATCGAACTGCATATGTAAATTTAAATGATCCAAATTTGATCCTGATTTCGAAATCAATGTCTGCTTATCATTTACACAAGTTCTAATTCGATCGTTGATGCTGCTGTTATCTTTACGCAAATCTTGAAAATCTGATAACATTTTAGAAGGTATGGGAGAATAATTACAAATTGGTCCTGCTTCTGCAAGTTCTTGTGCTATTTTTAAGCGTTTCTCTCTTTTCTTTGAGCTGTCTGAACGTTGACGAAACTCTCTATTTGGAGAAACGTGTTCCTTAGTATCTGTTTGGTCAAAAGTTCTTTTACAGGGATCAGATTTTATCGTCGTAAAATCAACATTTTCATCTGATTTTCTTAAATTTGTCTTCATTTTAAAACCTGTTTCTTTATTTTTGAAATCAGTAGAAACGTTGATATTTGAAGATGGCGATGAGAAATATCCGCTGTCATCACAACGAGATGGCCAGATTTTATTGAAAGTGTGTGCTGCATTTATACTCTGTCTTTCAAGATATCTTGTTGGTGTTCCCAATGCGTTATTCACTTCAATGTTTGAGTGAGAATTATATTTAATGTTCTTTGAATTATTTTCAGGAATATCTGTCCCACAGTTGAGTAAATTTGAGTTAGTGTGGATTTTTGTTATGTTTATTGAATTTTTGTTGATGTCCAAATGTTCAGGGCTATGTTCCCGTTTGTTTATGTTATTGTTCAACATAGTACTGTTGTGTTTCTTTATGATATTTTCACTGTCATCATATTTCTCATTGCTATTTCTTGATCTCTCATCTATATGACTTGTAACTACATCAGATTGTGTTGTATGATGCACGATCTTAGACTCATCCTCCCATTGAACTGGTCGCCACAAAAAATCTCTCACAGGGCATGGCGGAGATGAAGACAATGATGACGATGAAGATGATGTTGCTGTGAGTGATGGAATGCCATCACGCTTACATACGTCATCTGAATCTGAAAAAGACAATATTATTGGTTATCTGAATCACTGATTTATTTGCGAACAAGATCGAAAAATAGTTTTTTAAATAGATCATTAAATAGATTAATAAATAGATCAATACAAAAGATTTCAATAAATCAATCAATAAATATTTCAATAAATAAATAAATAATTAAATTTTAAAAAAGCAATCAATAAATATCTAAGGGGTCAAAAGTTGAAGGATTTATTTCATTGCAGCGGGTTTTTATCCCATATGACTCGGCACTTCTCCGCAGAAATGGCAAGCTTCTTTTTCTTCTTCTTTACGATCGATATTTTGATGATTAAACTGTACGACGCGTTCTTATGATGAAATCGACTCTTGTCTGGAGCTCATCTCTGGTGCTATGTAGTTTTAAGTGTAGTGTTGTGTTGTAGGGCCATCATTCCTTTCTAGGGAGGACATACAGGGGGCAGTCTTAGCTGGAAATGGCAAGCCACCACCTGCGAGAGTCTTGCACAAAATACTAACTCCGTAGCTCTGCAACAAGCCTAGGAGTCTCTGGAACGCCCTAGTGGTTACCAGGGCAAGATTTGGGGTGTAAATAATAGAACCACTGTTGCCTGAAATGCATGTCGTAAGAGGCGACTTCGGAGGTTTGGCTGAAATCGGATGCATGTGTCCTAATCGTATAGAAGTCTATGCGTTTAGGGGCCTACCAAACCAATGTGCAACGTATACACGTTCTTGGCAAAGATCAAACATATCACAAAGTGTGATTAAAATTGGTGGTAAAGAACGAACACAAAGAAGAAGAAGAAGAAGTCTCTGGAAAAAATGTATCTGTGAACAGAACAGCGCGGTTCAGATTTAGAACACATGATCCAAGGAAAGCGTAGCAGCGGCGTAACCACTTAGTTCCACATAGCAGCGGCGTAACCACTTAGTTCCACATAGCAGCGGCGTAACCACTTAGTTCCACATAGCAGCGGCGTAACCACTTAGTTCCACATAGCAGCGGCGTAACCACTTAGTCCCACATAGCAGCGGCGTAACCACTTAGTCCCACATAGCAGCGGCGTAACCACTTAGTCCCACATAGCAGCGGCGTAACCACTTAGTCCCACATAGCAGCGGCGTAACCACTTAGTTCCACATAGCAGCGGCGTAACCACTTAGTTCCACATAGCAGCGGCGTAACCACTTAGTTCCACATAGCAGCGGCGTAACCACTTAGTCCCACATAGCAGCGGCGTAACCCTAGTCCCACATAGCAGCGGCGTAACCACTTAGTTCCACATAGCAGCGGCGTAACCACTTAGTTCCACATAGCAGCGGTGTAACCCTTAGTTCCACATAGCAGCGGCGTAACCACTTAGTTCCACATAGCAGCGGCGTAACCACTTAGTTCCACATAGCAGCGGCGTAACCACTTAGTTCCACATAGCAGCGGCGTAACCACTTAGTTCCACATAGCAGCGGCGTAACCACTTAGTTCCACATAGCAGCGGCGTAACCACTTAGTTCCACATAGCAGCGGCGTAACCACTTAGTTCCACATAGCAGCGGCGTAACCACTTAGTTCCACATAGCAGCGGCGTAACCACTTAGTTCCACATAGCAGCGGCGTAACCACTTAGTTCCACATAGCAGCGGCGTAACCACTTAGTTCCAACAGCAGCGGCGTAACCATAGTTCCACATAGCAGCGGCGTAACCACTTAGTTCCACATAGCAGCGGCGTAACCACTTAGTTCCACATAGCAGCGGCGTAACCACTTAGTCCCACATAGCAGCGGCGTAACCACTTAGTTCCACATAGCAGCGGCGTAACCACTTAGTTCCACATAGCAGCGGCGTAACCCAGTTCACATAGCGCGCGTAACCTAGTTCCACATAGCAGCGGCGTACTAGTCCATAGCGGCGTAACCACTTAGTCCCACATAGCAGGGGTAACCATGTCCCAACACCAGTTCTTCAATAAATCACGGTCTACAAACATGTCTAACGATAAAGTATTGTCTGATATGTTTTTGAAAAGAGATTGATTGATTGATTGATTGATTGATTTGATAGGACCATCATCATTGCACTTCGATGAGTAACCATGTGTGCTCCAACCTCTTTCTTACACAGGAAGATCTCATCTGCAGTGCACAAACTCAGTAGCTCTGACGAGGATTCACGATGTAATTTTGAACATGATGTAGATATTTTTGTAGGAATTTTATTTTTTATCCTTTCTAATGAATTTTGCCCGGGCAGCAGCTTTCCAGCCTAGTCTTCTCGATTTTGAATTGCCAAGGGTTCTTTTACGTGCTCAAATTGAACACGGGACCTACATTGAATAGTTCGCCTCCGATAGGACTAGTAACTTGATCTCACCTACACTCAGATCAGAGATATCTGAAAAAATATCCAGATGGATCCTCGAGGGAGCGAACCTGGTACATTTGGCACTTAAGACTAACACCTAACCTCTACACGCAACAGAGACCACATTTTGAAAGGACCTTGTCTTCACGCAACAGAACCCACTTGAATTACTTAATCCTGAAGTTTATCAACCATATGTTACACCAGGAAAAATACATGTCCTTGGATGTTGAACTTCTGTTATCTTCTGTCCGTTATTCTCAAGCTCTTTCAATGTGTACCTACATATATTTATTTACTTCTTATAATTTCTTTATTGATTTTCACCTTGTTTATCACATGAAAGTAGAACGTGTGACTAAGTGGATAAGAGCGCTGATCTCTAGTTATGAGAAAAACGGTTCAAAACCCATCGAAGATTTTTTTCAGGTTACAAAATAAAACCAAATAAACCACATATATAGACATTGCACGGTAAACAGTTCTAACATATTGTATACTTGTATACTCATCACGTTGAGTTATATGTTGTATAGGACATGCAAACAATTTCTCCACACCGCTCTTTCTCAAACAACTGGTTCAATCTTTTCTATGGAATTAAGTTCGATATTTCTGGCCTCTCTTAGTAAAGTTTGTTTCAGGGTTTTCCTAAGGCGTCCATTTTATTCGTTAACTCTTTGCCTCCCAATTACATCCCTTATTTGTGATTCTCTCTCTCTCTCTCTCTCTCTCGATCCCTGCTTTGTGATTCTCTCTCTCTTTCTCTATCGCGATCCTTCCTTTGTGATTCTCTTTTCTCTCTCTCAGATCCCTCCTTTGTGATTCTCTCTCTTTCTCTCTCTCTCTCTCTCGCGATCCCTTCTTTGTGATTCTCTCTCTCTCTCGTGATCCCTTCTTTGTGATTCTCTCTCGATCCCTGCTTTGTGATTCTCTCTCTCTCTCGATCCCTGCTTTGTGATTCTCTCTCTCTCTCGATCCCTGCTTTGGGATTCTCTCTCTCTCTTTCTCTCTCTCTCTCTCGCACGCGCGATCCCTGCTTTGTGATTCTCTCTCTCTCTCGATCCCTGCTTTGTGATTCTCTCTCTCTCTCGATCCCTTCTTTGTGATTCTCTCTCTCTCGCGATCCCTCCTTTGTGATTCTCTCTCGATCCCTGCTTTGTAATTCTCTCTCTCTCTCTCTCTCTCTCTCGATCCCTGCTTTGTGATTCTCTCTCTCTCTCTCTCTCTCTCTCTCGATCCCTGCTTTGTGATTCTCTCTCTCGATCCCTACTTTATGATTCTCTCTCTCTCTCGATCCCTGCTTTGGGATTCTCTCTCTCTCTCTCTCTCTCTCTCTCGCGCGATCCCTGCTTTGTGATTCTCTCTCTCTCTCGATCCCTGCTTTGGGATTCTCTCTCTCTCTCTCTCTCTCTCTCTCGCGCGATCCCTGCTTTGTGATTCTCTCTCTCTCTCTCTCTCTCTCTCTCTTTCGCGCGCGCGATCCCTGCTTTGTCATTCTCTCTCTCTCTCTCTCTCTCTCTCTCTCTCTCTCTCTCTCTCTATCCATCCCTGCTTTGTGATTCTCTCTCTCTCTCTCTCTCACGATCCCTGCTTTGTGATTCTACTTTGCTGGAACACATTGTCCTCTACTACAGTGCCTATTTTGTGATCATTTCTTCTCAGAGTATACCGAACATATCTCCATCGTCTCCTTCTTATAATATATGTTACAAATGGTCGAACAAAAATTTATCTGAATTTCATCACTTCTCCTGAATTCGTCCCATTTTATACTCATTATTTTTCGCAGACTCTATTTTCATATGCATTCAACTTATTTTCTATATCTTAAGTCATTTCCAATTCTCGCTGGCATATGTTAGGATTGATGCATTTTCCAATTCTCGCTGGCATATGTTAGGATTGATGCATTTTCCAATTCTCGCTGGCATATGTTAGGATTGGTGCATTTTCCAATTCTCGCTGGCATATGTTAGGATTGGTGCATTTTCCAATTCTCGCTGGCATATGTTAGGATTGGTGCATTTTTCAATTCTCGCTGGCATATGTTAGGATTGGTACATTTTCCAATTCTCGCTGGCATATGTTAGGATTGGTACATTTTCTAATTCTCGCTGTCTATAGTATTTTTTCTTCTCTTATGTCATTTATACTTTGATTGTAGATAACTTACCTTGTATGTCACATGACGAGATAGCTGAATGAATATTGGTTGACATTGTCCTTGAATTGTTGACACAATTCACATCATCCTGTGCTGCTAGATCAAAGGAAGGAACTGTTGAGTGATGAGGCTTGATATTGTTCTTGATAAGGAAAGCTCGAGGCATAGTTCGACCTACATGGAGCAGAGAGTACACCTGTCATATATGTTATATATATATATATTATACATAGATATATCAGGAAACAAACCAGGACTTAAACCTCCAACCATGTTGCTCGTATGGTTTGCTATTGGCACACTACTCAAGAAAACAATGCAAGCATCATCATTATTGGTTAACAGTTATTGGTTACTGAACCGAGGCAAAGCCAAATCTAACTGGGCCTGACAACTGACGGGAAATCCTGACCAAGTTCAAGTTGGGGGCTGGAACATATAAATGTTTGATAGAACACTGCAAGCTTTTTTGCAATTTTACTCAATTCGGTGAGTCTATGGTTATTTATTGGTGAAAAATATTTATAATATTGATATTCCTTATTGTTAAATTTAACTTGTTGCATAATATAACTTTGATTTAGCATTTTGTGTTGATTTAAAATGAATTCGTCTATATACACCAATACTGGAATGCGAGGTCACGTGGTGTAGTTGGGGTCTGATTTTCCACAATTCTTACCTGAGTCCGCAGGCCTAGTAGTTTATAGTTGGCTCTGGTTGAACACGGGTCTCCCACATGGATGCCGAGATCTAAAAATAAATGTCATAATGAATTGACTAGTTACTTTGTTAGGATATGAGTAGATGTCGTCTATAGAAGTTTCTAACCTCCAGAGGCTAACGTTGATCTACTGTCCAGGGCATGCGAGTGTTTACGGTAATGAGAGAGCGAACTTGCTTGCATCAACAGCATCGATTGTTGGGGAGTTGAAGATGGATAAGGGGATGTTCTTCGGTTTCTTCGCGACTGTCTATTGGAGAGGACACTAAAATCGATGTTGAATCGATTCAGCGATTTAAGCAGTTCGGATTTACCCGTTGTACAAGTAGAACTGGATGCATGAGAGGAAAGAGTGAGGAGTGTGTTTAATCAGCGAGCCACAGGAACCATCAGTATGCATTTTTTTCCGATCCAGAAGCACTTTAGCTTTTCAGCTCTTCGGCTCGGTGCCATGGACATCGTAACCCTTCGGTTCGGTGCCACGAACACCGTAAATCTGGGGAATCTGTGGCTTTTTCTGCCATCCCGCGGAATTGAAGCCGCACACACAGAGGGATAGTCACCCGTAGTCCAACGCGCTACGAACACGCTGGGCAGACGGGCATCAGTATGCATACTCTTCGATATCTGTTGGGAGAGACTGGGCACCTATGGGTCTGTCCGGAGTGCAGCGACGTCAGTTTAGTAACGAATAACTAATTAGTTAGCAAATTATTGTCCTAGTTAGCTAACAAGCAAATGAGTAAGATAATTTATTAGTAAGTTAATTATAATTAATGTGTGATAGTTACTTAATTAATTAGTTAGGAATATAGTTTGCTATATAGTTAGAGCCGCAGTGGCGTAGTTGTTAGTGAACTCGCTTATTAGACTAGTGGTACGGGTTCAATTCTACAGTGGGCGTGGAATATTTTTCACATGAACATTGTGAAAAGTTGCTACAGCTAAGTGTTTGTTGGATGTTTCATTATTTTGTTTGTTAGCAAGTTAGCTAGTTTGTTAGTTGCAAGTTAGCTAGTTTGTTAGTTGAGCACAAGGAGTTTTCTTACAAGAACCCCAGAGGAAGCAACGGAAGTAACGAATATGATCAACAAATAAACAGATACAGGTATTAAGAGCTTCCGAAAAACAAATAGACAAACACGGGACTCGAACCACTTACCCTAGTCCTTACGACACCAATCGCCTAGCCTAGCAATACTAGCTAGTTTGTTAGTTGCAAGTTAGCTAGTTTGTTAGTTGCAAGTCTCATTATTTTGTTAGTTAGCAAGTTAGCTAGTTTGTTAGTTGTAAGTCTCATTAAGTAGTGAACTAGTTATAGTTCGTTTCAAAATTCGTGATCATCTTTACCGACCGATATAAAATCATCCACTTGACAGAAATTCTTGATTTTTGCATTTTTATATAGGTAACAGTGACGACCTTCCAAAAGTATTTTTGCCCACCCAAACCTTTAGTTCTGTAAGATTTTTATTATATGTTATTACTAAATTTACCGCGATGTTGATCTGGTATACTTGTCGAAATTTTACAGTACGATTGTCAAGTTTGTCTATAACTAAGCATTTCCGTGCTCCACATGCAATTCAGTGCCAGTCAAAATCGGGAATCCCGTGGAATTAATCAGTTCCAAGTGTTTCCTACCGACTGTCATTGGCGTATGTACGCAACATTTACTTTCATTTATAGAAGTAGAAGGTATCATTTGTTCACTATGTCACCTTTCTTTTTATAATATGTAATAGGAATACGCCTTTGCAATCATTCGCCACCATTTTGTGTATTACTGTAAATTCTAAACTTTGATTATCATTTTGTTGTGCTTATGCAAAATTATATAACAAAAACGCTTTTTGCATCAACTAAGCTACCTACCAATTAGTTAAACATGGATTCGTAACGTCGTGAGATATATAAGACTGCATGCAAAAATTACTTGTATCCATCAGATAGATTTCGTACAAATTAAACCTTAGTGTGATCAAGAATTTTGGAACGAACTATAGATAACAAGTTAGCTAGTTTGTTAGTTTTAAGTTAGCTAGTTTGTTAGTTGTAAGTTAGCTAGTTTGTTAGTTGTAAGTTAGCTAGTTTGTTAGTTGTAAGTTAGCTAGTTTGTTAGTTGTAAGTTAGCTAGTTTGTTAGTTGTAAGTTAGCTAGTTTGTTAGTTGTAAGTTAGCTAGTTTGTTAGTTGTAAGTTAGCTAGTTTGTTAGTTGTAAGTTAGCTAGTTTGTTAGTTGTAAGTTAGCTAGTTTGTTAGTTGTAAGTTAGCTAGTTTGTTAGTTGCAAGTTAGCTAGTTTGTTAGTTGTAAGTTAGCTAGTTTGTTAGTTGTAAGTTAGCTAGTTTGTTAGTTGTAAGTTAGCTAGTTTGTTAGTTGCAAGTTAGCTAGTTTGTTAGTTGTAAGTTAGCTAGTTTGTTAGTTGCAAGTTAGCTAGTTTGTTAGTTGTAAGTTAGCTAGTTTGTTAGTTGTAAGTTAGCTAGTTTGTTAGTTGTAAGTTAGCTAGTTTGTTAGTTGTAAGTTAGCTAGTTTGTTAGTTGCAAGTTTCTTCTGCTTCTTCTTCTTTGAACGTTCCATATCGACCCCTTGTTAACCACTCTTTGTGATTTATATGTGATCTGAGCCTAAGAGCTATTATACGTTGTGCCAGTTATACACCTACACAGGTACGTCAGCACATCCGATTTCTACTACGCCTTATTTTTACTAGGGTAGATTCCCTATGCTCCTACCTCAGACGTCTTGTAGATCACAGTATTACTTATCCTCCTTCTTCTTTGCGTTCGTTCTTTACGACCAATTTTAATCACTCTTTGTGATATGTTTGATCTTTGCCAAGAACGTGTATACATTGCACATTGGTTTGGTAGGCCCCTAAACGTATAGACTTCTACATGTTTAGGACACGTGCATCCGATTTCAGCCAAACCTCCTTTGCCGCCTCTTACGACATGTAACAGTGGTTCTATTCCATACACCCTAAATTTGGGCCAAGGTAACCACTCGGGTGACAGTATTACTATTCTTTGCTCTCCTTGAAAGCCCCGACGACGCAGGACGTAAACATGTTTAGAAATAGAAATAAGGAAGGGTATGGATCGAGAAAGACTAAGCAAGCAACAACCACAGCCTCCTATAGTTATAAGCTTGCTCAGCTAATGTGGGCATTCCCGGTAATCTGATCACTCACTAACATAACCCTTGCATTCCAGTATTAAAAAAAGGCAAATTAAAGGAACCCTTTTCCATACCTCAAAGTAAATGCCCGCCTGCCCAGCGTGTTCGTAGCGCGTTGGACTGCAGGTGACTAGCCCTCTGTGAGTACGGGTTCAATTCCGCTGGTAGAAAAGCCACATGTTCCCCAGATTCACGGTGGTCGTTGCACCGAACCGAGGGGTTACGATGTCCATGACACCGAGCTGAAGAAATGAAAGCTCAAGTGCTTCTGGATCGGAAAAAAAAAAAATTCATCAAAGTAAATTGGCTAATACCACAGCCAACTCAGAGCCGCGGTAGCGTAGTTGTTAGTGAACTCGCTTCTCAAGGCTGGTGGTCTGGGTTCAACTCCCGCAGTGCGCGTGGAATTTGTCCCGACCGCGACGGCTCTCAGGTCGACCCAGCCTCAACTGGGTACCAGACATGCTCTGGGAAAGTAAAGGAGGCCGACGTGATGGTGACCACATCACCCATCGTGTGCCGACGGTCAATGAAAAATACAGGCCTAACACTGTATTGCCCTATATACCACGAGGTATGAAAGGGTTCCTTTACTTTACTTACTTACAGCCAGATAACTAGGTAACTAGATATCTAGATAACTAGGCCAGATAACTAACCGGGGAATCCCTGACCTAGATCAGAGAAAGGGGCTGGAAATTATAGATGTTTGATAGAACACTGCAAGCTTTTTGCAATTTTACTCAATTTTGTGAGTCTATTGTTATTTATTGGTGAAAAATATTTATAATACTGATATTCCTTATTGTTAAACTTAACTTGTTGCATAATATAATACTGATATTCCTTATTGTTAAACTGAACTTGTTGCATAATATAACTTCGAGTTAGCATTTTGTGTTGATTTTAAAATGAATTCGTCTACATACAACAATACTGAAATGCGAGGTCACGTGGTGTAGTTGTGGTCTGATTTTCCATAATTCTTACCTGAATCTAAAGGCCTATAAGTTTATAGTTGGCTCTGGTAATACTGTGTTTTGTCCGTATTTTTGATTGACCGTTAGTACACAATGGGTGATGTGCTGAACATATCGCAGGACATATTTACTTTCCAGTGCTGTTCCTGTTACCTAATTGAGGCTGGGTCGACCTGGGAGCCGCTACGATCGAAAAAATATTCCAAGCCTACTGTAGTAATTGAACACAGACCACTAACATAAGAAGTGAGTTTACTAACAGCTATGCTACTGAGGCTCTCATTATGATTATACTGTTAGGTAACTTATGTTGTTGATCTACCTAACAAGCCGATGTTAAGTCACTTCACTCAAAACTACACAACATCAGTGATTGATTATCACCAGACAATAGTTGACTTCATCATAAGAACACATCTGATGGTGTATAATCATTCACAACTACACAACATCAGAGTTCCAGACAACAGTTGACTTCATCATAAGAACACATCTGATGGTCGAACACATCTAATCATCAAAATACTGATCGCAAGAAGAAGTAGAAGAACAGTCCGTGTTGTGCTGTGGCTTGCAAGAGGAGCAAAGAATAGTCCCACTGTGACCTACAAGTCATGTCGTAAGAGGCGACTAAGGTAGGGGCCTAGGGAAGCTGCCCAAGTAAATAAAAATCGTCGTAGAAATCAGATGTGCCGGCCTACTTGTAAGCGCATAACTGGCACAACGTACAATAGCTCACATACAAATCACAAAGAGTGGTCTAGCGGGTGGTCACTATTGAGAGCTTGAAGACGTAGAGTATATAGAAGTAACTAAAACAAGTAAGTAAAAAAAATAAAGGAACCCTTTCATACCTCGTGGTATATAGGTCAATACAGTGTTAGGCCTGTATTTTTTATTGACCGTCGGCACATGATGGGTGATGTGGTCAGCATCACGCCGGCCGCCTTTACTTTCCAAGAGCATGTCTGGTACCCAGTTGAGGCTGGGTCGACCTGAGAGCCGTCGAGGTCGGGAAAAATTCCACGCACATTGCGGGAGCTGAACCCAGACCACCAACATTGCGAAGCGAGTTCACTAACAACTACGATACAGCGGCTCTCCACTAAAACAAGTAACCACTGGTAATATACATTAAATTGATAGTCTGGTTCATGTTACCTTATCTTGCACAGACAACAAATGTTACTATTGTGATATTATATGTTAAATCTTGCATTGAGCTTGTTAAATCTTGCATTGAGCTTGTTAATTCTTGCATTAATCTTGTTAATTCTTGCATTAAGGCTTGTTATTCTAGCCTGTAAGCGATGACTTATTGCATTGTCTGATTAGACATGTTTATTCAAGCGTTACTGATTTACAGACGTTGATGATATGTATATTCTTGAAGCAGAACTGGTATGCTTGAGGAATTCTCATCTTAGAGTCCAACAGCTGTCTCCGTCTGAGAACGTTGTACTGTATTTTCATTGTTTGTGTGGGTACAGTGACAACTATATTCAGTAGAGGCGACTCATCTCTCTTTTTCTTTCTCTCTGTCTCTTTTTTTCACTCGCTCGATCTGGTTTTTGTTATGTACATGTATGTGATTTATATATGTGGAAAAAATGAATTTGTGACATAGCCTTTATAGGGCGTCGTCATCAACCACAGTACGACGTCATCAATCACAGTACATCGACATCAACCACAGTACATCGACATCAACCACAGTACGACGTCATCAACCACAGTACGATGTCATCAACCACAGTACGACGTCATCAACCACAGTACATCGACATCAACCACAGTACATCGACATCAACCACAGTACATCGACATCAACCACAGTACGACGTCATCAACCACAGTACATCGACATCAACCACAGGACATTGTCATCAACCACAGTACGACGTCATCAACCACAGTACATCGACATCAACCACAGTACGACGTCATCAACCACAGTACGACGCCATCAACCACAGTACGACGTCATCAACCACAGTACATCGACATCAACCACAGTACGACGTCATCAACCACAGTACGACATCATCAACCACAGTACATCGACATCAACCACAGTACGACGTCATCAACCACAGTACATCGACATCAACCACAGTACGACGTCATCAACCACAGTACATCGACATCAACCACAGTACGACGTCATCAACCACAGTACATCGACATCAACCACAGTAAACGAGTCGTTGATTTTCTAGGAACCACTTATACGTTCAGTAGTTTGCCATTGCTTTCTGATTGGTGAGGTATATTTTTGCAGTTCGTAAAATTCACAGAAACGAATTTGCTTCCAAATTGCCCGCCGTGGTGTTTGAACCAGGTACTCTTGGGTTGTCATCTAGCTTATTACCGCTAAGCCATAGACGCCCAAGACTATATATATCATCATTATCATCATCAGGTGCGGTTCCTGCTGACGTAGGCGATCATGGATCTCCACAAATCTATGTCCCTGATATTTGCTAGCATCTCAGATGTTGACGCTCTATCGTGCCTTGAAGTCAGGATATCAACAATGTTCTCTCTCTGTCTTCCTCTGTCTTTCTCTGTCTCTCTCTGTCTTCTTCTGTCTCGTCTCCCCTCAATTTTGCCTGTTGCTACAATGTGTTCTAAATCTCCCATTCTCATCACATGTCCGAATTATGATGACTGTTTCTTTCTTATATTGATGATAATCTTTCTCTGTGTCTTGACCTCATTCAACACCTCAACATTAGTCATTTTAGCAGTCCATGGGATTCTCATCATTCTTCTATAAAACCAGATCTCTGTGTCTTGATCTCATTCAACACCTCAACATTAGTTATTTTAGCAGTCCATGGGATTCTCATCATTCTTCTATAAAACCAGATCTCTGTGTCTTGATCTCATTCAACATCTCAACATTAGTCACTTTAGCAGTCAACGGGATTCTCATCATTCTTCTATAAAACCAGATCTCTGTGTCTTGATCTCATTCAACATCTCAATATTAGTCATTTTAGCAGTCCATGGGATTCTCATCATTCTTCTATAAAACCAGATCTCTGTGTCTTGATCTCATTCAACATCTCAACATTAGTCATTTTAGCAGTCCATGGGATTCTCATCATTCTTCTATAAAACCAGATCTCTGTGTCTTGATCTCATTCAACATCTCAACATTAGTCATTTTAGCAGTCCATGGGATTCTCATCATTCTTCTATAAAACCAGATCTCTGTGTCTTGATCTCATTCAACATCTCAACATTAGTCACTTTAGCAGTCCATGGGATTCTCATCATTCTTCTATAAAACCAGATCTCTGTGTCTTGATCTCATTCAACATCTCAACATTAGTCACTTTAGCAGTCCATGGGATTCTCATCATTCTTCTATAAAACCAGATCTCTGTGTCTTGATCTCATTCAGCACCTCAATATTAGTCATTTTAGCAGTCCATGGGATTCTCATTATTCTTCTATAAAACCAGATCTCTGTGTCTTTACTTCATTCAACATCTCAACATTAGTCACTTTAGCAATCCCTGGGATTCTTATGATCAGGTTTCAATTTCACAGTGGACATGGAATATTTGTCCGACCCTAAAGTCTCTCATGTCGACCAAGTCTTCCATACTTGTGTACTCCCACAACTCACTGGAAAGTAAATGTGGTCGGTATGATATTCACCACATCACCCATCGTGTACCCACGGTCAATGAAAAGTACGGACCTAACACCGTTTTACTCAATATACTTTGAAGGTCCTTTTTTGTTTTTGTATTCATTAACTCCGGTTCTTCTTCTGTGTTTCGAAATCTCTTTATTTTCTTCGTATACAACTGCGCCAAAGCATGAACCCATGCCTCTGTTGTGTGCGAAATATGCTCATAATTTAAGAATAAAAATGTGGTATTTAAACAAATAAAATGCGTTCTAAGTCATGGACATAATAGTAAATCAAAACAAACATTTAAAAAAATCAAGAGATTTTATTCATGATACACAACTAAAGAAATAGTTCAAACAAAACATATTAAAGAAGAATATACTATATATCATATGGTCAATAACAGCAGCTAATGAGTGGGACATTATAACGACGGAGATGAGGTGTCTTAGAAGAGCTGCAGGTGTGACAATAAGTGTGGCCAACACTGTTACCAGTGTCAAACATGGCCAATAACAGCAGCTAATGAGTGGGAAATTATAACGACGGAGATGAGGTGTCTTAGAAGAGCTGCAGGTGTGACAATAAGTGTGGCCAATACTGTTACCAGTGTCAAACATGGTCAATAACAGCAGCTAATGAGTGGGAAATTATAACGACAGAGATGAGGTGTCTTAGAAGAGCTACAGGTGTGACAATAAGAGACAAAATTAGAAATGAAGAAATCAGAAGGAGACTGAATGTGAAACCAGTCATGTAATTCATAAAAGAACAACAGATGAAATAGTTTGGACACCTGACAAGAATGCCCTGGTATTGCCTACCACAGAGAACCACACAGAAAAAGTATAACGAGTACAAAGCAAGAGGAAGACCATGCAAAAGATGGATCGATGGCATCATGAGCAGCCTTTAGATAATGAATAACAGCTTACAAAATGCCTTAAAACAAGCACACACAAGATCACTGCATCCCCCTCCCCCTCAACACTTCCGTAAAGAAGTCAATGGTGGTAGAGAAGAACAAGCACACACAAGATCACTGCATCCCCCTCCCCCTCAACACTTCCGTAAAGAAGTCAATGGTGGAAGAGAAGAACAAGCACACACAAGATCACTGAATCCCCCACTTCCGTAAAGAGTCAATGGTGGAAGAGAAGAACAAGCACACACAAGATCACTGAATCCCCCACTTCCGTAAAGAAGTCAATGGTGGAAGAGAAGAACAAGCACACACAAGATCACTGAATCCCCCACTTCCGTAAAGAAGTCAATGGTGGAAGAGAAGAACAAGCACACACAAGATCACTGAATCCCCCACTTCCGTAAAGAAGTCAATGGTGGAAGAGAAGAACAAGCACACACAAGATCACTGAATCCCCCACTTCCGTAAAGAAGTCAATGGTGGAAGAGAAGAACAAGCACACACAAGATCACTGAATCCCCCTCAACACTTCCGTAAAGAAGTCAATGGTGGAAGAGAAGAAGAATACCACAAGGTTAAATTCTAGAAAATGAAAGACAAGCAAGAATGAAGTAAATGAAGAGAAATAGTTAGAGAGTGCAGAAGAGAAGCAGAAGAAAACATAGAAGAAGAAGATGAACAATAAGCAGACACATAAGTTCTTTATCATTAAAATTTTAATTGACATTTTTTTGTTAGTGACAAGATGACATCTCCGCTGGTCAAGTCTTGGTCATAGGAACAAACAAACTAACAAATTGTCACAGATTCGCATGTTATCTTTGTTCAAAACATCTGATAAATATTTGAAGAAATTATTCATCTTTTTTTTATAAGCGGATGAGGAAGGTAGGGTGAAGGGGGTAACACAATAACCTTTTTGTAATTTGTCAGATCTGAATTCAGGAGTAGTCAGGGCACCTCTGTTTTTACGTGAGCGCTTGCTTTCCTTATCATCAATGCCCCTCACCATTCAGGCGAGTCTTCAGAAGTACTTATGATTTAGATTGACAAGTAAAGGAAATACAACAATTTAAAATTGATAAGAAATGATCGGTAAATAAGTCATCATCATCAAGTAGCTGTCCTTAGCAGAACGTTGCCACCCTAACCGTCCTTTGGAATTTCTTTCTCACATAAGCCAGCTGTCCAGCTATGCAGTCGCTATGCTCAAATCATCATCCAAAAGCTTGTCATGAGCAGATTTCTGCCCCCCTAACCTTTCTTTGGAATTTTTCTCTATCATATATCAAATGTCTGGCCTCTGCAGCCGTCACGCTCAAATCATTATCAAATAGCTTGTCCTGAGTAGAACTCTGCCACCCTAACCGTCCTTTGGAATTTCTCTCTCTCTCATAGCTCGGAACTCCTGCTCTTCTACTCAAATCATCAGTTACATTCTGAATCCATTTTTTACGCGGTCTTCCTAAGCTCCTATTTGCCAGCATGCCTTTTTCAATAATAGTCTTCTCTTCTCCAGCCTTTCCTGTGGTTTTATTTATTTTTAAAAGGGAAATAATATGTCACAAATAAAATAAAATAAAATACTTTGGACAAATAAAAGGACAAAGTTCTCTGAAGAAAATCATACTAGAGGGCATGATATCTGGCAGTCGGGGGAGAAAGAAGACCAAGGAAGGGTGTGAGGTGTCACAAACGATTTGAACAGTGGCGGCTCGTCATTAAGAGCTCGGCCTCCACCAAAAAAATGTGTGACGTGTACTTTATACATTTTGTGTTCCTAATTATTAAATTTAAGGGTTCAAGAAAGAGAGGACGACCTAAGGAGACCCTGATTAGCTTTAAAAGTTGAATATCTTCCCGGAATAGACAACAAATAGTAGATACTAAATTAGAAACTCACCCAAAATCATGATATTTTATAAACATTTTTGTCAGGCCCCACAAACAAAAATAATAACGAGCCGCCACTGGATTTGAGTATGACTGGATTATCTTTACACTCGTCATCATTTAGCATGTCCTCAGTAGACTGTCTGGACAAAAATAATAACGAGCCACCACTGGATTTGAGTATGACTGGATTATGTTTACACTCGTCATCATTTAGCATGTCCTTAGTTAGACTGTCTGGACAAAAATGATAACGAGCCGCCACTGGATTTGAGTATGACTGGATTATGTTTACACTCGTCATCATTTAGCATGTCCTTAGTAGACTGTCTGGACAATGAAATCAAATTATCAGTCACCCACTAGATTTGAGAGAAGATGGAGTTTACACTCGTCATCATTTAGCATGTCCTTAGTAGACTGTCTGGACAAAAATAATAACGAGTCGCCACTGGATTTGAGTATGACTGGATTATGTTTACACTCGTCATCATTTAGCATGTCCTTAGTAGACTGTCTGGACAAAAATAATAACGAGCCACCACTGGATTTGAGTATGACTGGATTATGTTTACACTCGTCATCATTTAGCATGTCCTTAGTAGACTGTCTGGACAAAAATAATAACGAGTCGCCACTGGATTTGAGTATGACTGGATTATGTTTACACTCGTCATCATTTAGCATGTCCTTAGTAGACTGTCTGGACAAAAATAATACCGAGCCACCACTGGATTTGAGTATGACTGGATTATGTTTACACTCGTCATCATTTAGCATGTCCTTAGTAGACTGTCTGGACAAAAATAATAACGAGCCGCCACTGGATTTGAGTATGACTGGATTATCTTTACACTCGTCATCATTTAGCATGTCCTTAGTAGACTGTCTGGACAAAAATGATAACGAGCCGCCACTGGATTTGAGTATGACTGGATTATGTTTACACTCGTCATCATTTAGCATGTCCTTAGTAGACTGTCTGGACAAAAATAATAACGAGCCGCCACTGGATTTGAGTATGACTGGATTATGTTTACACTCGTCATCATTTAGCATGTCCTTAGTAGACTGTCTGGACAAAAATAATACCGAGCCACCACTGGATTTGAGTATGACTGGATTATGTTTACACTCGTCATCATTTAGCATGTCCTTAGTAGACTGTCTGGACAAAAATAATAACGAGCCGCCACTGGATTTGAGTATGACTGGATTATGTTTACACTCGTCATCATTTAGCATGTCCTTAGTAGACTGTCTGGACAAAAATAATACCGAGCCACCACTGGATTTGAGTATGACTGGATTATGTTTACACTCGTCATCATTTAGCATGTCCTTAGTAGACTGTCTAGACAAAAATAATAACGAGCCGCCACTGGATTTGAGTATGACTGGATTATCTTTACACTCGTCATCATTTAGCATGTCCTTAGTAGACTGTCTGGACAAAAATGATAACGAGCCGCCACTGGATTTGAGTATGACTGGATTATGTTTACACTCGTCATCATTTAGCATGTCCTTAGTAGACTGTCTGGACAAAAATAATAACGAGCCGCCACTGGATTTGAGTATGACTGGATTATGTTTACACTCGTCATCATTTAGCATGTCCTTAGTAGACTGTCTGGACAAAAATAATAACGAGCCGCCACTGGATTTGAGTATGACTGGATTATGTTTACACTCGTCATCATTTAGCATGTCCTTAGTAGACTGTCTGGACAAAAATAATAACGAGCCGCCACTGGATTTGAGTATGACTGGATTATGTTTACACTCGTCATCATTTAGCATGTCCTTAGTAGACTGTCTGGACAAGTCGTCGTGAAATCAGAGAATTATCTGGTCAACACCCACCTAGTAACTACTGTTGTAGAAGAGAAGATGGAGATATGTTGAGCATACTCTAAGCATAATCGTTTGGGACAAATACTACGTTTAGAGTAGCCAAGAAGTAGTCATTTCCATTTTCTAGACCACATTAATGCAGGAGCTATGAGAGCCATTTCCTTTTCTCACTTGTTCTATCTTGTAACAATTGCATTGCCCGCCTAACCCTCGCATTTACTTGTTCATATGAGAATGCGTCGGTATCTTATTGATTATCTTCTTCCAACGCTCCGTATCGATCACTTGTTATACGACTCTTTGTGATCTGAGCCTAAGATCAATTATACTTTGATAACGAGTACGTCTAAAAGTAGCCCAGCATATTAGATTTCTGCGACACTTTTTATTTACGAGGGTAGCTACCCTAGGCCCCTACCTCAGTCGCCTCTTACGATATGCCTTGTAGGTCGCAGTGTTGCTATTCTTTGCTCCCAATTGCAAGCCTCGACAAGAGACGGGTGTTAATGATTATAACATTATTATTATTATTATTATTATTGGTAGTATTGCAATCATCAGTAACAACTGTTATAAGAAAGAGAAGATGGAGATATGTTGGACACACCTTGAGGAGAAATGTCTGGTCAACCACTAGTAACAACTGTTATAAGAAAGAGAAGATGGAGATATGTTGGACACACCTTGGGAGAAATGTCTGATCAACCACTAGTAACAACTGTTATAAGAAAGAGAAGATGGAGATATGTTGGACACACCTTGAGGAGAAATGTCTGGTCAACCACTAGTAACAACTGTTATAAGAAAGAGAAGATGGAGATATGTTGGACACACCTTGAGGAGAAATGTCTGGTCAACCACTAGTAACAACTGTTATAAGAAGAGAAGATGGAGATATGTTGGACACACCTTGAGGAGAAATGTCTGATCAACCACTAGTAACAACTGTTATAAGAAAGAGAAGATGGAGATATGTTGACACACCTTGGGGAGAAATGTCTGGTCAACCACTAGTAACAACTGTTATAAGAAAGAGAAGATGGAGATATGTTGGACCACCTTGGGGAGAAATGTCTGGTCAACCACTAGTGACAACTGTTTTAAGAAGGAGAAGATGGAGATATGTTGGACACACCTTGAGGAGAAATGTCTGGTCAACCACTAGTAACAACTGTTATAAGAAAGAGAAGATGGAGATATGTTGGACACACCTTGAGGAGAAATGTCTGGTCAACCACTAGTGACAACTGTTATAAGAAAGAGAAGATGGAGATATGTTGGACACACCTTCAGAAGAAATGATCAAAGAATATCAAAGCAGGCATTGATGTGGGATGCAAAGGGTTCAAGAAAGAGAGGACGACCTAAGGAGACCCTGAAACGAACTTTGCTGAGAGAGGCAAGAAATATCGGTCTCAGTTCTATGAAGGAGATTGAGCGAGTTGCCCAGGATAGAACGATATGGAGAAATTATATGCAGGCTATATGTAACATATAACGGTACGAAAGGAATTATTATTATTATTGCAATCATCACACGACAATCACAGAATCTTGCTTGGAATACATTGAGAAACATAAAATGAAGTGGTTTGGCCACTTAATAAGACTGCATCCAAACTCCACAGTATATACAGTCTTCTACAAGAGAACATCAGGAAAGAAGGCGAGAGGAAGACCACAAAAAGGAATATTAGACAACGTAGCAGAATTCTGTCAGAAAGCAAAAATAACAATCACCCAAGTCAGTAGGCCAGCGCAAGACAAAAACAGAAAACCACGACACTGGGCAACAACCCGGTAGCAGTGTGACAACACTGGGCAACAACCGTTAGCAGCATGACGATCTGGTAACAACCAGGAGCAGGGCGACACTGGGCAACAACCGGTAGCATGTGACGACACTGGGCAACAACCCGTTAGCAGTGTGACGACACTGGGCAACAACCTGGTAGCAGTGTGACGACACTGGGCAACAACCCGGTAGCAGTGTGACGACACTGGGCAACAACCCGTTAGCAGTGTGACGACACTGGACAACAACCTGGTAGCAGTGTGACGACACTGGGCAACAACCTGTTAGCAGTGTGACGACACTGACAACAACCGGTAGCAATGTGACGACAAAATAAAATTGACTGATTTATAGGACCATCATCATTGCACTTCGGTGAGTAACCATGCGTTCTCCGATCTCTTTCTGACATAGGAAGACCTCAGCTGCAGTACACAAACTCCGTAGCACCGGAGTGTCCCAGATTTAATTTTGAAGATGGAGAAGATATTTTCTAGAAATCTCTTTTTCTAATGAGTTTTGTCAGGGCAGTGGCTATACGAAGAGACATGTCGGCCACGCCTCCACAACCAACAGTCAGATGTACCCTAATAATATCTAACAACATTGTACAACACTGAAAGACAATTTCTTCTTACCTGATAACTTTCAAATATCCGATATCAGAAAATGCTTGCACGTCTAAACACTTCCACTAATCGATCAAAGACACATCAGAGATTCAATCCCCAGCCACCGTTTGAATATGTCCTGTATATCACCCTTATAGAAAATTCATGTCTTTTAAAAAACACACAAACTTTGGCAGCTTAGAATAGTTGAAGTGTTTACAGATTCAGTTCATCTCTCCAGAAGAAAGACTGCTAAAAAAAACTTGTCACATAAGAACTGCTACTATCGTGTAGCAATGTGAGAAAGTTCAATTCTTTAAACCACAAGCAATCGACAAAGACGGTTAAAGTTTGCTTTCCTCCTGTCTTGTTTCTCAACACTGAGCGGACGCGCGTACACCTTTTAAAAATGGAACGGGAGCGAACGTGGTTATATGGTATTGTTCGGTTTTGTCGGAAAGGCGAGATAAATGGCGCCCGATGAGCCTGCCAGACGTCAAAGATGCCCTGGAAGCAGAAGTAACGCCGATCACTAGTCGTTACCACCAATCACGTCGCTGGGAGTTATTTGACGCCACGCCCCTCGGGTACAGTGATTGGAAGATGAATGGCAACAGATGCTGAAGATAGAGAAAGGCACGATATAGAATTTATTTACAATTTAATAAATATTTGTAAACTTGGTAGAAATTAACAAACCTCTCTCCCTCTCTCCCAATAAAACAGCTATAAATAAATATGACACTTGTAAGGAGATAGACACATACAGACAGACTCTTACACAATTTATTACATTTACACATGTATTTGATTTTCTGTAAAACGTTTCCGAATGTGTGTGACCGTAGACAGAAGAAATATATTGCGTCTCTTCTTTGCTCCTCCTATTGTTAATGAAAAACACACTATGCATGAATTCACTACCAATGGCACTGGGGAAACTAATACTCCAGTGCTATATTGATCCAATACTTCTGTATGGCAGTGAATCATGGACAATGAGAAAACAATCAATACGATCATTGGAAGCCACAGAGATGTGGTTTTAAATTTACAGAAGAATGTTGAAAATTCCATGAACAGCGAAGAAAACAAATAATGAGGTTTTAAATCAGGCCTGCATACAAAGAAACCTTATCAAAAGAATACGAATCAGACAATCAAGGTTCTTCGGACATATAATGCGAAGAGAAGGTTTAGAACATATGGTAACAACAGGTAAAATTAAGGGAAGGAGAGATCGTGGAAGACAGAGGGAGAAGATGTTGATGGTTTGATATCGTGGCTCGACAAAAGATCGATGTCAGAACTGACTGACTTGCACAAAGCATAGAGACCTGTGGAGAGACTCGGCAGGCATGTCCCTTGATTGATTGATTTATTGATTGATTGTAAAGTTTCTAACAATCAGTACCTCGATTTTATATCTATATCAATGAACATGAAATTGTGCCTTATATTTTAACAACGAATAAGATCAATGCATCTTTGAAAATTGGTTGACCATTGTCCATCTTTGAATATTGGTTGACCATTGTCCATCTTTGAATATTGGTTGCCATTGTCATCTTTGAAATTGTACCATTGTCCATCTTTGAACATTGGCTGACGACTGTCCATCTTTGAATGTTGGCTGACCACTGTCCATCTTTGAATATTGAATGACCATTGTCCATCTTTGAATATTGGTTGACCACTGTCCATCTTTGCAGAAGATAATGTCAGGGGCGTTCACATTTATTTTTGTCCGGAGGGGAGGTTGGTGGACAAATGAATTGTTAAAAATGAGTTATTAGTTTCATCATCAAATAGCTTGTCCTGAGCAGAACTTTGCCAAACATAACTGTCCTTCCGAATGTATATCTCTCATAGGCCAGATGACACGCCTCTGCAGCTCTAATGCTCAAATCATATCATCAATCCATCTTCTTCGTGGTCTTCCTCTTCTACTTTTTGAAGTAATGTCTCCTTCCAGGATAGTCTTCTCATATCCTCCTTGTCTCTTTATATGTCCAAAGTATTTCAATTTTCTCATTCTTATTTGTAGCGTCAGCCAGTTGTCTTTGATTTTGAGTATGTTCTCTGCTTTGCCCATGATATAAGTAACTCTCTTCTGTAATACTTATATTCAAAATTGTTCCTTGTTCATTTGAGAATCACCATCGCAAATCAGACATGACCATAATTGCTTCGATCTCATCCCAAGCATGTATCTCAGTGTGTTTAGGTTACCAACTCCTGTTCTGTGTTGATTGATGTATCTACTGGGGTTTCTCTCATGGTTTTCCCATCTTGCAGCACTTATCGGTATGCACAACTTGCGCAAACAAGATAGAGAGTACCCTTTATCTTCGTCGTTGAAATCTTCAGAGTATATATTTTCTCTGATAGCGTTGATGATGTCGCTTCTGTCCATAGAAGACTCATTCTCAATTGTAGCATTGCCCGCCAGTGCGTCTGCTCTCTCATTGCCCTTCACCCTAGCATGACCAGGGACAAAGATGAAGGTAAGTATCTGGATTGTCGAGTTTTATATTAATTACATCCACTGCCAGCGTACATAACCGGTCTTGATATTCAAAGATGACTTATTGGTAGTTTACCACACACACACATGCATAAGATCAGATATTCAAAGATGACTTATTGGTAGTTTACCACACACACACATGCATAAGATCAGATATTCAAAGATGACTTATTGATAGTTTACCACACACGCACATGCATAAGATCAGATATTCAAAGATGACTTATTGATAGTTTACCACACACACACATGCATAAGATCAGATATTCAAAGATGACTTATTGATAGTTTACCACACACACACATGCATAAGATCAGATATTCAAAGATGACTTATTGATAGTTTACCACACACGCACATGCATAAGATCAGATATTCAAAGATGACTTATTGATAGTTTACCACACACACACATGCATAAGATCAGATATTCAAAGATGACTTATTGATAGTTTACCACACACACACATGCATAAGATCAGATATTCAAAGATGACTTATTGATAGTTTACCACACACGCACATGCATAAGATCAGATATTCAAAGATGACTTATTGATAGTTTACCACACACACACATGCATAAGATCAGATATTCAAAGATGACTTATTGATAGTTTACCACACACACACATGCATAAGATCAGATATTCAAAGATGACTTATTGATAGTTTACCACACACGCACATGCATAAGATCAGATATTCAAAGATGACTTATTGATAGTTTACCACACACACACATGCATAAGATCAGATATTCAAAGATGACTTATTGATAGTTTACCACACACACACATGCATAAGATCAGATATTCGTTTTGTACTGTTTCATCAGACAGCATTTTCCACGAGTAGCCACTTGCTTCTCACCTCCTTCTTTGACTTCACATATGAAAGCCCATGGATAGTGTGTAGAAACATACACATACATAGATGTATGTGAATACTAAATTATCCACATATGGGTAGACTGTAGTAAAACTATGTAACAATGGCGAAACAATTAAAAACAAATTACTGTAGTTTTATAAAGTACAAAAACAATAACAATGTACAGCAACGTTTCGACCAAAAGGCCTTTATCAAGCAAAGGAAGAATTTCACTTCTCACACATCATATAGAATCAAACAACAAGTTCCTAACTGACCTGAAATAAAAATCTGTGACTAAAAACGAATAATTAAATAAATACAAAAAACTAGAGAGGGAATAAAGAAAATAAACAATAAAATTCAAATATATATATAGCCCATATATACATTTAACATACACAGATATAGAATATGGAGCAAGAGAACAGACAGTATTAAGAAGCATAGGAATGTAGTGTGTTGGATCCATCGGGAATACTAAAGCAAATGCCATAAAAACTATTTTTTAGCAAGCATTTAATTCATTGGTCTCTTTGTTTCAGAGACAATAGGTTGTGCGTCGCGTAGTATGTTCTGCGCTGATTCACAACGTTTCTTGTGGCTGTAAAGGCCTATTCTGGAGTGGCACTCCTTGCCACAGTTGCTGCAGGTAAAACTGGAGATTGGAGCTGATACATAGGATGTTCTCTCTGTCCTCTGCACTCTATTTTGCCTCCACATGTGATGTTGCTTTTCTTCTTTTCTTTTTGAGCCGCCCTTCACTGCCGCTCGCCATGCTTGCCTTTCTTTGACCAACCGCTCCCAGTGTTCTTTGTCCATACCGCATGAAGTTAGATCACGTTTGCAGGTGTCAATGAAGCGTAATAATGGGCGCCCATGCTGTCTAGCACCAGTTGCGAGTTGACCATATAGAATATTCTTTGGGATTCTATGATCGCTCATACGGCACACGTGTCCCAGCCATCTCAGACGTCGCTGACTCAACAAGGTGTACATGCTTGGAATGTCAGTACTGTCCAAGACTTCTATATTGGAGATGTGGCCACCATTATTAGCCCCCATTATATTAGCAATATCACACATGGTCGGCAACAGCAGATATTGAGAGTAAAATAATATCAAGCGATGTCTTATCAAACCTGCACGTGTAACGAACAGCAGAAGATATTGAGAGTAAAATAATATCAAGCGATGTCTTATAAAACCTGCACGTGTAACGAACAGCAGAAGATATTGAGAGTAAAATAATATCAAGCGATGTCTTATAAAACCTGCACCTGTAACGATAGGAGATCAAATTAGATATTAAGAAATTAGAAGATGATATTAAGAAATTAGAAGATGATATTAAGAAATTAGAAGATGATTACGAATGAAATCAATAAAACAATAACATAAAAGCACAAGAAATGAATTGTTTGGGTTACCTGACAAGAATAGGGGTCGCTGTGGCGTAGAGGTTAGGTGCTATGAGCCATCTAGATATTTCTCCAGAAATCCTTGATCTCAGTGTAAGTGAGATAAAGTTCCTAGTCCTATCGGAGACGTAGGTCACGTGTTCAATTTAAACACGTAAAATAACTCTTGGCAGTTCACAATGGCAGCTGGATAGCCGCTGCCCAGGCAAAGTCATTAAAAAAGATTTTATTTAAAATTCCAATAAAAATATCTTCAAAATACCAATCTTCAAAATTACACCGGGGACCATCGCCGGTACTACGGAGTTCGTGTACTGCAGCTGAGATCTTTCTATGTAAGAAAGAAATCGGAGCACACATGGTTACTCACCAAAGTGCAAATGATGATGTTTCTATCAAATCAATCAATTAATCAATTAGCCTGAATAGAATGTTCTAGTATCTTTTACCACTGAGAGCTAGATTTTTAAAATGTAATGAATACAGAACAAGAGGAAGACTGCGCAAACGATGGAGTTTCAGTAACAAGAACAACTTCTGAGAAAGAAACACTAATAACTTACAAAATGTAATAGACAGGCTGCACAGAAAATGTTTAACCTTCCCCCTTTCCCCACTCCCCAACACATCGCTGAGACTAATGGTTTCTGAACTGACGTTACAGTCCGAATGGTTACCGGGGCCCAAATTTGGGGTGTAAAGAATGGAACCACTGTTACCTGCCACGCATGTCGTAAGAGACGACTAAGGAGGTTTGGCTGAAATCGTATGCATGTGTCCGCTAGGGATGCTAACCCGAAACAAATGCTTGCAGAAAACGAATGCACCAGGCCGTAAGGCGGATAACATGGTGCAACGACCCTCACAATGAGGAATGGGATAACGGATTCTACGGTCGCCAATCTGCCTGAGATTTAGTCACGCAATAAGAATATCAGACCTATCATCACGAGGGTGGTCAAAGCTTACTGCGGGAAGAGGTCGGCACAAACGGGGAAGCAGAAATCATATGAATTATATCCTACAGAACTGACCCCAGTGTGCAGACTTGAGAAGAAAGAGGTGGCCCACTTACACCAGCGTCCAAGACAAACTGTATTTCGTAGCTGATAATCTGAGGCAGACGTCTGCCTTTATTAGAGAATCCGAAGTCCCAAACTAGTGAGAACGCAGAAGAAGAACTGACGTTACAGCCCTTTGGGCACACCTATAAGTGCCCAGTTTTCCCCAAGAGATGTCAAAGGGTAAGCATATTGATGGTTCTCGTGGCTTGCCGGTTAATTGTAATAGTTTATTAAGCATTCAATGTTTATATTTGTTATCTTGTTAAATGCCTATTGTCGAAACGTCGAGTGCTGTTTATTTTCCTATTTAATCATTAATTTTATACTACTTATGTAATACTGTATATACCTGTCTTTGTCCTATCGCCTATTTACTTAGTTTTACCGCAGCCTCCCCGTGGTTTTCTCCATATCTGATCTGATCCGGTTTGATCACCTTAAATTTGTGGATTTCTATACATCACTTCGCTGGTTAAACACACTTCTCTCTCTATGCCCCTCAAACATCCAGTTCTACCTGTATAACGGTCAATTCTAAACTCCTTAAATTGTTGGATTGATTCAACATTAATTTTAGTGTCCTCATCCAACAGACAGTCGCGAAGAGACCGAAGAACATCCACCTTATCCATCTTCAACTCCCCAACAATCGATGCTGTTGGTGTAGGCCTGTCCGCTCTCTCGTTACTGCAAACACTCGCATGCACAGGCACTGATATACACAAGAGAATGAGAAAAAGAGCGTGTAAGTTGTGTTTCAAAGTGGTTTAACTCTGCAATCCATGACCAAGACATCAGAAATTTGGTCAAGATAAATGTTTGACACCGTCACCATCATCACCATCTTTCATCCTTATCATGATGAGGAACAGCTTTGTCGTAGAGGTTAGATGTTGGCCTCTCGTGCCATCATCACCATCTTTCATCCTTATCATGATGAGGAACAGCTTTGTCGTAGAGGTTAGATGTTGGCCTCTCGTGCCATCATCACCATCTTTCATCCTTATCATGATGAGGAACAGCTTTGTCGTAGAGGTTAGATGTTGGCCTCTCGTGCCATCATCACCATCTTTCATCCTTATCATGATGAGGAACAGCTTTGTCGTAGAGGTTAGATGTTGGCCTCTCGTGCCATCATCACCATCTTTCATCCTTATCATGATGAGGAACAGCTTTGTCGTAGAGGTTAGATGTTGGCCTCTCGTGCCATCATCACCATCTTTCATCATTATCATGATGAGGAACAGCTTTGTCGTAGAGGTTAGATGTTGGCCTCTCGTGCCATCATCACCATCTTTCATCATTATCATGATGAGTAACAGCTTTGTCGTAGAGGTTAGATGTTGGCCTCTCGTGCCAATAGTAGACGGTTCGGTCTCTCGTGGAGCCATCGAAATATTTTTCCAGAGATCTCTGATCACAGTGTAGTCAAGATCGAGTTCCTAGTCCTATTGGAGACGGACGATAAGACGTAGGTCCAGTGTTCAATGTGAGCAAGTAAAAGAACCCTTGGCAGTTCAAAATCAAGAAGTGCAGGCTGGAAAGGCGCAAAATTCATTAGAAACAAAAAAAAAGATCGGAGCACACATGGTTACTCACCGAATTGCAATAATGATGGTCCTATGAATCAATCCATCCGCGACCACGACCCATGGAACTAGCAAAATCTTTCTGAATGGAACTAGCAAAATCTTTCTGAATGGAACTAGCAAAATCTTTCTTAGCCAAAATCAGTCTTACTCAGTTGTTACATGTTGTTCTAAAGATACTGTGACCACTTTTGCATTGGCACGTTTCTTAAAGTCTTCAGATCATGCTGTCTCTGCAATAATCTTCTTATTTCTTCTAACTCCTGATCGTTTCCTACAGCGAAACACGTAAAAACAAACTACTGTGGTTTTACAAAATACAGGACATTTAGGATGTTATTGTCGTAGCCTATATGTGGTGTGATGTGAAAGAAGTGAAATTCGTCACTCTTGTTGTATCATTTGCTTGATAACGGCCTTTTGGTCGAAACGTTGCTATGTATTGTTATTATTTTTGTTTTTTGTAAAAATACAGTATTTTGTTTTTACGTGTTTCGCCATTGCTACATATTTTTACTGCAGTCTTCCTTATATGAATAAAACTGATCGTTTCCTACACGAAGTGTGATCAAAATTCGAAATCTATTCTATACACTTGAACGACACATTTATACAGAGTGTTCAAAATAAAAGCAGCCTGTGAATGAAGCTAATCTGGCATATATGTATGAAAATGAGAAGGTTCAGTTATGACGTAGTATAGGTCAAGGTTGTATGACGGTATGTAATTGTAGTGCGGGAAGGGGCGATGAACAAATGTGACGTAGGACGAGCAAGTCAGAACCGGTTTAAATAGTAAATAAACACCACTCACTGTGTAACTGGCAACTTTCAATTTCTCAATGGGGCTGCATTTATCTTGAACACCATGTATTTATACTTCTACTGCTTCGAACGCTTCACATCGACCAATTGTTAAACCACTTTTAAAGAGGCGGCTAAGGTGGGGTTTGGCGTAGGGCTGGCTACCCTATCCAGTAGAAAATTTTAGCCACAGAATCCAACCAACCATGAATAAGATGGTATGATAGGGTCACAAATGAGGAACTTATGGAGAGAACAAGACAGATTCCAGTGAACGAACAGGTTTAAAAAGACGCTGGCGCTGGATAGGACACACTTTGCGAAAACTGGAGGGGAATATAACAAGAAAGGTCCTTGCCTGGAACCCGCAGGGACAGCGAAAGAAGGGAGGCCGAGAAATACATGGAGACGAGATTTGGAGGCGGAGATCAACAATATAAAGAAGAGCTGGAGGAGCTGCAGGAGATAGCTAGAGATATGAAGGCTTGGCATGAGTTGGTTGAGGGCGTATGCCTCCAACCGGGTAAAAGGCAAAGAGAGATGTGATATGAGCATAAGCCATTGTGCCAGTAAAGTTCCTACAAGTAAGCGAGCACATTCGATTTCTGTGATGCTTTTTATTTACTAGGATAGCCACCCCCTAGGTCCTACATCAATCGCCTCTTACGACATGCCTTGTAGGTCGCAGTGTTACTATTCTTTGCTTCCTTTGCAAGCCTCGGCACCAAATGGACAAAATTCTCATTATATTCTGGACGTTTGAAAGATAAAATTCTCAATCTACTCAAGTCACTTTATGACAAAATTCTCACTCACTTCAAGACAATTCCAAGTTACCGGGTTTAACAACAAGATGACAGAATGTCACATCACGCTTTTGCTTGGAGAAACACGCACGCTAACCTTCTGAACCGACGGTAAACTCACATTTCCGTTCCTAGGTGTGACCAGTGCCGGATTAAGCCAGCGCGGGGCCCGTAGCAAATTTTAGCACGGGGCCCTAGATTTTGTATGATAATAAAATAAAACACAACGTTTACAAACAAACTTGTCTCGATTAAATGTGAGCAAACTTAGATATAACACTAGACACATCAATTTCTTTAATTAAATTACATTCAATGTTCATTAAGGTAAGGTTATTTAAACGATCTTGTTCCACCTGGGAAACACGACTCTAATAAATTTTCCATTATAAGTTTATAAAATTGCAGTTCAAGAGCCTCATGCTTTTCTTTGTTAATAGCAGCAGCTACATTAGTTTTAAGAAGTGCACAAGTTCGTCGCCTAGGCTTTTTTCCAAATCCTCTTAGTAGAAAGTCTTGGTAGACTTGCTGTACATTCTACTTCCGTTTGTCTTGTGGAAAATGTGGCTAAATTGTGAAGAGTTGCTGATCTTAATGGTAATATTGGTATTGATGATTCTTCTATAGCAATGCTTCCATCTACTATACAGTGAGTAGCGACACCTGTATTTTCTGCTTCGATTTCTTTGGACCATCACAAACGCCATTAAAAAATTCAGACAGCTTGCGTGTTTTTGATTGGTTATTGTTTATTAATTATTGGTTACTAAACTGGCGTTATTGCACTCCGGGCAGACCCATAGGTGCTCAGTCTACCCAACAGATATCGAAGAGTATGCATACTGATGGCTCCTGTGGCTCGCTGATTAAACACACCTCTCACTCTGCCTCTCAGGCATCCAGTTTGACTTGTACAACGGGTAGCTCCAAACTGCCTAAATCGCTTGATCGATTCAACATCGATTTTAGTGTCCTCCTGCAGCACACGCGGTAGTGAGATCGATCACGAACCCAAGTGTACCTGGCTCAAACCCCACGGTGGGCAAGTTTGGAAGCAAATATGTTTCCGTGGGATTTTTACAGAAGGTAAAAATAGACCACACCGTTTAGAAAGCAATGGCAAACTACTGAACGTATAAGTGGTGCCTAGAAAATCAACAACTCGTTTACTGTGGTTGATGGCTACGTCCTTTAGGATTTGCTATGATTTTCATTCATCCAACAGACAGTTGCGAAGAGACTGAAGAATATCCCCCTTATCCATCTTCAACTCCCCAACAATCGATGCTGTTGATGCAAGCCTGTCCGCTCTCTCATTACCGCAAATACCCGCATTGCCCAGGACACTATATCCATGTAAGCCGCTGGAGGTTAGAAACTTCTATAGACGACATCCACTCATACCGAAACCTACCCTTCTGGATCTTGTGAAGCATCGACTGAGAGTCAGATACAACAACTGCCCCAGTAAATGAAGTCCCATAAATCCAATGGAGGGCAGCAGTAACGGCCTCAACCTCCATCCTCATACTAGAAGTAGTTGTCCTGTATGCCCCACTTCGCTCTGCAACAACCCTACCATGCGTATTAACCAAGAAACCCTAGCCGGATTTCTCACCACGTTGAACCGACCCATCGGTATATACAACAACATCATCATCCCTTGCATTATCTTCTATCAGCTGCTTAACTGCGAGATCAGCCTTCATGTTGCCCCAATCTCTTCATTCTCTTCCAAGAGTAATGATAAAGTTGAGTATTGAGCGTGTTTTTGATATAACATCTTGATTCTTTTTTCCTTTTCATCTCTGTCATATAGGCGCGGGGCCCCTAGAAGCGCGGGGCCCGTAGCATTTGCTACTTCTGCTACTAGGCTAATCCAGCGCTGGGTGTGACCCTATGCTATCAACAGGTAGATTCTAACCAAGAAATGGGTCATAATGAAACGTAAGGAATAAATTAATTCGTTGCAGGCAGGTGTAACCAGACATCGGGGAAATTTTGGGGAAGTTAAATGTTACCACCGTCACAATTCTCACTATATTTCATCATCATCGTAATAAGCATCTTCAGGAGCCGTGCCTACCAGCGTTGGTGATCATATATTTTATAGACTCCTTAACTACTGACCATACCAAATGTCTTGTGAACGAAAACTTTGAGTAATGGTTGTGTCTGCTCTTTGCATTTCTCTTGCAGTTGTTGAAGAGAGAATATCATGTCACTTGTTTACCGTCCAACTTTGTATCCACATTGTGGCCCTGGAAGTACGCGCTCTGCAAGTTTCTGTAATCGTTTTAAAAGGACCAGTGCAAAGGTGTTGCCTTTCATACTTCTATATCTTCTACAAACGCTCCATATCGACCACTTGTTAACCATTCTGTGTTATTTGTATGTGATCTGAGCCTAACATCGATTATACGCTGTGCCAGGTATGCGCCTACACGTAGTCCAGCACATCCGAGTTCTGCGATGCTTTTTATTCACTATGGTATCTTCCCTATATCCTACATCAGTTGACTCTTACTACATGTCTCGTAGGTTGCAGTGGTACTATTCTTTGCTTCTCAAGTGGGCACTGGTACCACACGGGCCGACCTCTATACTAAAATGGGAGAAGCCAGCTCTAGAGTTGTTGCAGTACCACTTGCTGTCTATTATATTACATTAGAAAACATTGAAGAACTATTAACTACTCGAGCCAGCAAATATTCTTCTTTAAGATTTCTTTGACACAAAATACAAATGAGAGTTTTCATAACTTAATTTGGCAAAGGTGTCCGAAGACTGATTTTGTTGGAAGGCCTCGGCTTACTTTAGCAGTTTCTGATGCTGCAATAGTTTTTAATGATGGAGAGAATGGTAGACTACCCATTTTTGAGAAGTTGGGGATGCCCACTGGAGTCTACACCAGTCTCTGTTTTAATGAACTTGATGGGATTCGAGTAAAGGCGGCAGCTACACCACTTGGACTAAATTAACGACGAAGACGGAAAATAGCAGCTTCAGGAGACGGGGAGGAGGATGATGATTTTTATCTTGCTGGTGCTCATGAGTAGTCCAGGTTAGTTCTTCTACACATTTTTGTTCATGTACAATCAGAATAATTACATTTTAACACCCTATGTGCCAGAAAAGGTGACCTGACTCACATTTTACATGAGTTCAAACATTCAAACGCGTTTTTCTCAATATCACGTTTTCGCACACTTTAATCACTGTTCCCAAGATAATTTCTAAACTTCTGGGCCAAATTCAATCAAATATGGAGGAGATACTCTTCAGTTACTTCTGCTTCAAATAGACTACTAACATTGATCTAACTCTTATGGTTAACATTTGACCTAAGTTCAAATTTTTATGAAATTTTGGACATCAGTATCAGAAAATCTAACTCAGATATTAAGTTGAAAGTAGTCTATTCTATAGCTTAACCATATCTGAGTAACATGGCAAAGTTTTAGCTTCATACATGAAATAGTTTTTAAGCAGGAGTAGGAACCCTACTGCTACCAATTTATCCACCATCAAAAATGGTACTTCACTTATTTGTAAATAACAAACAAATAAACATATATATCTTTAATTTTATATTATCTACTGGTTGTGTAACCATTATGTATACTCCATGCCAAATTTCATAAAGATCTGACCATATCTAGTTATATATATGCCCATCAACAAGTGTTGCATAAATTATGATCTTCGACCTTGTTCCCTCCCCTTAAGTAGAATTAAGGATCTGAAGTCTAAACATTCTCAGGACGTCGTGACAACTGCCTGAACCTCCAGCAGAATTTCTATGACGTCGTGACAACTGCCTGAACCTCCAGCAGAATTTCTATGACGTCGTGACAACCGCCTGAACCTCCAGCAGAATTTCTATGACGTCGTGACAACCGCCTGAACCTCCAGCAGAATTTCTATGACGTCGTGACAACCGCCTGAACCTCCAGCAGAATTTCTATGACGTCGTGACAACCGCCTGAACCTCCAGCAGAATTTCTATGACGTCGGACAACGCCTGAACCTCCAGCAGAATTTCTATGACGTCGTGACAACCGCCTGAACCTCCAGCAGAATTTCTATGACGTCGTGACAACTGCCTGAACTTCCAGCAGAATTTCTATGACGTCGCGACAACTGTCTGAACCTCCAGCAGAATTTCTATGACGTCGTGACAACTGTCTGAACTTCAAGCAGAATTTCTATGACGTCGTGACAACTGTCTGAACCTCCAGCAGAATTTCTATGACGTCGTGACAACTGTCTGAACTTCCAGCAGAATTTCTATGACGTCGTGACAACTGTCTGAACCTCCAGCAGAATTTCTATGACGTCGTGTCGTGACAACTGCCTGAACTTCCAGCAGAATTTCTATGACGTCGTGACAACTGCCTGAACCTCCAGCAGAATTTCTATGACGTCGTGACAACTGCCTGAACTTCCAGCAGAATTTCTATGACGTCGTGACAACTGTCTGAACCTCCAGCAGAATTTCTATGACGTCGTGTCGTGACAACTGCCTGAACTTCCAGCAGAATTTCTATGACGTCGTGACAACTGCCTGAACCTCCAGCAGAATTTCTATGACGTCGTGTCGTGACAACTGCCTGAACTTCCAGCAGAATTTCTATGACGTCGTGACAACTGCCTGAACCTCCCGCAGAATTTCTATGACGTCGCGACAACTGCCTGAACTTCCAGCAGAATTTCTATGACGTCGTGACAACTGCCTGAACCTCCCGCAGAATTTCTATGACGTCGCGACAACTGTCTGAACTTCCAGCAGAATTTCTATGACGTCGTGACAACTGTCTGAACTTCCAGCAAATTTTCATGACGTCGCGACAACTGCCTGAACTTCCAGCAGAATTTCTATGACGTCGTGACAACTGCCTGAACTTCCAGCAGAATTTCTATGACGTCGCGACAACGTCTAACCTCCAGCAGAATTTCTATGACGTCGTGACAACTTCTGAACTTCAAGCAGAATTTCATGACGTCGACAACTGTCTGAACCTCCAGCAGAATTTCTATGACGTCGTGACAACTGTCTGAACTTCAGCAAATTTCTATGACGTCGTGACAACTGTCTGAACCTCAGCAGAATTTCTATGACGTCGTGTCGTGACAATGCCTGAACTTCAGCAAATTTCTATGACGTGCTGACACTGCCTGAACCTCAGCAGAATTTCTATGACGTCGTGTGTGACAACTGCCTGAACTTCCAGCAGAATTTCTATGACGTCGTGACAACTGTCTGAACCTCCAGCAGAATTTCTATGACGTCGTGTCGTGACAACTGCCTGAACTTCGGCAGAATTTCTATGACGTCGTGACAACTGCCTGAACCTCCAGCAGAATTTCTATGACGTCGTGTCGTGACAACTGCCTGAACTTCCAGCAGAATTTCTATGACGTCGTGACAACTGCCTGAACCTCCCGCAGAATTTCTATGACGTCGCGACAACTGCCTGAACTTCCAGCAGAATTTCTATGACGTCGTGACAACTGCCTGAACCTCCAGCAGAATTTCTATGACGTCGCGACAACTGTCTGAACTTCCAGCAGAATTTCTATGACGTCGTGACAACTGTCTGAACTTCCAGCAGAATTTCTATGACGTCGCGACAACTGCCTGAACTTCGCAGAATTTCTGTGACGTCGCGACAACTGTCTGAACCTCCCGCAGAATTTCTATGACGTCGCGACAACTGTCTGAACCTCCAGCAGAATTTCTATGACGTCGCGACAACTGCCTGAACCTCCAGCAGAATTTCTATGACGTCGTGACAACCGCCTGAACCTCCAGCAGAATTTCTATGACGTCGCGACAACTGCCTGAACCTCCAGCAGAATTTCTATGACGTCGTGACAACCGCCTGAACCTCCAACAGAATTTCTATGACGTCGTGACAACCGCCTGAACCTCCAGCAGAATTTCTATGACGTCGTGACAACTGCCTGAACCTCCAGCAGAATTTCTATGACGTCGTGACAACTGCCTGAACCTCCAGCAGAATTTCTATGACGTCGTGACAACCGCCTGAACCTCCAACAGAATTTCTATGACGTCGTGACAACCGCCTGAACCTCCAGCAGAATTTCTATGACGTCGTGACAACTGCCTGAACCTCCAGCAGAATTTCTATGACGTCGTGACAACTGTCTGAACTTCCAACAGAATTTCTATGACGTCGTGACAACTGCCTGAACTTCCAACAGAATTTCTATGACGTCGTGACAACTGTCTGAACCTCAAGCAGAATTTCTATGACGTCGCGACAACTGTCTGAACTTCCAGCAGAATTTCTATGACGTCGTGACAACTGTCTGAACTTCCAGCAGAATTTCTATGACGTCGTGACAACTGCCTGAACCTCCAGCAGAATTTCTATGACGTCGTGACAACTGCCTGAACTTCCAGCAGAATTTCTATGACGTCGTGACAACTGTCTGAACTTCCAGCAGAATTTCTATGACGTCGTGACAACTGCCTGAACTTCCAGCAGAATTTCTATGACGTCGTGACAACTGTCTGAACTTCCAGCAGAATTTCTATGACGTCGTGACAACTGTCTGAACCTCCAGCAGAATTTCTATGACGTCGTGACAACTGTCTGAACCTCCCGCAGAATTTCTATGACGTCGTGACAACTGTCTGAACTTCCAGCAGAATTTCTATGACGTCGTGACAACTGTCTGAACCTCCAGCAGAATTTCTATGACGTCGTGACAACTGTCTGAACCTCCCGCAGAATTTCTATGACGTCGTGACAACTGTCTGAACCTCCCGCAGAATTCTTGACCCGAACCTCGTTACTGTTGTGATTATACGCTCGCTACTGTTGCGATTATACGCTCGCTACTGTTGTGATTATACGCTCGCTACTGTTGTGATTATACGCTCGCTACTGTTGTGATTATACGCTCGTTACTGTTGTGATTATACGCTCGCTACTGTTGTGATTATACGCTCGCTACTGTTGTGATTATACGCTCGCTACTGTTGCGATTATACGCTCGCTACTGTTGTGATTATACGCTCGCTACTGTTGTGATTATACGCTCGCTACTGTTGTGATTATACGCTCGCTACTGTTGTGATTATACGCACGCTACTGTTGTGATTATACTCTCGCTACTGTTGCGATTATACGCTCGCTACTGTTGTGATTATACGCTCGCTACTGTTGTGATTATATGCTCGCTACTGTTGTGATTATACGCTCGCTACTGTTGTGATTATACTCTCGCTACTGTTGCGATTATACGCTCGCTACTATTGCGATTATACGTTCGCTACTGTTGTGATTATACGCTCGCTACTGTTGTGATTATACGCTCGCTACTGTTGTGATTATACGCACGCTACTGTTGTGATTATACTCTCGCTACTGTTGCGATTATACGCTCGCTACTATTGCGATTATACGTTCGCTACTGTTGTGATTATACGCTCGATACTGTTGTGATTATACGCTCGCTACTGTTGTGATTATACGCACGCTACTGTTGTGATTATACTCTCGCTACTGTTGCGATTATACGCTCGCTACTATTGCGATTATACGTTCGCTACTGTTGTGATTATACGCTCGATACTGTTGTGATTATACGCTCGCTACTGTTGTGATTATACGCACGCTACTGTTGTGATTATACTCTCGCTACTGTTGCGATTATACGCTCGCTACTATTGCGATTATACGTTCGCTACTGTTGTGATTATACGCTCGCTACTGTTGTGATTATACGCACGCTACTGTTGTGATTATACTCTCGCTACTGTTGCGATTATACGCTCGCTACTATTGCGATTATACGTTCGCTACTGTTGTGATTATACTCTCGTTACTGTTGTGATTATACGCTCGCTACTGTTGCGATTATACTCTCACTACTGTTGTGATTATACGATCCTAATATAAGCGATTTCTCTATTGGATACCACACAAACACTGAAAAGTAAAGGATGTATGCGTGATGTTGATCACATCATCCATCATGTACCTAGGATCAATGGAAAATACGAACATAACAACGTATTTCACAATATATCCACAGTGCGGATAGTTAACACAATTGTTGTCACATAAAGAGATACCGCTAACAACTAAAGCAAATCTTATAAGCAAGCTTTTCTGGCTAACACTATGTTACCAGTGTCAAACATGGCCAATAACAGAAGCTAATGAGCGGAAAAACATAACAACAGAGATGGGGTGTCTTAGAAGAGCTGCAGGTGTGACAATAAGAGACAAAATTAGAAATGAAGAAATCAGAAGAAGACTGGATGTGAAATCAGTCATGCAATATTTAATAGAACAACAGTTTAAATGGTTTGTACATCTGACAAACCGTTCTGTCCATGAGTGTAGTTTTTTCCAGAGACCCTAGGATTGTTGTTGGAGCTACGGAGTTCGTGTTTTGTGCAATACTCTCGACAGGTGGCTTGCCATTTCTGTGGAGAGGACTGAGCCATATTGGGTAAAATCCGGTGCAATGAAGTCAAATCCTTCGGCTTTTTTTTTTTTTCCGATCCAGAAGCACTTGAGCTTTTCAGCTCTTCGGCTCGGTGCCATGGACATCGTAACCCTTCGGTTCGGTGCCACGAACACCGTGAATCTGGGGAATCTGTGGCTTTTCTGCCTGCCCACGGAATTGAACCCGCACACACAGAGGGCTAATCTTTCGGCTTAAAAACCCTTTAAACAAGAATGCCATGTAATCGTCTACCACAGAGAGCAACACTTTTTTTTCTTCTTCATTTGCCGTCACACTGCTACCGCGCTGTTGCCCAGTGCCGTCACACTGCTACCGCGCTGTTGCCCAGTGTCGTCACACTGCTACCGCGCTGTTGCCCAGTGCCGTCACACTGCTACCGCGCTGTTGCCCAGTGTCGTCACACTGCTACCGCGCTGTTGCCCAGTGTCGTCACACTGCTACCGCGCTGTTGCCCAGTGCCGTCACACTGCTACCTGGTTGTTGCACAGTGCCTTAATTTTCTGTTTTTGTCTTGAGCTTTTCTAGTGCCGTCACACTGCTACCGCGCTGTTGCCCAGTGTCGTCACACTGCTACCGCGCTGTTGCCCAATGTCGGCACACTGCTACCGCGCTGTTGCCCAGTGCCATCACACTGCTACCGCGCTGTTGCCCAGTTCCGTCACACTGCTACCGCGCTGTTGCCCAGTGCCGTCACACTGCTACCGCGCTGTTGCCCAGTGCCGTCACACTGCTACCGCGCTGTTGCCCAGTGCCGTCACACTGCTACCTGGTTGTTGCACAGTGCCTTAATTTTCTGTTTTTGTCTTGAGCTTTTCTAGTGCCGTCACACTGCTACCGGGTTGTTGCTCAGTATCGTCACACTGCTACCGGGTTGTTGCTCAGTGCCGTCACACTGCTACCGGGTTGTTGCCCAGTGTTGTCTCACTGCTACCGGATTGTTGCTCAGTGCCCTCACACTGCTACCAGGTTATTGCCCAGTGTCGTGGTTTTCTGGGTTTTTTTGTCTTGAGCTGTTCTAGTGGCGTGGGTGATAGCTTTTCTTTCACTTTCACAGGGTTTTTGCTATTCCATCTAACCATCTTTTTCCTTGCCTTCCTCTCGCCTTATTTCCTGAAGTTCTATTGTAGTAGACTCTATATACTGTGCAGTTTTGATGCATTCTTATTAGGAGACCACACTGACAAAGTAAAACAAGTACAGAGCAAGAGGAAGACCAGTTAAAAGCTAGAGCAACCGCACCAAGAACATCTTTAAGAAAACAAATAACAGCTTTCAAAGTGCATTAGAACAAGCACATACACCATCACTACACCCACCCCCACCTCTTCTCCTGCCTCCAACACTTCTGTTTCGAAGTAAATGGTGAGGACAGGAAGACACATAGTGGGAAAAAATGTTTCTTTACTTTTTGTATACCCCTCGTATACCCTAAAGAAAACTACCCGAACAATCGTCAGATAGGTTAGAAACGAACCCAGACATCTTCCTACAAACAGCTAACAACGCTCTGTTTCATTTCTTTAACTCCTTGGAGACCAAACGCCACCCTATGTGACTTTAGGTTGGACGCCTTTTTATCGGGAACACACTATGTGACTTTAGGTTGGACGCCTTTTTATCGGGAACACACTATGTGACTTTAGGTTGGACGTCCTTTTATCGGGAACACACTATGTGACTTTAGGTTGGACGCCTTTTTATCGGGAACACACTATGTGACTTTAGGTTGGACGCCTTTTTATCGGGAACACACTATGTGACTTTAGGTTGGACGTCCTTTTATCGGGAACACACTATGTGACTTTAGGTTGGACGCCTTTTTATCGGGAACACACTATGTGACTTTAGGTTGGACGCCTTTTATCAGGAACACACTATGTGACTTTAGGTTGACGCCTTTTTATCGGGAACACACTAAAATGCGTTTTGTAATTCTAAAATCAAATGGCTTGTAAAACATGACTTTTCTCTGGTCCACTAAGAGTTAAAACTGTCGTCACTGAATGTAGTACCGTTTCTTAGGGCGGTGCAGGACAGTTGGGACGAAATCCTGAGGAATTTAATCTTCACAAGGCTAGGGCAGTCATCGCTGAGCTGTTCAGGTTAGGATTTGTCATTTATGCCGACAACAGAAAAAGACCGGAAAACGGGTCTCCCGCATGGGAGCCACGCATTGTTCCATTCTGACAGACACTTCCCTGTTTCATAATTCAAGAAAAATTTAACCAACCAGAGATGTTGTTGAAAAAACGCAACACATACAACAAAAACACATACAACAAAAACACATGCAACAAGTCCACCATCTTGGCTCACAATGGTTAATATATTCAATATAACTGTCTAATACATTTTTTTTGCCCCCTTTATCTACCTCGTTTCCCATTCTATTAATACAACCCCCATTTGATCTAGCAGTTAATGAAAGAAGCGAAGCCCCCGTTCATCTCTCTAGATTACCTTCTGACCGGAACGTTCAAGCACTCTAAAGCATTATCAAGTATGTACTTTAATAACCCGTAAACAATTGTCTCTTAATTCTTCTTCTTCCATAACTTCATTGTTATAATTCTCACTTTATTAGACCGAGTTGTAATTGTGTTAATGTACGCCCGTATATTATCTTAACACCGTTTCGCTAACATTAGTTTCAAATCTGAAGCCAAGAACTTTCAAAATCAGATAGAAGCAGTGTCTAGTTTTCAGTAATCTGACAACTATATAGAAGCAGTGTCCTGGGAGTGTTATTATACAGTAGTGAGTGCTGGACAATATATAGAAGCAGTGTCCTGGGAGTGTTATTATACAGTAGTGAGTGCTGGAATAGAAGCAGTGTCTTGGGAGTGTTATTATACAGTAGTGAGTGCTGGACAATAGAAGCAGTGTCCTGGGAGTGTTATTATACAGTAGTGAGTGCTGGACAATAGAAGCAGTGGCCTGGGAGTGTTATTATACAGTAGTGAGTGCTGGAAGAAGCAGTGTCCTGGGAGTGTTATTATACAGTAGTGAGTGCTGGACAATGAAGCAGTGTCCTGGGATGTTATTATACAGTAGTGAGTGCTGGAAGAATGCAGTGTCCTGGGAGTGTTATTATACAGTAGTGAGTGCTGGAAGATGCAGTGTACTGGGAGTGTTATTATACAGTAGTGAGTGCTGGACAATATAAAGAAGCAGTGTCCTGGGAGTGTTATTATACAGTAGTGAGTGCTGGAAGAAGCAGTGTCCTGGGAGTGTTATTATACAGTAGTGAGTGCTGGACAATAGAAGCAGTGTCCTGGAAGTGTTATTATACAGTAGTGAGTGCTGGACAATATATAGAAGCAGTGTCCTGGGAGTGTTATTATACAGTAGAGTGACAATGAAGCACTGGGTATACAGTAGGAGCTGCAGAAGCAGTGTCTGGGATACAGAGAGGCTGAAGAAGCGTGTCTGGGTTTTATACAGGAGGCTGAAGAAGCAGGTCCGAGTTTATAGTAGTGAGTGCTGGAAGATGATCCAAATCATCATACACAAGAAGAAATTTCAAAATAAATGATAAAGAAGAATTCTGCAATTATTATGACAAATACAATATAAAATGATTTAAAACAAACCAATTGTTCATCACTAGAGACCATCATTAATAGACGAAGATAGAGATGGTTCGTTTATGTATGTCGTATGGCAGTAGAGACATTAGCTAGACCAGCTCTCCGATGAACAGTGGATGGAAAAAGAAGGCATGTACTACCATAGAAAACAAGGGAAAGAACTCTAGAAAGAGAATTGAAAGATTGAGTTCTGACATGGGGAAACAATTGGTAGAAATGCCGCCTGTGAGGTGCCGGGGTTCCGCAAGGAAAGCAAAGAATAGTACCACTGCGACCTACAATGCATGTCGTAAGAGGCGACTGATGTAGACCCTAGGGATGCTACCATAATAAGTAAAAAGAAGAGCAGAAATCGGATGTGATGACCTACTTGTAGGCGCATAACTGGTTCAATGTACAATCGTTTTAGGCTCAGATCACATACAAATTCCACAGAGTGGTTGACAAGTGGTCGATATGGAGCGTTCTAAGAAGAAGTAACAGGTAGAAAGGCGACAGAACGGCAACAATGGAAAGCTCTGGTGGAATTTGATGTCGAACTGGACACAAAGGATATAGTTAGATAGATAGAACTGGACCACAGGATATGTTAGAGAGATAGAACTGAACACAGGATATACTAGATAGAAGAACTGGACAACAGGATGACCTATTAGATAGATAGAACTGGTCACACAGGATATAGTTAGATAGATAGAACTGTACACATGGATATAGTTAGATAGATAGAACTGGACAACAGGATATACTTAGATAGATAGAACTTGCAACACATGGATAATGTTAGATTCGAACTGGACACAAAGGATATAGTTAGATAGATTGAACTTGACACAAAGGATATAGTTAGATAGATAGAACTGGACACATAGGATATAGTTAGATAAATAGAACTTGACACAAAGGATATAGTTAGATAGATTGAACTTGGACACAAGGATATAGTTAGATAGATAGAACTTTATATTAACTTTATTTTTACTATACCAAGCAATCAAGTTGCCCCTTCTATAAATACAGCATGTTTATATTCTAACAGTTCATGAATGAAACACCCCGTTCATCTCTCTAGATTACCTTCTGACCGAAACGTTCAAGCACTCTAAAGCATTATCAAGTATGTACTTGAGTGACGAGTAAACAATTGTCTATAATGTCTTCTTATTACCTAACTTCATTGTTATAATTCTCACCTTATTAGACCGAGTTGTAATTGTTTTAATGTACCGCCCGTATGTCTCTAACACAGCCTCCTGTAATATTAGGCCTTTCAGCTCAAATGGATGATCCGAGAAATGCTCCTTATCATGTCACAAATCCTTGCATCCCCACCCTCCCCACACCAACTCAAAAAGACCCTGCTGGCTCTCCAAAAACAAGCTTCAATTAGTCGTATAAATCAGCATCGACTAGAGAACACACTCAGATCAAGTTATATTCAATCGAATCAATGATTGAATCTAACCTGATCTTACTGTGTTCTGTAGTCGATGCTGTTTGAAACAGATATAACTAAGTGAAACTTGTTGTTTTAGAGAGCTAGATGGTTGTGCTCTGAGAATCGCTCGTCTTCGGGACTTCAGAAATGGGTGCCGTAAGAAGTAAAGTTCAGGTTCGAATCCTGTTTTTGGTAAATTGTTTTCTCTAGAATCCCTTAATATTTGTATACTATATTTATTTACCATATTCATTGACTTTGATGCTTAGTTTGAGTTGTTTTTTTAAACACTTCTTATTCACTTGTTCAATGTATATAAAATTCAACGGGCTTTTCCGATTTTCCGACTGAGCTCAACAGTCATATATTACAGTGGGTTGTGATCTCTACATGATTTCTGCAGTCAACTTTGTTGTCAGGTTACTTGTAATGCGTTTGCATTTAACTACCTAATTTTTGCAATCTACTGGCATGGCAGTCTGAGGGTGAACAGAGAGGACGACAAGGTAAAAATAGAGAAGAATAGGAAGAGAATGAAAAATAAGGACAAGAAATAGAGCACGAGCAAGAACCAGGAGGAAAAAGAGGAATATGATAAGGCGGGAAAAAACAAGTATAGGGACAAGAGGAAAAAGAAAAAACCAAAAGGAAAATAGCAAGAAAATTAAACAAGAAGAAATGAAAACAAAAAAGAACAAGGGGAAAACGAAGAGAATAACAGAAAGAAATACAAGAATAACAAGAGAAGAAAATTATGAATTAAAAAATTTAAAGAAGAGCACTAAATGTTGTTTGGAGGCATCCTTTCTTATGTTCAAACAGGAAATCTGCTGCCTGCTTCTAACACATAACTGTAACCAGTACTGTTACCCGATAAAGTAACGACTTATACACTTGAAATATTACCTCGTAACTGCAAGTAATCAGGACGTAATCTCTAGCTAAACTTGTTCACAACGGACACTTGTACATGGATGAGAACCGGTTAATAAGGAGTCACATATTTCCTTGCAGTTAAGCGAACAATGTGGTTATGAAGAATGAGTGAGATGCAGAAGAATGTGTGTCGGTGAGGATAGTTGTAGTTATCTGAATGTGTCCATTAATGTACGGTGTTTATATATCGGTATAGACGATTTTCCCAGAAGGTTTCTGATAGATTGATTGCTTGATTGATTGATTGATAGGACCATCATCATTGCACTTCGGTGAGTAACAATGTGTGCTCTGATCTCTTTCTTACACAGGAAAATTTCAGCAGCAGTGCACGAACTCCGTAGCTCCAGCGAGTGTCCCCGATGTAATTTAGAAGATGTGAAAATATTTTGTATGAATTTTTTTTTCCTTAATGAATTTTGACCGGGATTGGGTTGTGCTTTCCAGCCTGCTCAATTCCAAATCGAAAGTTGAGGCTGAACTGCTAAAAGGTCTTTAACGTGCTCAAAAGTTGAACACCAGAAACCTACATGACTAATTATCGTTTCTTGCCTTCGAGTAGGACTAGGAACGCGAATCTCTTTATCGCGTTTTCAAAAAAATAAAACGTTCAAAAATTTTTAACGTATACTTACCTCTACCTCCCCCTCCGGTTTTCTCCCAGATCTGGAACTGGATTGTCTTCGTGACTCCCACTGATTTAAACAATTTTTTTGCGCTACAAATAAACGTCATTCTTACTATTCTTTCGGTTTTCCAGATCTGACTGATCCGCTTACACAAATTCTGTTCACTAACCCTAAGTCATACAAACGCTTTACCTGTTTCCTTTAAGCATTCTTTCGTTTAACAGTCTTGCTAGTTCGCAGACTAACAAATTCTGATTCAACAAGCGACTTGATCAATCAACTGGACTCCTCGTCTGTTAACCTTACATATTTCAGGTGAAACCTTGGTCTTTGATCTCTGCTTCTGAAGATCAGGCGAATTATCGCTCTAAATCCCTAATCTGTGCCCTGTTGCTCAATTTGTTTCTCTCACGCTAGGAACAACGGGAGATCTGTGTTCGAAACCTAACTGCTCCAATATGGCGGTCCTTAAGTTGACCTATGAGTTAAGATGAAAAACTGGAGAGATGCTCATAGCATTCTTAAAGCTCAACAAGTGCACATTTTTGTCTCTTAAGTTCGTTACATATTTTCTTCTCTTCTTTCTTTAACTTTGTCTGTATCAATTCTGTTCTTAGTATTTATTATATTCTTCTACTTGATTGATTGATTGATTGATTGATTGATAGGACCATTATCATTACACTTCGATGAGTAATCATGCGTGCTCCAATCTCTTTCTTACACAGGAAGATCTCAGCTTCAGTGCAAAAATTCCGTAATAACGGCAACGGTCTCCGATGTAATTTTGAAGATTTTGATGATTTTTCTATTTTCTTTTTTTAATACCTCTTATCTCTCTCATTCCTTCCTTTTTATCGTTGCTGTATGTATCGTATCTGAATAATTGATTGATTGTCAATCAATATGTGATTGTACATGATCGAAAAATAAAAGGAAATGAGGACAGTAACAATTACCATTTGTTCTTTTTTTTAACAAATTTTTTTTCTTTTATTGCTACCATTTCCGCAAATGTTCATGTTTTGTTTTTAATTTCTGCAGCTTCCTGCTCTTAACAGTCTGTGTCTACTGTTCTCTTACCGCCTTCTATTTTGTGTTTCTTTTTATTTTCTGCCTTGTAGTACAGGTTATGTTATTAGTTATCAGTTTTCTTCTTTGCGTTTGTTCTTTACGATCAATTTTAATCACTCTTTGTGATATGTTTGATCTTTGCCAAGAACGTGTATACGTTGTACATTGGTTTGGTAGGCCCCTAAACGCATAGACTTCTACACGTTTAGGACACATGCATCCGATTTCAGCCAAACCTCCTTAGCCGCCTCTTACAACATGCGTGACAGGTAACAGTGGTTCTATTCCTTACACCCCAAATTTGGGCCCCGGTAACCACTCGGGCGGGTTATCAGTTACATGAGGACAATCATCATAGTACTCCGGACACGCCCATAGATGTTCCGATCTCCGCCTCAACAAATACAGCGGTCCAACATGCCAGTTTGATGTGGATTAATCAATCTTTTTGCATATTTGGTATGTCGTGCTTTTCGGGATGTACCAATACTGACCAGTACCGACATCCATCTCTCTAAATCTGGTCAGCGAGTGGGATTCACAACCCTGAAACTCCTCTGTTCGGAAAGACTATCTCAATGCGTTAAGAATGTCATTTCTCTCCATGGCAGCTCCCTCTGATATTGTAGCCAAGCCAGTCAATCTATCAGTTCTTTCATTACCACTGACTCCTCCTATATGCTAGTGACTAACATATCATCATCACCGTCATTATCATTGTTACCATCATAATCATTGCCATCATCTTCACCAACATCATCATCATCATCATGATCATCGTCATTTGCATCAGCATATTCACCATCATCAACACCATCATTATCATCATCATCGACTCAACCACCATCATCATCACCATTATCATTCTACTATTATCTTCAACATCATCATGACCATCGCCACCATCATCATCATCACCATCACCTACGTAACCAACATCATCATCATCACTGTCATCATCGCCACCATCATCAATATCATCAACATTATTATTGCCATCATTTTCACCATCATCATCATCACCATCATCATCACCACCATCGTCATCATCACCATAACCATTATCATCTGTACACTACCACCACCACCATCATCACCACTATCATCAACATCACCACCATCGACACCATCATCATCACTATCATCCTCACTAGCACCATCATCATCACCTACATTTCTTCCATCATCATCTTCAGTATCATCACCATCACCACCACTACCTTCATCATCATTATCAAATATAAAACAAGATACGGAGAGACAGATAGTGAGTCGGGAGAGAGAGAGATAGATAGAAAGAGAGCGAGAGGAAACAGGAGTGACGAATTTCACAGCACAATACATATAGACTACGACAGATAGTCCAACGGACGTATAATGAAAATCTGTGACTAAAAACGAATAACGAAATAAATGCAGAAAAACTATAAGTAGAAAAAGAAGAGAAACAATAAAAATCAAGTAAAATGTAACATATATACATTTAACATATACACATATAGAATATGGAGAATGAGAAGAGAAAATACTAAGAAGCATAGGAATGTAGAACGTTGAGTCCATGAGGTACCATATAATGAAATAAAAGGATTTTCCAGAGCAAATCAACTACGATCATCAGAGGAACATGATCGAATGGCCGTGATCTGGACGTCGTGAGCTCCCTAATGGTCAGTTCCATTGAAATAAGTGGCTACAGAGGTCACAGAGCATTGACGTATATCGTGGAAGTGTTGGCCGAAACGGTCACTAATCACTTTGCCTGTTTCGCCGATATATGCCTTGTCACACCGCTTGCAAGTGATGGTGTAGATTATATTGCGGATTATAAATGTATCCACCATCACAGCATCAGTATATTATAAGACATAAGACTACTGATGCACATAGTTTTATCCTTTATACCTCTACCCATCCCCGGGCTTGTCGTGATTCTTTGCTATTCTCCCAACTCTTGCACCTTCGTCGTTTTTGTAGCGAGGACGATGATTTTCTTGATGAGCTCGCGAGATGCTCAATTTCTTCCGGTAGCGCCTATCATCATCCCCACCACCATCATCATCATATTCAAATATAAAGAGAGATACGGAGAGACAGAGAGTGAATCTGAGAGAGAGAGAGAGACAGAAAGAAAGCGAGAGGGAGAAAGAGAGAAAGCAAAAGAGTACAGAAGTGAACAAAGAAATACTACCAGACATATCAATTAATACATTTTACCAGTTGTCACTTATGCTATATATTTAAACATATTCCTTTCATATTTTTTCAATAAAAAACAGGTAAACATTTCTTAATATTTCTGTGAAACTGTTTATGCATGAGATGGTGAAATGTCTGACGCAAGTCAACAGCAAAATCGCTGAAAATAAAGAAAGGGGAAAAAAAAAGTTCAAAATAATAAAATAGAACGTCTATGTGCCTGTAACTACCAACAAAGACGACATTGACAATAGACAGAATGTTGCCAAGATTGTAGCTGTCCTTGTCTATGAAATCCTGTGATATATTCTTTAACCGCTAAATCCTAAACCCGTGTCAACGTGAGGCGCGTGCGACAAGCTTGTGCACATATGCACGTGAACAAGAAGGAATACGGCATATTTCTCTTAACAATGCCAGTCTGGTGCGCACGCTACAGCGTTTTACGTAAGGTTCACGAACGCCGACTCTTGGTGACGGCTGTATAATGAAATGATCGCCCCTTCATCTTCAACAACACTTTTCTCACGACCACTGTCAACGAAAGATGGTGTTGTTTTACTCTGAATCTCTCTTTCCTTCTTATATTTAAAATGCATTTCCTTTCTTTAATTTCTGTGCTAAATTAAATAAATTTCTTCCCGACACACGTCCTTAATTGTGTTGTTCATTTTGTCCTTCTTCAGGGGCGGGGATAAAGGGCGGATCACTTTCTCGTCAACCTGTTACAAAGTTGCGCGTGCATGGGACGAATTTGAAATGCTACAGATTAGCAACAACATTCTTTACCTAGTTAACAGGGGACAAACAGCCGTGCCGCTTGAACGGGGACAAACAGCCGTCCCGCCTGAATGATTTATGGAAGCAATGATTTATGTATTTACAGTAGTTTGTACTCGATGACCTGAAGTCAATCACAAGACGCAACTGGTGATGGAGGGGAACTTACAGATCTGAGGTGGTCAGATGGAACCAGATCAAATTTGAAGATAACTGACCTTCCGGTGAAGATTAAAGTGCAGTGTCTACATGATCGTGCCCAGTGCAGTGTCTACATGATCGTGCCCATTGCAGTGTCTACATGATCGTGGCCAAAGGATGAAAGTCTTCATAGAGACATTTGAACAAAATTTTAAAATTCCGAGAAGCTCTCATTCGGAAGAACAACGATAGTCAAAGTTGTTGCACGTTTCAAATGTAAGTGAGTTCACCGGTTGCAGCAGTATCAGGTACTAAAGAAAAGAGGAAAGTCGAAGTGCAGTGTCTAACGCTTGACCACAGACAGAAGGTGTGACTAAAAAATACCCAAACAAATGTGAATATGTATGACATTTTTTAAGATGAGAACAAGGAGTTTTTTTGTGTGCAAGAAACCCAGAGGAAGCAACGGAAGCAAGGAAGCTAAAGAATATGATCAACAAATAAACAATGTACAGGTATTAAGAGCTTCCGTAAAAACACATAGCATGACATTTTGAACATAGTTTAATACAAGCTTTCCTTAGGTCGATAATAAAATATGCAATAGTGGTGAATCTACAACACTAACCAGACTGCAAGAATATCAAGTCAAATGTGGTGTAGCTAAACAAGAACACTATGCTGGTAGGGAAAGAACAATAGTAGACCTACACAGAACCGGTGTCGTTAGTTGCCACGCGCTGAGAGACATACTGAGGAGGAGATCGGAGCACTTATGAACTAATTGGTTCGATGTGCAGTGATGATGATCTGACAACTAAACTAAAACTAAACTGAGAGACATACTGAGGAGATCAGAGCACTTATGAACTAATTGATTTGATGTGCAGTGATGATGATCTGACGACTGAACTAAAACTAAACTAAATCTAAACTAAAACTAAACTAAAAAACTAAACTAAAACTAAACTAAAACTAAACTAAAACTAAACTAAAACTAAACTAAAACTAAACTAAAACTAAACTAAAACTAAACTAAAACTAAACTAAATCTAAACTAAAAAACTAAATTAAAACTAAACTAAAACTAAACTAAAAAACTAAACTAAAACTAAACTAAAACTAAACTAAAACTAAACTAAAACTTAACTAAAAAACTAAATTAAAACTAAACTAAAACTAAACTAAAACTAACTAAAACTAAACTAAAAAACTAAACTAAAACTAAACTAAAAAACTAAATTAAAACTAAACTAAAACTAAACTAAAACTAAACTAAAACTAAACTAAAACTAAACTAAAACTAAACTAAAACTAAACTAAAACTAAACTAAAACTAAACTAAAACTAAACTAAAACTAAACTAAAAAACTAAATTAAAACTAAACTAAAACTAAACTAAAACTAAACTAAAACTAAACTAAAACTAAATTAAAACTAAACTAAAACTAAACTAAAACTAAACTAAAAATAAACTAAAACTAAACTAAAACTAAACTAAAACTAAACTAAAACTAAACTAAAACTAAACTAAAACTAAACTAAAACTAAACTAAAACTAAACTAAAACTAAACTAAATCTAACTAAAAAACTAAATTAAAACTAAACTAAAACTAAACTAAAAAACTAAACTAAAACTAAACTAAAACTAAACTAAAACTAAACTAAAACTAAACTAAAACTAAACTAAAACTAAACTAAAACTAAATTAAAACTAAACTAAAACTAAACTAAAACTAAACTAAAACTAAACTAAAACTAAACTAAAACTAAACTAAAACTTAACTAAAAAACTAAATTAAAACTAAACTAAAACTAAACTAAAACTAACTAAAACTAAACTAAAAAACTAAACTAAAACTAAACTAAAAAACTAAATTAAAACTAAACTAAAACTAAACTAAAACTAAACTAAAACTAAACTAAAACTAAACTAAAACTAAACTAAATCTAAACTAAAAAACTAAATTAAAACTAAACTAAAACTAAACTAAAAAACTAAACTAAAACTAAACTAAAACTAAACTAAAACTAAACTAAAACTAAACTAAAACTAAACTAAAACTAAACTAAAACTAAATTAAAACTAAACTAAAACTAAACTAAAACTAAACTAAAACTAAACTAAAACTAAACTAAAACTAAACTAAAACTTAACTAAAAAACTAAATTAAAACTAAACTAAAACTAAACTAAAACTAACTAAAACTAAACTAAAAAACTAAACTAAAACTAAACTAAAAAACTAAATTAAAGCTAAACTAAAACTAAACTAAAACTAAACTAAAACTAAACTAAAACTAAACTAAAACTAAACTAAAACTAAACTAAAACTAAACTAAAACTTAACTAAAAAACTAAATTAAAACTAAACTAAAACTAAACTAAAACTAACTAAAACTAAACTAAAAAACTAAACTAAAACTAAACTAAAAAACTAAATTAAAACTAAACTAAAACTAAACTAAAACTAAACTAAAACTAAACTAAAACTAAACTAAAACTAAACTAAAACTAAACTAAAACTAAACTAAAACTAAACTAAAACTAAACTAAAAAACTAAATTAAAACTAAACTAAAACTAAACTAAAACTAAACTAAAACTAAACTAAAACTAAATTAAAACTAAACTAAAACTAAACTAAAACTAAACTAAAAATAAACTAAAACTAAACTAAAACTAAACTAAAACTAAACTAAAACTAAACTAAAACTAAACTAAAACTAAACTAAAACTAAACTAAAACTAAACTAAAACTAAACTAAATCTAACTAAAAAACTAAATTAAAACTAAACTAAAACTAAACTAAAAAACTAAACTAAAACTAAACTAAAACTAAACTAAAACTAAACTAAAACTAAACTAAAACTAAACTAAAACTAAACTAAAACTAAATTAAAACTAAACTAAAACTAAACTAAAACTAAACTAAAACTAAACTAAAACTAAACTAAAACTAAACTAAAACTTAACTAAAAAACTAAATTAAAACTAAACTAAAACTAAACTAAAACTAACTAAAACTAAACTAAAAAACTAAACTAAAACTAAACTAAAAAACTAAATTAAAACTAAACTAAAACTAAACTAAAACTAAACTAAAACTAAACTAAAACTAAACTAAAATTAAACTAAATCTAAACTAAAAAACTAAATTAAAACTAAACTAAAACTAAACTAAAAAACTAAACTAAAACTAAACTAAAACTAAACTAAAACTAAACTAAAACTAAACTAAAACTAAACTAAAACTAAACTAAAACTAAATTAAAACTAAACTAAAACTAAACTAAAACTAAACTAAAACTAAACTAAAACTAAACTAAAACTAAACTAAAACTTAACTAAAAAACTAAATTAAAACTAAACTAAAACTAAACTAAAACTAACTAAAACTAAACTAAAAAACTAAACTAAAACTAAACTAAAAAACTAAATTAAAACTAAACTAAAACTAAACTAAAACTAAACTAAAACTAAACTAAAACTAAACTAAAACTAAACTAAAACTAAACTAAAAAACTAAATTAAAACTAAACTAAAACTAAACTAAAACTAAACTAAAACTAAACTAAAACTAAATTAAAACTAAACTAAAACTAAACTAAAACTAAACTAAAACTAAACTAAAACTAAATAAACGAAATAGAGATGATCTGTTAGAGAAATAAACAAAACAAACTTCATTCATCTTGTCAAGACAAAAATATATATAAAGAGAACTTATGTGATTGACATCTTGTCAAGACAAATATATATATAAAGAGAACTTATGTGATTGACATCTTGTCAAGACAAAAATATATATATAAAGAGAACTTATGTGATTGACATCTTGTCAAGACAAAAATATATATAAAGAGAACTTATGTGATTGACATCTTGTCAAGACAAAAATATATATAAAGAGAACTTATGTGATTGACATCTTGTCAAGACAAATATATATATAAAGAGAACTTATGTGATTGACATCTTGTCAAGACAGAAATATATATAAAGAGAACTTATGTGATTGACATCTTGTCAAGACAAAAATATATATAAAGAGAACTTATGTGATTGACATCTTGTCAAGACAAAAATATATATAAAGAGAACTTATGTGATTGACATCTTGTCAAGACAAAAATATATATAAAGAGCACTTATGTGATTGACATCTTGTCAAGACAAATATATATATAAAGAGAACTTATGTGATTGACATCTTGTCAAGACAAATATATATATAAAGAGAACTTATGTGATTGACATCTTGTCAAGACAAAAATATATATAAAGAGAACTTATGTGATTGACATCTTGTCAAGACAAAAATATATATAAAGAGCACTTATGTGATTGACATCTTGTCAAGACAAAAATATATATAAAGAGAACTTATGTGATTGACATCTTGTCAAGACAAAAATATATATATAAAGAGAACTTATGTGATTGACATCTTGTCAAGACAAAAATATATATAAAGAGAACTTATGTGATTGACATCTTGTCAAGACAAAAATATATATAAAGAGAACTTATGTGATTGACATCTTGTCAAGACAAAAATATATATAAAGAGAACTTATGTGATTGACATCTTGTCAAGACAAAAATATATATAAAGAGAACTTATGTGATTGACATCTTGTCAAGACAAAAATATATATAAAGAGAACTTATGTGATTGACATCTTGTCAAGACAAAAATATATATAAAGAGAACTTATGTGATTGACATCTTGTCAAGACAAAAATATATATAAAGAGAACTTATGTGATTGACATCTTGTCAAGACAAAAATATATATAAAGAGCACTTATGTGATTGACATCTTGTCAAGACAAATATATATATAAAGAGCACTTATGTGATTGACATCTTGTCAAGACAAAAATATATATAAAGAGAACTTATGTGATTGACATCTTGTCAAGACAAAAATATATATAAAGAGAACTTATGTGATTGACATCTTGTCAAGACAAAAATATATATAAAGAGAACTTATGTGATTGACATCTTGTCAAGACAAAAATATATATAAAGAGAACTTATGTGATTGACATCTTGTCAAGACAAAAATATATATAAAGAGCACTTATGTGATTGACATCTTGTCAAGACAAAAATATATATAAAGAGAACTTATGTGATTGACATCTTGTCAAGACAAAAATATATATAAAGAGCACTTATGTGATTGACATCTTGTCAAGACAAAAATATATATAAAGAGCACTTATGTGATTGACATCTTGTCAAGACAAAAATATATATAAAGAGAACTTATGTGATTGACATCTTGTCAAGACAAAAATATATATAAAGAGCACTTATGTGATTGACATCTTGTCAAGACAAATATATATAAAGAGCACTTATGTGATTGACATCGAGCTTAAAACCAATAGTTTGTCATGAACAGAATATTACCTGCCTAACAGTCCTGGGTAATTTATCTCTCTCTCTCTCTCATATGCCATATATGTTGCTTCTACTGCAGTTATGCTAACATCATCAGTCACATCATGAATCCATCTTCTCTGTGGTTTTCCTCTTCTCCTCTTTTCCAGGATAACTCCTTCCATGATGGTCTTCTCCAACTCTTCATGTTTCTTTATATGTCCAAAATACTTTAATTTTCTCTTTCTTATTTGTAGCATCAGCCAGTTTTTCTTTAATTCTCAATTACTTCTGGAAAGATCTATTTGTTCTCTTCGCTGTCCACCCTATACGGAGGACTCTTCTGTAAGATTTATATTACCGGACACTGCAGTCTCAACAGATAATTAGATAGACTATGTATGAATCAAACTTCTTGCGGTCAATGTCAACATGGGGTACAGATACTGGAGAACCTCAGGACTATCCTTTCCTGAATGAGCTCAGAAGCAATATGTGGCCACACTAAGTTGATCTCTCTCTCTCTCTCACACACGATCGTTCTTAGGTCGTTTTTAACATTCTAATGTGATATATAGAGACAGAAAGAGAAGTCCCCAAAGATTGAGAGAGATATGGAAAAAAGGGCAACAAAAGAGAATGCAATACATACAGAGGCATATCGTTATTAAGTCATGTTGGGAAACTATATGCTAAAATTTTGGAATCTAGAATCAAACCTATAATAGAACCACAGCTGAACATCGCTCAATTTGGGTTCAGAAAGGGAAAGAGTTGCACTGATGCCCTGTTCACACTAAGGCAACTCAGTGAAAACACCATAGAATATGACAAACAGTTCAACTTAGCATTCATAGACCAAGAAAAGGCCTTTGATAGAATAAACAGAAACAAACTTTGGACCATACTAAGTGAATACGGAATTCAGGGCCAACTATTAGACAATATTAGAGCGCTATACCAAAATGCTCAAGCGTAGTACGAACAAGCGACGACCTGACAGACGAATTTGAATTATCATCAGGAGTAAGGCAGGGATGTGTGCTTTCGCCTATACTTTTCAATATATACATAGACAGGATAACGCAAGAAACCAAGACAGATAACAACCTCGATAACAACTACAATTTAATCAACAAACTACTCTTTGCAGATGATCAGAGTATAATTTACAACAACGAACACAAACTTCAACAACACATACATGCACTGCAAGCGACATGCGAAAAATATGACATGAAAATTAACACCTCCAAAACAGAAGTCATGACAATAAGTAGGTCAACAGGTCAACTAAATATACATGTGAATAATGTAAAAATACAACAGACTCCAGAATTTAAATATCTCAGAAGTATATTCACAGCAGATGGAAAGATGGACAGAGAAATCGAGACTAGATGCCAGAAGGCAAATGCAGTGACATACCAACTGTCACCCTTATTAAAACATCCAAGCATTAACATGACAGTCAAACGACAACTGATAAACTGCATATTTATTCCAACTCTCTGCTATCAGGGCCAAACATGGCCCTGACTAAGACACAAGAAAGAAAGATTACAACATGTGAAATGAGATGTCTACGAAAAGCTATCAACGTTACAAGGAGAGATAGAGTGAGAAACGAGAATATCAGAAGCATCGTTGGTACTATACCATGCATACAGTACATCGAGAAGCAAATAATCAAGTGGTTCAGCCATCTAATGAGAATGGAACCACATTTACTACCATCACGTGCCTATAATAATCGACACAGGGCGCAGAGCACGAGGCAGGTCAAGAACACGATGGATAGATAACATCTCAGAGTCCCTGCGAAAGCATGAACTGACAACGTCAAGCGCAACACACCTGACACAAGATAGAAAACTAACTCTCCCACAATGTTTCACGACAAATGTGGTTAAGATAAGATAATGTGATATAAAAACAGCCAAACATCAAGAACGGATGTACGTGCACAACCTTCAGTACCTATTGGAGCTCAGGTGCTTATCCTTCGGTGGTGTGTTCGATTTCAACCAGCGTTTACTGGGTTCGCTCTCCGTTAGCCTTTGCTGTCCCCAGCCAAACCTGCAGGGCAGCAGATTTCTATTTTCTTTTAGGGCAGCGACCCTAGACGGCCTGCCCTCCCGGGCTTATGAGCGCCATCTGCCCAGCGAACCGGTCGTTTTGTGGACACCTTGGTTTGCCGCCCGTCCAGTTTTGTGTACGGTTTGCTCCTTAGACTTTGCGTGTCCCCAATCAAACTGCAAGGCAGCAGTAGTTCCTTGCGAGCGGAAACGCGCACTGGCTTCGCACTGCTGGACTTCCCAGTTTTTTCTGCACATTCGGGTGGTCCGTACACCCTCTTGCCTGCCTCGCCTGCCGTGCCCGCCGTGCTTGCCGCGCCTGCCAGGCCATGCTTTTCTGCCCTTCTGTGGGCCCAGCTGTGCATCGCTTGCATGCTAGCACGCTCCGCCCTGGGGCCAGCTTCACCATTTCCGTCAATTCCCACCGTGCCCACATTTGCCTGTGCGGTTCCCGCCTGGGGCTCAACCCGGTCCCCCACCCCTGTGCTGTGGACACGGGCTTCGCCCCATGTGGGCTCACCAGTGCATCATTCGCATGCGTGCTTGCTCTGCCCTGGTGCCTTCCTCAACATTTCCGTCAATTCCCACAGCGCTCACATTTGTCTGGGCTGTTCCCGCTGGGGCTTAACCCGGGACCCCACCCCTGTAATGATGGCCCGAGTTTTGCCCCATGTGGGCCAAAGTGCAGCTCAGCTCGACTCCCAGCCTATTCGGGCTCAAGAGAGATCATTCGCGGGCATCGAGTTTCGCCCCACGCGGGTCCACGTCTCTTCGATGAATGCACCTCTCATCCTGTATGTTTATCCTTCCAGATTTTTCCATCGGCCGGGAGAGACGAGCAGTAATAGTCACTCTGGGCATTCGCTTGTCTGTATTGCGAGCGGATCCCATCTAGCATGACTGCCTTTGCAACTCTACTTGCAGCAAAGTAGCTCTCCCACGACACATGCCCTCTTAGCAAGACCGGAACCACCGTCTGTTTCCAGGGTCGCCACGATGAGGTGAGGGCAGGGTCTAGATTAGTGTCAGCTCACTAATCCTGGCGCACCGTTGTCCCCATGCGCCTTTGACCCCACTAAGTTGATCTTAAAACTATGCTTTGGGAAACCTGACAGACCTGTTTTTGATACACTGCAGTGGCGGCTCGTAATCATTTTTGTTGGTGGGGCCAGACATTTTTTCCGGATAATTCATGGTTTTTAGTTGCTATATTTTAATTTATAAAATAATAAATATACGTTATACATTATTTTCGGTGGGGCCCGGCCACACTGGCCCTTAAGGACGAGCCGCCACTGATACACAGTATAGATTAAACCAGAGTTTCTTCGTCTTTGCGTTCGCTTTCGTATGCTCGTCTAGAACCATGAGATGGGCTGCCTCTATGAAGCTGCGTGTCAGTTGGAGTTCCTCGAGAGTTCCCCATAGCTTGCTCTGTAAGTCTTGTTATTGAGACCATATTTCGTTTCGTATGTATGATGGACATGACTGCAGAATGTGCTCTGAAATCTGTGTTTCTGTCTGACATGCACACTGTCATTCTGAGCAGATTTTATTATGTGCATGTGATGGTTGAGACTGCAGTGACCTGTTCTTGGACGAAAGATTATTGTGTGCTGTTTTTTGTTTAGTCTGCTGATGGGATCTTGTGGGTGTTTGCTGTGAGTTTGTTGCCTCCACAACTCTTTATATTTTCACTTGATATCTGTTTTAAATTCTGGTAATGAAACTTGTTGTTTGTAACTATAGTTTATAAATAGTTAGTTGACCCACATTTTTCTGCAGGAATAAGTTGTTTAACTTTCATGTTTTCAATAGAAAATAGTTTCTTCCTCTGACAGACAAGTAGACAAACAGTTTTATAATTAAGAATTTCTCCGAACACACGGGAATAGAATAATAATTCCTCTCATACCGTTATACGTTACATAGGGCCTGCAAGTAATATCTTCATACCGCTCTATCCTGGGCAACTCGCTCAATCTCATCCATGGAACTGAGACCGATATTTCTTGCCTCTCTCAGCAAAGTTCGTTTCAGGGTCACCTCTCTTTCTTGAACCCTTTGCATCCCACTTCAATGCCTGCTTTGATATTCGTTGATCATTTCTCCTCAAGGTGTGCCCAACATATCTCCATCTTCTCTTTCTTATAACAGTTGTCACTAGTGGTTGACCAGACATTTCTCTGATTTTATCACTTCTCCTGAATTCGGTCCATTTTATATTCATTATTTTTCGCAGACATCTATTTTCAAATGCATTCAACTTGCTTTCTATATCTTTAGTCATTTTCCAACTCTCGCTGGCATATGTTAGGATTGATACAACATTTGAATTGAAAATTCGTAATTTAGTTTTAATACTATATAACTTGCAGTTCCATATTTTATTTAGACTTTTAAAAGCTGATGTTGCTTTGCCAATTCGTATCATAATTTCTTTCTTAACATTTCCTGTGCAATCAAAATTGCTACCTAAATAGGTGAACTGCACATGTACGGGAATATAATAATAATTCCTCTTGTACCGTTATACGTTACATAGGGCCTGCAAGTAATTTCTCCATACCGCTCTATCCAGGGCAACTCGCTCAATCTCCTCCATGGAACTGAGACCGATATTTCCGGCCTCTCTCAGCAAAGTTCGTTTCAGGTCTCCTTAGGTCGACCTCTCTTTCTTGAACCCTTTGCATCCCACTTCAATGCCTGCTTTGATATTCGTACGGGAATATCCAGACACGTAAATGCTATATGTACAGATGCTTTGTGCCGTGGAGGTGACTGTGGTGAAGACGTGATTTGCTATATGTACAGATGCTTTGTGCCGTGGAGGTGACTGTGGTGAAGACGTGATTTGCTATATGTACAGATGCTTTGTGCCGTGGAGGTGACTGTGGTGAAGACGTGATTTGCTATATGTACAGATGCTTTGTGCCGTGGAGGTCACTGTGGTGAAGACGTGATTTGCTATATGTACAGATGCTTTGTGCCGTGGAGGTCACTGTGGTGAAGACGTGATTTGCTATATGTACAGATGCTTTGTGCCGTGGAGGTGACTGTGGTGAAGACGTGATTTGCTATATGTACAGATGCTTTGTGCCGTGGAGGTGACTGTGGTGAAGACGTGATTTGCTATATGTA